>BLKR01001305.1:0-308717 GCA_011170035.1 Teleogryllus occipitalis | reverse complement strand
ATTTATTATTGTATCGCATTGTTCGGAATTAGTAGACCCAATCTCCATTTTACCGTAATAAAGAATATTTTTCAAATATATTCATGGCCTTAAAATGAGAATGATGTTTATAGAAAGTAGTTAACTTAAATTAATATATTTTTATCAATGCGGTAAACATCTCGTTAAATTAAAATTGTGTTCAGTAGTTCCTCAAGCATATCTTCATATTGAGAACATTTCTTCTTAGACGTTCTTAAGAACGGTGAAATTAGAGGTTCTTAGAGGTTCTCAATGACGGACAAGATAAAAGCCTTGTAATATTCAATGTCATGCATGAAATTCTTAAACTACAGAAGTCATCATCCCTAAAGACAACATTACATTAAAAAGCTACACTGAAACGCGCCCAATAACGAAGCTTATAAAATGATTCCAACAATGTCCCTTGCGGCAGAAAACCTATCGACCTGCGAAAATCAAAATCCAATAGGTCTTAGGAATTGCAGAAGAAAGTTGTGTCATCAAAAAGCAAGCTGGAATTTTAGAAATGGGCTGCAAAGTGATCAAAGGCAGGCGATGACAAGAAACGATAGCAGAGTAAAGCCGTTATTTATAAATTGAAGGAGTTTAGCTGGTGCCAGTGACAATGGGCAAAGATACTAAATTTTGGCGAAAGCCATACTGGGAACTAATGAGGGATATTAAGATTAAATTACAGCATCTACAATATCAGAGAAGAAGTAGAAAGAACTTCTTTCGAGATAATAATTAGCCATTACATTGCATTACAATTTTGTATTTCATTATATTGGAATTAAGCTTTTGCCATTAATAAATCACTCTACAAGTAGTGTAGTGAGTTTAAATAATAAAGAAATTATTTACAACTAAACAGTATAGTACAAATGACAAAAATTGAACTTTTTATTTTATCTCCCAAAGCTCCCAAGGCAAATGCATCGATATCGAAATATTATAAACTAAATGAATGATCTTTATAGCAGTCACTAACTCTGTGTGTGTGTGTGTGTGTGTGTGTGTGTGTGTGTGTGTGAAAAGGTGCTACAAAATAAAATTGCGTGAGGCGACCGTTGTTTGAAATTAGTATGCGACCGGAAGGCAAAGTGGAAAGCAAAGTGGGAGCATCACGCCTTTCAGGACGCTCTAATGCCAAAAATCATCAACGATAGCTTCATTTTATTTAATGTCTTCTCAACAACGACTACGACGCGTCGGAGTCCTTATCAGGTGGACTATGGCCGACAAGTTAACTCCCAAAGCAAATCCATCGATATCGAAATATTATAAACTAAATAAATGATCTTTATAGCGATCACTAACTATGTGTGAGTGTGTGTGTAAAAAGGAGCTACAAAGTAAAATTTGCGTGAGGTGACCTTCATTTAAAATTAGTATGCGACCGGAAGGCAAAGTGGAAAGCAAAGTGGGAGCATCACGCCTCTCAGAAAGCGCTGATGCCAAACAGCAACAACGATGGCTTCATTTTATTTAATGCCTCCTCGACAATGATTACGACGCGTCGGAGTCCCTATCAGAAGGACTATGACCGACAAGTTAACTCTCAAAGCTCCCAAAGCAAATCCATCGATATCGAAATATTATAAACTAAATAAATGTTCTTTATAGCGATCACTAATTGTGTGTGTGTGTGTGTGTGTGTGTGTGTGTGTGTGTAAAAAGAAGCTATAAAGTAAAATTTGCGTGAGGCGACCGTTGTTTGAAATTAGTATGCGTCCGGAAGGCAAAGTGGAAAGCAAAGTGGGAGCATCACGCCTCTCAGAAAGCGCTGATGCCAAAAAGCAACAACGATGGCTTCATTTTATTTAATGCCTCCCCAACAACGACGCGTCGGAGTCCTTATTAGGTGGACTATGGCGGACAAGTGACTCCAGTTAGGGCGTCGTTTCGGTAGCCTCGTATGGCTGCACTTCGAGGCCAAGAACGGCGATGTGTAAGCCCTCAGATGGAAAGAGCGCTCCTGGAGCCTTCACAGCGGGTAGCAAATCTAAAAGCCGCTCGTAAAACTGTAGAGTATTAGAGACCATTTCGAAAGCTTACTGTGCTAATGGACTATCAGGGGAAATGACCTCTGCTTACTTGATGGCTTACAGGTGTTGGGGTGTTCGAGAATGACAGGAAAGATATTTCAAGCGTTTCTCAAAATGACGATAAATGAGGAAATATTGGAACTGTTGATACATTGAAAGTAAGTTAATCAGTTGGACTCGTGTTTTTCATTTGGACGCATTTCAAAATGATTCGATTATTGAACTAATTTATGCGTTTTGAATCAATTGATGAAGTCGGGGAAACATTTTGTTAACCCAAATGTCAATAATTTTTGTCGGTCGGAGGAAAAATAAAGTTTCAGTGGAATGACATGTATTTTATTTTCTAGATACTCTTCTTGCTGCATTCTACACACATATTGTTATTCTATAAACATGTTTGTTCGACATTTCATGTTTGTTTTTAGAAGACATTCTAAGACCTTGGGTCTGAGTTTTTGAAATGATGATTATCTCTATCTTCTCCCGATCCCTTCAATTACTTGGTAAAAATGCCATTTCACTATTTCGAATAAGCAAAGTAATTATGGATATTAATGAAATGATGATTAGTATTACGAATAGAATGAAATTAAATGAGGGAGAAGTTCATTGAAAAGAAGTTGTGTGAACGATTGTGTAATTGAAATTAACTTTTACACAATATCAAAACACTGCATTGGACATTGCGTCATAATTAGTTTTCAAGGCAGTATATTTAAATAACAACTGTTTCCCGTTGCTTTTGTACTCAAAATATTTTTTTAATATTCTTCATTGTTCTCTTCATACTACATTTAAATTTTATTTTCATAAAGTAATAAACCATTGTAACGTGCGTATTCTCAAATGCAATTAAAAATACGGAGGTTATTTAGATAGACAACTTCGCTCACACTCTGTTGATGGTGAACATGCTTTTGTTTGAAATAGCAGATACTCATCGCGTTATCTATGTTGGTTATGCTCTGTATAACTATGAAGAAACGCTTAACTAAAGATAATTTCCCTAAAATTATACTGTGCTTATTTTATTATAAAAAATATATTTTCCCATTGAGTTTGTATTTGGTTTATCGACAAGTTTTCAGCTCTTAAAATCGTTTCTTACCACATAGAATAAAATAAAGTTTCTTTATAGTGAAATAATAGTAACACATCCGCGATTATTTCATTCCATGAAATAATTTGCTGGTAACTTCGAATTCAACTTCATTACTCTTACCCAAGGAGAATGTATTTGTAATCATTCCCGTTTCTCCAACTTACATTAAAACTAAAATTGTTACATTTTAAAAGAAATAGCAAAACTCTTAAACCTTGGTGGCATGTGCCCTGGCAACTTTGGTACGGACCAACCACCGTTTGCTTTACAGTGGCCTCGACCTAGCTGAAAAGCTAGTCTCGGAAACCCTACCGCCGTCAGGACTGGAACCTAGGACCTCCCGGTCAGAGACGCTGCAGTGACATCAGTTGATGCACTGAGCTACCGCTCCCGGTTTGACATTCAACATTCAGGAGTTCTGAAACATGCTGATATGTTTTATTTAGGATGTCTTTGACTCTGGAAGAAACAGAATTAGTCGCCCCTTTTTTGTCCCGTCGAAAAATTCGCCCCATTTTTTAAACAATGGACATACATTAGTTAAACACATATTTGGACTATTTTAAGGTTTCTCCGACAGCATATCGAAAGAAACATATACATAAAACGAAATATACACACACATGAACAAAATTATATCACCTACCCACACTTCATCATATTTTACTACAAATTACTTCTACTCGACCATACAGATTCTGATTTTTTATTTAAATACTGCTATCTGTAATTGGCCATTGAACGTTATAGACAATTGAAAAATTCTGAGTAACAATATGTGGGAAGTGAGATGTAATGAATAGTGCTCAGTAAATCACACTTCATGGATATTACGTGTGTGGAACACATAATAGCAATTTTATGTAAAATGAAGTTGAAACAATTTGTGTAACACACTTGTCGGTTCATTTATGTCACCAAAGGGTTCTAAATTAAAATGTGTTGCTGGCCTTTGAAGAACTGACACGGAGCAGCCTCACAAGCAAAGCGCGTTAATTGCTTCATGCTAGAGACCTTGGCATTTATGCTGGAAATACATCGGCGCGGCCGCTCTGTGATGGCGGAAGCCAGTCGTTCAACTATTTATAGTTTTCGCGCAGAACAGTGCACATTCATATCGGAGAGCAATTCAGTCAATTCTTTTTACTTTGAAATGGATGTATCGCAAAGAATGCAACGAATTATTTAACATTTCCGCAGACCCGCTCATTTCTGTGATATCAGCAGGCGCCCGTTGTACGTTTCAGAACGCTTCTAAAAAGGCTTGAAAAACGTATTGAGAATGAAATATATTTAGATTAAATGTTCATCCTCTTTGTTTTAGAATATTTAGAATACTCATTTTTACTCTATTTCGATGTACTTTATACAAGAAAATCTTAAGTATCTTTATAGATTCCATTACCGCTTCGAGGACCTTCCTGTATAGTAATACTGTTGTGATTACTTTCTATGATTTTTACTTTCTCGCCTTGCGAAGTTCTTCGTAAGAAGAGAAAGTTATGTAATCCTGCGCCGGAAAACGGCAAATTTTCGGAAGAAAAACTGGTTTTGTCGGGCACTGGTAACGAAAATAAGGATAAATCCAGTTAATAAATTTAGAAAAAATCCCATTACATGTGGTGTAGCCAGCATCCATGTTTTGTTGGTACTTAATATCGAAAAATCGATTGACGGAAAAATGTCCGTCTCTGGTCAATACTAACGCCTAAACCGTTCAACCGATTTTCTTCAAAAAACGATATTCCTCACTCGATCTGAATGATCTTTGATTTTTGAGGGTACTTTATATGAAGCCTGAAAAACATTTTCAAACATTTCTCAAAAACGTCACCAAACCAATTTTTTGATGAAACTTTGTCTTCGGATAGCGTAAAGAACGCTTAAGAGAATGGTTGTAACAGCTCATATGTCGGTTACATTGATTTTTAAGAAGCACCCGAAAACGTCAAGACACGACAAGTTGCAATAATAGTGCTAACGAATTTCAAGAGATCGCGCCAGCAGTAAATGATATCCTTTGCGAGAATTTACTAAAAGTTTCTGAACGCACTCGCGTACAAGAGAACAACGACCAATCAAAATCATCCTTGAAAATATCGGCCCTAGAGCAAAGCATCGCCATTAGAAGCTCTCTCTTTCGCTGCCGACCGCCGATCTGGACAGACCGCAATTGTTCGTGCTGGACGGAGAGGAGACTTCGCCGTATTTCGACGATTAGAAGCTTGTAAAAGGTAATTCGTCTCATCATGTTAAAATAACTATACCATGTATGAGAGAATTTAGAACTTTAAATCACGAATATTCTGATAAATTCACGTGAACGCATTACGTAGAAATAAACTATTTTTCTAACCACGAGGAAATAATATATTTCAGCGTTCAAGAACGTGTACTGAAATAGAAAGCATGTGCTATAGAAAATGTTTATCTATTTCCAGCTTTTTTTGTTTTCGTCTTTCAGCTTGGCTTACGTAAGATATTCATTACGCGGAGATATTGCAGTCAGATTATATAAAATTCGAAGGACTGTGGTAGCGATTCACCAGAGCACGTGTTCACCGTAGCAAGGGGTTGCCACGACCTTGAAAGAATCTGGATCGCCGTCGCCGCTCCAAGCTGTGGAAATATTTCTTCGAGACGTTTTGTGAGTCAGAAAATTCACTAGAAATTTTCATACAAAGAACTGTTTAAAGAAACAAGAATTACGCTACAGAGATAGAATTCACCTCACGTACAGACGTAGATAGTCGAGTTAAATTCACTAAAATCATTTAAACGTTATCTTATATATTATTGCAGTCGTAAAAGGAAGCCAGATAACTAATTCCTGTAAAAAATTGTAAAACCCTATTTATTTCATTTTTCTGTTATCGGTATTATTTGTTCTTTTCGTGTGTGCATTCAATTTATTGTTTAATAGTTTTCAAATTGTTCAAAACTAATAATTAGTAAAAGAGTGATTATTGATTGTACGTTCATTGCATAACAATATTCTTTTTGCTGGCTAAATTGTATAAAGTAATAATCCTTGTGAAAGTGAAACTACGTCTTGTATACAGGGTGAGTCACATAACTTTAGCACCTCCTGTAACTTTTGAACGGTTGAAGATATTGAAATGCAGTTTTCACGGAAGTGCATGAGAAAATAGGGCTAACTGATACGTGTATTTATTTCCTATTTTATCACTTGTATTTTACGAGATTTTTGAGGTAACTTTGTTTTTTCAAATGGAACTATACATATTTTTTCAGTCTATCATAAAGAGCGTAAAAAGACAAATCCAATGATATACATAATGTCATATGTTAAATAAGGATTTTTTAAAGAAATATTGATTCTTCTGCGACCAGTTCTTAACGGATATTTTGAATGTAACAGACCGCCACAGAAGGTCACGCAGCGCTCCACCAGCAAGCGCGCGCTCGGGGAAGGGAAGGGATCTTAGTATTTCAAGATACAAAACATATCCCAAATATTCACAAAACTGTTGTAGTTTTTTCCCTGAACTCTGCTTTCCATCCTTCCCCATTTCCAGATTTTTTTTAAGAAATGGAAGGATTAAAAATGAGGATTTATCCTAAGTATGTATTGTAATAAAATTGTTTATTACTTCAACTCCAGTTAATGGGGTTTTATATCACAGGATATTAATGAGATCTTGAAACAAAACATAATAAGAATACAGACTAAGAATAAGATAAAGAATATTGCATATACTGAGCAAACAATAATAATAAGCGTAGAATAATAACACAGGGATAGAAACATCCATTAAGATAATAATTAATCACTAAAATAAAAATATATTCCCAAAATATAGTAAACAATAGTAAATAAAGGTAATCACTAGAGACGGACAAAACTGCATTCAGTCTCTCGTATCTCGTCCGACCTGTGAATCATTCTCGCTGGCCGAAGAAGGGAGAAGGGTCGTGGAGGGGGAAGCGCCTAGCCAAGGCCAAGGGAGTGCACTGGCGAAGGAGAACCTCTTTCTCTGCGCGAGGCAACGAGACAACGAGATTCTCGTATCTCGTAGGGACAGAGTATTTTTCTAAGCAGTCCAAGCCGGCCGAAGCTCGGAAGAGACTCATGATCAAAACTGCTTAGAGTAGAGCAACGATTTCTTCCTAATTAATAGATTTAAAATAAATACTCTCTAGCGTAATAATGAAACGTTTCCTTTTCCTTTCATAATATTCTAGTATTACATATTGTCGTATGCAAGAAAAGTAATAAACAAATAAATTAATTAATATAAAATAAAAGTAGATGGCTCACACCAACAACTGTATTAGTGTATTCTTATTATTGTAAATGTTGTGTGTTACGGTGTTTACGTTTTGCATACTTTGTATGTAAATAAAAACCTCACATAATTTAAACTTCGTAAAAATTGAATTATGAAATAATAATTATTGATTCCATTGAAGTGAACCTTTTCTTAGTGTCCTTCATCGAGCTATCTCCCATCTGACCTGAGAGATGACCTAAGCCTATCTTCATATTTCGCACGTGGAGAGGCTGTCAACGTATGCGCCGCGCCGTAGGCGTAGGACCGTTTCTTCCCTCCCCGACTCCTCCTACGGTGAACCCAGGAAGCTTTGACACCTCGATATGATAGGAGCGTTCATAATATTCCGGATATGTTTTGTATCTTGAAATACTAAGATCCCTCCCTTCCCCCAGCGCGCACTTGCTGGTGGTGCGCTGCGTGACCTTCTGTAGTGGTCTGTTACATTCAAAATATCCGTTAAGAATTAGTCGCAAAGAATCAAAATTTCTCAAAAAAATTCTTATGTAACATATGACAATATGTATATCATTGGATTTGTTTTTTTACGCTCTTCATAATAGTCTGAAAAAATATGTATAGTTCTATTTGAAAAAATAAAGTTACCTCAAATGTCTCTTAAAATATAAGTGATATATTAGAAATGAATACACAAATCAATTAGCCCTATTTCCTCATGCACTTCCGTGAAAAATGTATTTCAATATCTTGAACCGTTCAAAAGTTACAGGAGGTGCTAAAGTTACGTGACTCAACCATATTTCATTCACTATTCATGTGACAATTGCTTTGAAAGTGTATGCAAAGGGTATTTCGGTATGTAATTCTTTTTCAATGTTTTGTGTTTGCATGTATTATAGTCTTGTGTACAGTTATTTTATGTTGTTTTTTGTGAAGTGAAGGGTATTATAATTTTATGTAAAGTGTTTATGCGAGTGTTAAAACATAACTGCAATTGTTAGGTAATCACGTTATTGCTAAAGGTAGAGCAAGTGATAAAATTTTTCAATGCGATGTGTAAATGCTACATTAGAATTGTATTCCAATATTTGAACAGAATATATTCAGAACGCTGTTCATAGTTAAAAGATCAACTTGCCTATGTTTCTTTTATAACAAAAGCAGAATAAAAGACGAACCCACTCCTGTAGGGCAGTTAGAACATATGAAACTATTCCTAATTTTTTGTGTGACATTGTCATAACAAGTCACAGATCAAGTAATACTAGAAGGTTACTCGAGTGACCCGCTGTAGGCTTTTTAGAGAATAGTGGAAAGATAGAGCGGTCACATAGTGGAAGTGTCATGTTCATTTTGAAAATTGAAGAAGTGCAATTTTTGGGGCGTCTTCCTACAACTATAATATTGAAGATAGAAATGTTTTTTTCTTAATAAAATCTGTTCCTAAAAGACCAATCTTTATTTTATATTCAAATATCACTTCGTTATTATAATAATAATTTTAAATAAAGTCTGCAATGTTTCAACAGCTATAACTAATAGTATTACCGATCTTATATTCTCATAATATTGCAAGAAAAATCCCGTTAGTTGTAATAAACCAAAAAACCGTTATCACTTCCATATAGTGCAGACTGCAGCAACAGTAATCTGGCGTGGGAACGCCATTTGTTTCATTGCCTCCTCCCGCCTCCCACGCTTCCTGCAACCCTCTCCCACCGGAATCTCTCCCGCTGCACCCTTGCAACCGGGCGACAGCTTTCTTAACAAAACGCATTTCTGCTAAACAGTTAAGAATGGTCGTAAAATGCTTCAAAGTTGCGTTGTAAAAACGAAGACATCTTTAACTTTTGCAATAAATTTTTAACGCCCTGCGACGCACCCGTCGGGCGTTATTGCCAGCGATGCGTGCGCGGGAAGAGAAGGGGAGGGGAGGGGTGCGGTTGGGGAAGGGAAGGGGAGGGGAAGAGGGAGGGAAGGAGAAATGGAGGGACGGGGAAGGGGATGGGAAAGGAGGGGAGTGGAAAGGAGGCGACGGGAAAGGAGGGGATGTGAAAGGAGGGCATGGGGGAAAGGAGGGGAGGGGAAGGAGAGGTGTGTTGAAGGGGAGGGATAGGGAGGGAGGGGGAGGGGAAGGGTGAAGAGTTGGTTAGGGGGGAAGGGGAGGGTGGAGAGAGGAGGGGAGAGGGAGAGGAGAGGGGGCGGGGAGGGGGAATGGAGGGGGGTGGGCGGAAAGGGGAGGGGATCGACCTTTAAGCCGACGATAGCGAGGCGCGTGGCCCCCCTTTCCTTGCGACCTCACGCCTTCTTTTATCTTGAAAAACAAAAAGTCGAAAAGGGTCCGATGGTGATTCGTTTTCAACGCACATAAAATCACTTTTTTACCCCACTACCATTAATAATTCTCGCACACGTTTACAGTGCATGCAATCAAAGTCGTTCAAAAGGCCCATATTCTTCATACACTTTTGGATGTTTGTTACTAGAAATGACTAGTTGAAATTGCTTCTGCTGTCCTAAACATCGGCTTGGATAATGTGTGTAAGAGCGAGGGCTATAAGAAAATTATATACAAGTTCTCACTCTCTACTTCGTGAAATATACAGCAATTAATTGGTATACTCTTTTATAATTATTAAACATAATGATGTGTTAAATGAAAACATAGATTATAGATTTTTTCAGAAAGGGAAAGCGAGTTGCAGACGAGTTTTCTTTAAATCTATTTCTTAAAAAAACTACTGATCATAAGTTACTGAAATAACCATTAATTAGAAATTAACTTCACTTATATTAATATGTTTATTAATCATCCTCATACACAAACACTCGAATCTATATCAATACATTTGAAGTGTCTTCCAGTAATTTCACAATATCTTTTGTTTTATAATCTGGTTATTTATGATGTAGAAATCACTTCACTAAAAGGTAAACTATCTTTCCACGTTTAATTTAGTCCCACTCCATGCCCCTTTTCTATCACCTAAAACTAGTTTCAAGTGTTGTCGAGAAAAAACTCTCTGACTTATGAGCTTTTGTTAATTTTTCGTCTTTTGGGGATTTACTTGATGGTCTCTCTGCAATTTTTTTTTGTTTCGGAACATTTGTTTATTATACATGAAGTTCTGCTCTTAGGTACCTGATCATACCATGTTTTATTACATTCTGCATAATGTATGTAACATCGAAATTGGTTGTCTTTCACGTTCGATTCAAGGCATTTTGCTGCATAATTTAGAGTCAAAAGGAAACAAAGCACTTTTCTCCTTCTCGTAATTTGAACGTTCGAGGCATCTGTTCCATAACGAATGTTTAAGGTCGTGTTTTACTCAAAGCCATCTAAACTCTATTCCGCATCTCGTAGTCCTCCTTGCACATCGAATGGAATGTTAGAGAGCATTTTTACTATATTAAATGCAACCACGTTTCTGGTATGTGCCTGATATGCGCCTGATATTTTTACTAAGAAAGACCTATTTCCAGAACGTTATAACGAGGTTTGTAATTATCTAATAACAATACTTTTGTCTAATACAGATTTCCAAATTAAATTTACGAACGTTTGTTATTCCATTAATCACCTCAAAATTAAAATCATTAAACAGAGAAGAGATCAGACAACTTATTACCCAGTTTTATAAATAATGCATTGTATGTCTTCTGTACGTCAAAAAATGAATTCTCCTGCATGATATGAGATATTTTCAGACTACTTCGTAAAGTTTAAAAATGTATGAAATATCTAACTTAATATTTTTAATTTGTCAAACTCGTGTCATAACATATGAATTTTGTCAATCTACCTTGACCTTAACTCAGCATTCTAAAAGATACATTTGCTGACTTTGTAGAATTGTTTCCATGTTTTAATTCGAACTTGCAAATATTTTAACACATTGGTTGGAGTATTTCATCCATGGACTCGTGCACTATATCACTGGTGAGGTTGGACACATCTTATAGTATGATATCAATAAACTTTGCAGTCGCAAGAGAGATACTACAACTCCTCGGCTTTCAGTTCACTCTTTATGCCTCGTAAAACTGAAGCAGGGACTGCAGAGTTCTTTGGGCGAGAACAACATCAAACAACACTTCCTGAAGTGAGTAGTTCTTAATTCATAAAGAATCTTAACAAGAAAACTTGAATGGTAGTCTCCTCGCTATAACCCGTAACAAATCATTCCCCTCAAATTAACTATAACCCTTCCCAAATCTAACCTTCATTTTAGAAAAAATGTGAAAATATTGTTCAGAATAAAAAAAAGATCATGTTCAGGGAACCTTGGGGAATAGTTCGCCATGACTTGTGAGCTGTAACCATGAGCCACTAGGGTAATTACTAGACCCTGGACGATACAGTTTTTACTTATTTTATTTCTTTGAATGTATTTTTAGGCAACTTATCCAATTATCAACGTTTACCTACCTTGGCCGCGGCGATGGTGTAGCGGTTAGCGTATTGGACTGCTAGACCCAAGTTCGCGAGTTCAAACCCGATCGAAGCCGGGCGAAAAAATCCTTCGTACGCCTTCCTTCGGAGGGGAAGTAAGCCGGCTGTCCTATGTTAGTAGATTTACTGCATGTAAAAGATCCTCAAGCCTAAATGAAGCTAAATTCAAATAGCCTGTTTCATCGCCCAAGTAATACCTTCTTTCTCTTGTTGAAAGGAGTGTAACGAAATTTGCGTGGTCAGACGGAAGAGCAGGCCTCATGGCCTGAGTCTCGCCACGAAAATAAGGCAAATTCAATTCAATACCTCAGAAATGAGTTTTGCGAGGGTTTTATGCCAACAAATGCCTATTTTAGAGATAATTGCCTCATTGAGTGTTAAGAGCCTATAAGTGCCTATATTGCATTTTCCACATTTTTAATATTTTTGTTTACTACATTTTGGTTAATACAATCATTTTTTGAGAAATCACTGATGGGTAATTTTTTACCAAACGAGTAACAACCGCGCAATATGTGCTAACACAGAGACTCTCATCGAGAAGCTCTGTCCTGTGTGTTCGTGCCTGCAACGCGTCAAGCAGGGAGTCCGATTAGAGACGTATGAGAATTTGACACCGTGCGGGTTACCTTATCTACTTCGCCGAAGCCCGTCAGGCCGCTCCAGAGAACTGGAAATTGCTTTTGTCTTTTCGATCTTCGGAAAAATTAGTGAGCATTTTTTCGCTTGCGTACAGGTAACAAAGTTGTTAATCCGCCGCTGTGTATATGTGTACAAACAAAACGGAAGATTTTTGTAACTTGTTGAAAGGGGGCTAAACTTGTTGCACAGAATGTTTGGAATAACATTCCGAAGGAAAATAAATTCTTACACTGAAAATTATATGTACATTTTTATTTGTCACCATGTGTCAACACATCAAATACTCTGTTAGATATTTACAATTATGTATTACTATATATACCCTTTGTCAAGATTCAGTGCTTTAATAAATTTCCTGTTAGTTCCCTAATAATTGTTCTGGGGAAAAATGGTAGTCAACAACGAGGAACGACTTCCGAGAATTTAAATGTCTGGTAAGAATGGCCTGAGAGTTGAAGCAAATTATCATAATATTTACACACAAAATGTATTAATATTCATGCACAGTTTAGAAACTAACTTAGATAAATGTTATCACTACCTTTGATAGATTTGATGGAAAAGGAATTACATATTTCTGCTGGTGTTACTTATTCTTTGAATTGTATCAGTCATACCTACTTAATTTGATAAATACCGTCGTTACAACACTTCATATTCCTTGTGGGCTAATATTAAATTTAAATTTATACAAGAAAAAAATCACAAAATACAGTGCTACCCTGAAGCTACTTTTGGTCCAACTTAGTCCAATGCAACATAGTTTGAACGTCCGCAGGCGCATATCCAAATTATCTGCGTCGCATTTGTATTCCAGTATGGATCCCTAAACGGCTATAATAGCTTTCCACCATCCACGCGGCGTAGCTCGAAGCAACTTGCAGCGATACATTGCAGCAAGGGAATACGAAATTGGCCGTAAGGAGGTTGAAACTTGGGAAGAAAGTTTCGAGGCAATAGAGTTAAGTCATTACCACAAAAGCAGGGCTTCAAACGCCTAATATCAAGAGCAAATCGTCCCGCTTATGCGGAAATCGCGCTAGGAGGGTGACGCGTACTTACTTGCTAATTGCGTCGTTACCTCAGGGAACGACAGCGGTAGCGAAGGAAGTGACAAGGGTGGTTCGAGAAGGACCACGGAAAGGAACATAAATGCCACGAAGGCAGAGCCGATTGAGACAGAAATAGTAGAAGGGAAAATTCAGACGGTATTATTTGTAAAGAATAAAAATTTAATAAATTGTGAAACATGATGAGAAGGTTATTGAGAGTTTAAATTTTTTTTTTTTTAAATCAAGTATATCCATGATAACAATATTGGCTGTTGCACACGTCTGAAACCAGCAATAGAAACTACTAGTGGGAGTAGGTATATTCTCGTAGGTAGCAACTCACTTCTACATCTAACGACCGATAGATTATCGACATCTGTCGACGGATGAAAAACTGACCTGAAAGGAACTTTAGCAAGGGCAGAAAAATTTTCAACCGGAGCGCTCCCCAAGAGTACAACACTGCTGACAAATGATAATATTTAATGTGCTCATTCTCTAACACTAATAAGAAAATATGTTAAGAAATAATAAGAATAATTAATAAGATTATTATAGATTAATAAGATTTATATAAAAACATTCAATTTCATCAGATAATGATTGTAGTACATTAGTTTAACTGTCATATGCAATATTTCCTTGTTGAACTCCTGTGGAACAGTGCAGATTCTTTTTCTCGACGATGATTTGTTTCCTCGAAGCGAAGCAAGACATTTTTGTTTAGAGTTTTCTTTAAATATAATAATATTTAAAATTACTGAATCTTCATAACTCAAAGCTCTTTGGGTATTTGTATTTTGCAGAATAATATGCAGCATACTCAATGGTAATGTCATTTAATAAACAGAAGATATTAGGGGGTAAAGAACATATTATTCATATTATAATAATATTTAAAAAAGAAAGCATTAATATATAATAAACTTGTGAAGTCGATGTGAACTAAAAATATCTTATTTGCACGAGAAGAAACGTACAAAGCAGTTTACGAATTAATTCTATATAACTTACAAGAAAAGTTACTTATCTTGTTTTTTTAAATACATATAAATTACTATCGTTACCCCCCAAAACGAAATATACTACCCTCAACACCGACCAGTGATAATTTTAAAAATTATTAAACATAGTTATATAAATATTTGTTAGCGACAAACGAAGAATAATATCCCTAGTGGAAACAAACGGCACCAACGTAAAACGGTGACATTTTCTCCGCGTGTGTGTGAACGTCATGAAGCCATTGCGCTGAGCGCTTGCCCGGCGTCGCGTGGGAGGCTAACGAGGGCGGGCGCGAGATGGACGCGCCCCTCGCGGCGCGACACCCTGCCCAGAGGGCGCCCTAATTCCATTATCATAAACAGCCGCGCTCGGTTTATCAGCGCTCGCCCCCCGGTCGCGCCCCGCCCCCGCTCGGGTCGCCCTCACCGCCCACACCCACCTACACTCCCATCCGATCTCCACACATGCACATTCCGAGTCGCCTGGTCCAGTTCTGTTGCCCCCACAACGCTGCTTCTCACCTCTCGTCGCCCACACCGCCCTCACCGCCCACACCCACCCACACTCCCATCCGATCTCCACACATGCACATTCCGAGCCGTCTGGTTCAGTTCTGTTGCTCCCACAACGCTGCTTCTCACCTCTCGTCACCCACACCGCCCTCACCGCCCACACCCACCCACACTCCCATCCGATCTCCACACATGCACATTCCGAGCCGTCTGGTTCAGTTCTGTTGCTCCCACAACGCTGCTTCTCACCTCTCCTCGCCCACACCGCCCTCACCGCCCACACCCACCCACACTCCCATCCGATCTCCACACATGCACATTCCGAGCCGTCTGGTTCAGTTCTGTTGCTCCCACAACGCTGCTTCTCACCTCTCGTCACCCACACCGCCCTCACCGCCCACACCCACCCACACTCCCATCCGATCTCCACACATGCACATTCCGAGCCGTCTGGTTCAGTTCTGTTGCTCCCACAACGCTGCTTCTCACCTCTCCTCGCCCCTTCCAGTTGTCCACTTCCATTTCCTCCCTTTCTTCTCCATCTCCCACAATACTCTATACCGGCAAAGGTGGCTCAGGGAATCAACTGATTTTTTATAAGTGCTCGCCTCCCGGTCGCGTCCCGTCTTGAAATGAATATAGAGATATAAATACTCCGGACTGCGATATCTGTTAGCTAATATCTCTTTTACACATGTTTAAGTGCATAAAATACTTTCCAGGTACAAAAATTATATTAGTTTTCTTTCGTTTCAATCTAAATTTAAAAAAACATTACCTAACGTCGAAGACCATTGCAATATTCGCATTAGACTTGCCGTTGAGTTAATGGATAGGCTGCGATTAACTGATGTAACGTAGTTCATTTAGTGTAAAATATAGAAACATTTAAATTCATAGAACATAAATATATTTTCAAATAAAATATTGCAGTATACATGGAAAGAAAAATACACGAATGTTGCTAACGAGTATTTTAATTTTTTGTACTAAAGAATAAGTGAGTATGTAAGGGCGATAAATGAGAACGCGACAAACAGTAAGTTAGCACATTTTGCGATACGTTTAAAATACCTTTTCATTAGTTAACAGTTCTGTTTGTCTTCCTTAGAAGTTTATGGAATAATATTTGAAACATATTTTTATACACCTACATATACATCAGTGCGGATATGAAAAGTAAATTTGCACGGAAAAATTTTCCTTTCAAAAAAATTCCATTTTTGTAAAATTACCTTCTTTAGTTACGTCAGTTTGTCGATATCAAAGCGTCTGGTAATTCTATGCCACTGACACTAGAGCAAATGTCAGATTGCTGATACACAGAGATGAAACTGTCATGGTGCTTTGCGAACCTAATTACACAAACGCAAACGCTGGAATAAAACAAACACAAAGAGATTAAATAAACCGTAAATTCTGTTATGACTTCTGCATTTGTAATTAACGGAAACATTGTGTTAATTCACAACCGGAAAATTAAAAAGGATGTGAAACTGTTCTGACCGCCCCTGTAAGCACTACACAATAGAAAAGCAATCACTGTTGAATTAGACGCGTCCTTTGTGAGGAAAAATACTCTCTCTGTAATTCCGGTCCCCGTTAATTAGCTTCCCATCCAAAAATTTTGGAATTTACCATCACATAAAAAACATACAAAATTCAGGGAGAAAATGTATTTTTAAATTAAAACAGAAAATTTTCCTTTCAAAAATTCAAAACATTTTGCATGTACTAACAATTTCAAAAGGTTTTATTCATAGTTATACTTTTATAATTTGTTTATATTGTTTGTACTTAAATTATCTAGTGCTGTAACATTATTATTATTATTATTATTATATTATTATTATTATTATTATTATTATTATTAATAATAACAAAAGCAACAAAACCGCGTTCGTCTCTTCTATGTTCCCTCCATATTCATCCTCTCATCCTTAAGACATGCAAGGGAAAACAGAGGAATAAATATTAATTAATAGTATTAAATAAAAAAGTGTCAAACACGGGAAATCTCTTAAAAAATTTAAAATATTTAATAGTAAATTGTTACAATTCTTCCAAAACAATAAAAACATTCAGTATCTCCTACATTATCCATATTCTTTCTCTAAAATGTTCGCTTTTTTGTAGAATAAAACCAGAGAAAAGTATAAAATTCCTGGCTAGAAATATAGGAATAAAATGATTCATCATCCTAAAAAAATTATCAGTAATAATGTAATGCAGTCTGAATATATCCTAAAAAAATATATTTTCTACTGGCATCTAATCAATTTGTAGAGAAACAAATCTCTCTTAAACTATTTTTCAACTGAAAATATCTTCACCGGTGTTATTCCTCTTCAAGTAACAATACAAATAAAAGAAACTCTTTGCAACAGCTACAAAACGAATAGCAATATAGTAAGGGGTACAGGAGAGCACAAAGAATGAAGAAAAAATGACAATTGGTTCAGTAATAACGTTTGTGATGACGTAGAATATGCCAATAAATATCTTGAATAAGAATACTGTGCTCACCGATGCTTCGAATATGAAAGTAAATATTTCGAAAAAAGTTTCCTTTGTATTATATTTTTCGTTTAAATAATTAAATCGTATATGAAAAGAAATTAGTTGACTATCTTACAACTACTTGACAGGTTCAGAACCAGAGTATACCAGACCTCAGTTTTGTGTTACGTCAAACTTCCTACCAAAAGACAGTGTTCCAAATGTATATCTGCCAACAGTAATTAGTAGGGGGGGGGATTTTAATGAAATGTTTTTTCTTTTTACTCCACAACAATACCGTTTAGTATAGAAGTTCATTTGATATTGTGATAAAAGGAAATGAAAATTTTTAAAGGTCATTATTTTGCATTTTGTTGATTTTTACTAATAAGTCATTTTTTACATTTTCCCATTTTTAATGCATTTTTGCTGATTTCATCAATTTTAATGTCATTTTTAATGATACTTGCTTCGAATAATATTTACGAGATGCAACAAATGTTCTTCACAGAATTACTCAGTAGCCTATTCTATTTGTTCCCTCAGAAATTGTTTTCACAGCCGTTATGAGTATATAATTCTTGTGACGTATATGAGCACCATTGCCGGTTCGGCCGATTTCGGAATAATTAAAGACCGATATTTCCTGGCAAAGAGTCCAATCCAAAATTTTTCAATTTGAGTTCACTCGAAAAAAATGGAAGAAGCCTCGATTACATCAGCAACTTATCCAATAGCTTGAGTTGTTCATCAGAACTGGTTTTGATAAAAAATTTTACGTCATTTTTCTTTAGTTTCAGGGCATTTTTAAAGCATTTTAAGAGCATTTTATTGATCAGTTTTGGCAATGTTTTAGGTCTTCAAAATCCGCCCCTAGCAATTAGGAGCAAAGGGCATCTCAGATCCATGCCACGTAGGGAATCAGCCCATCAGCTGGCGACAGTGTGTGCTATGTCACATTATTTAAAGTTGAGCTTTGGTGGAGATAGCTCATTGCGAATCAAGCCGCCACACATTATCTTCCAAATAATAAATACACATTTTAAGAAAAATCATTATTTCCATAATACCAATCGACTTTTTTCTTTAGCTCTTTAATGGACAAGCTTGTAACGGCTCGACAAATGTTCGGTCCTACACGTTGCTCCAGAGAATGAGGTATTTTCAGGAAGTTAAAAAGTAAAACCAGCTGATCGCGAAGGCAGTAGTGTCGTAGCGATCTCGGACCGAAAAGTCGCGGGTTCGAGTCTCGCCTCGGGCATGGTTGTGTTCGTATTATCCCTTTCACCCCTTACTACCCCTTATCGTTTCATCTTCATAGTTATCATAACGGTGACTCCAACAGTGACTAGATGACCTAGATGTTGATACGACCTTAAAATAACAATCAAAAAACCGGAAGCGGTAGCTCAGTGCATCCTATTAGTCGACGGTAGGTCGGCGCCGGATCTCGCGGGGGAAGATCACCGCCATCGCCCGAGAAATAAACATGCACAACACTTACGGGACTAATGATCAAAGCAGTTGACGCGCCCGGAAACACGTAAAAATCAATAAAAAACAATCAAAAAAAATGAATCCGCGAGTGGGTGGGAACGGGATATGCTTCAATGCGCCGGAACACGCGAGCCGAGTTGAAGGGGCCTAGCGACGGCGACCACGTGACCGGAATGTCTACTCCATTCTCCTTCGGGGACTCCCCATCCATTGCACGCCCTTCATTAGCGCCCTCTCTGCCGTGGACGAGCCAACTTTCCGGACACCCCCACCCCGCGTCCTTCCCGCTTCCACCGCCGAAGCAGCAGCTGCCACCGCGGGAATACGGCAATGAAAGCCAAATGTCTCAACTTTTCGGCATAAAAGAGTATTTTTGTTTCTAACACCCTTCGTGCTAGCATCCCTTTTCCATGTTTTATTATCTCACTCATATTATTTCAATAAAATAACGTGCTTCTGTTATAAACTAGATCATTTCTAACGCTTAATTTCGTAATATGTAACTAGAATATCACAATCCATTTTCTAGCGAGAGAAACATACCTCACTTTCTCGGTTTACCGCAGATATACTCCTTGTCAATTCTCACAAACTAATTGTCAGCACATTTTCCTACCGGAATGATGTATTTTGCACTCATATGCAAACTTGCAATCTTTTTTACCATTATTGCAAAGTTCCTTGCCAAAAGTCACGTGTTTGAGAAACGAGACATTGTTTTTGCGACGAACACCTGCGCTAGGTTGTGTGGCACATTGTGTCAAGGAATGCTAGCACACGACAACCCTTTCTAGCGCTGATATCAACGGTACCTTCGCTCAAATTGTCACAAATCTGCCACGAGTTCTGCAGTCGTCTCAGCACCCAACAACCACTGCAAACCTCTCCGGCGACGTGCACTGAGAGAGGTGGCTGAGGTCATGGACTGGGAAATATTTGGGAGTTTTATATTATTTTCTCATTTCTCGGGTTACATACCCTAAGCCGAATATCAGGCTACGCCACTATTTTTAGACTTCATTGCTGTCAACTATACTCATTTTGTTACTTCATTTATTTACCTTTGGCCGTATCACTAGGAGGTAAATGTATGTTAGGGAGTTGGTCTTAACCTTATCACTTATCGATAAATTACCTCAAAACTTTCTCAATTAACAATATTAGTATTTTACAACAAATATTAAAATACTGTGATAAACTACACACATTCTTGAAGTACCGTACGAGCGGAACATGAATTTCGTAACATGGACTTTTAGAAGTAAAATGCAGTGTTAGTCAATATAAATAAAGAAGGTTCGTCATTGGGCTTTGTGATAATTGCAAACTAGTTTCAACTAGATCATTGGCCATGAAATCAGGAAAAAACACTGGGAATATTCTCTGCGATTTTTTAACATTACGTCTATTTCTCATTCAAATTACGAAAATGAAAAGTTTTCTCGAGTTCAGACAACGTACTACGTTTAAAACTGGAGCAAGTAAAACATCCCATAGCTTATTCTCCATCGTGCATATCGGAAACTTCATGGTTCTATTCTCACGCTTCATTATTCACTTTAAACTCATAAAGTAAAAAAAATGACCTTCCTATAAAGGGAAAGATTAATTCAAACAATTACTCACAGTACTAAAATTTGTAACATTACATTAACCGTAGGAAGCCGTCCATGAATAGTCGGTATAAATCTACATGCACAAAATGAATTCAAGTCCGGTAAAAGAGAGAAAGTCTAGTCCGTTTGTTTAATATCATTTTTAAACCATAGGGAGTACCTTTAACTCGCCTTCCATCTTACAGCCTCAAGACAATTTCTTTCCCATCACAATCCATGTTTTTCGGGTCCCTGATTCCCAAAAATCGATTGACGGAAAAACTTATGTCTGTCTGTCTGTCGGTCTGTCCGTCTGTCCACCGTCTGTTCCTTCGTTCGTCTTTGGTCAAAGCTAGCGGCAAAACTGTTCAGACAATTTTCTACAAAACTGACATGCCTCGATCAATTGAATGATTCATGAGACACTGTTTCAAACGGATATTTCGATATATAACGGATATTTTATATGTAGCCTCAACCATTTTAAACTTTTCTCAAAAATGGGACTAATTTTCTTTAGTTAACTTTATTCACGGATAGTGTAAACGACTCATGTGCAGGAATTATTTTAGTTAAATTCCCTAATTTTTCGAAAATGGCAACACTTCGAATATTTTTTCGGCGTCTGCCTACAACCACAATATTGATGATGGAGATTTTTTTCTGAATATTTTTTTTTGTCATTTAAGTTCGCATCAACTCCTAGATCATTAGCGACTACTATTGGAGTTTTCGGTATGGTAACTATTAAGATGAAACGATATGGTGATGATAAGCGGTGAAAAGACGAACACAAATACAATCATCCCCGAGGCGGAACTCGAACCCGCGACCCTCCGGTCGGAGACCACTGCCATAGCGATCTCGGCCATCAGAATGGCTAAAACATGTTTTTTAAAGGCAATTCGTGAAATAAGGTCACATACACTTTTTCAAAATCATTGGTGGTTTTTGCATGATTTTGGATGGAATATAAGTTTGTTTTTTTTTTTCAAACAATATTTTTTTCTCAAACGGTTCCAATTTTTTTTAAATATTTTTTTTCGTATCCATCAAATGACGGAAAAAATTGTCCTACACTCATTTTCAGTGTATTCTATTTTCGATAATTGCAAAATTTTAACATTTCGAAAGTACAAAATTGAAAATAGAGATTTTTTCTTTAAACAAAATCTGTTCTAAACCTCAGCCGTTTATAAAAGGACATGTAAGTTTTTTTTGGCAAAAACTAGATTTTTTGCGGGGTTTGCGCTTGAAATTAACGCAATTTTTTTTTTCTGAAACCACTTCAAATGTTTCCTTCAATTTTTTCTCGGACAGAACAAGGAACGTCTACAAGAACAGCGTAACTCTAATTTTTGTTGATATCTGAATATTCGAAAATTCCTAATTTACAAAGAATGCGAGAAAGTATGTACTGTTGTAATACCATAAGTTTCATTAGTTTCACGACAGCTTTGTATGGCATGAAAGGCAAAATCACCACGTTATCGGTAATCTATCGACAGTCTATCGATAAGTTGTTTAGAAATAGATGCTGCCCTTGAAGGTAATTTTCAGGAGATACCAAAAAACACTGTCATTTTGTTGAACATGAAACGATACAATTACATGGAGTACATGGACTTACACAAAATCGTAGGTTTTTGTTTTCGAGAAATTTAGAAACATTTACTTCAAGTTTATTTCATTTTATTTCAACATTTCTTTCATTCCTGTACTCAAGAATTTTATAATATTATTTATAATATATAATATTATTGTATTGTTTAATAGAACAGTTTCCATTGGTACAATTATCACGATCTAAAGTTTGTAGGTCTACAGATTTATTTATATTTTCTAATTTTATCATTTCCATGTGTTTGCTTCCTTTTATTTTTGTTGTTGTTTTTGTTGACTCTTCTACTAATCGTAATGCTATTGCATCCTTTGAAACATGTGAAATCTGTATTATAAGTAAGTATCGTAAAGAACAATAGTGATGTTTTATTCAATGACTGTCTCTATTCACCCCACGCGGCATATTTTGGGTAACAAAATTATCCACTTCAAACTTACCATAATCAATAATTTAACAACTATTCATTAAAGTCTTATTTACATAAAAAGTTCTCAATTTCATAAATATCAACTTGTGACGCATTTTCCTGAAAGTTTAAACCAAAGTGTATTTGTCTTCTGTAATTAGATTTTCTTCGCAAGGTTTTTATTTGATTCTACCATACGTCTTCTTTTGTTAGGTATTTGTGTAATGTGTCGTATTTACCAGGAACCGAAAGCTTAGAAAATATCTGTAACGTTTTCTAATGATTTAGTAGACCTAGCCGCATATAACCATGTAAAATTCTTAATATTCACGATCAATAGCCTACAAAATTAACAAATGAATTAAAGGCTTCAATATTTTTCTCATCCGTACATAGCTGCTATTTATCTGTGGTCGGAGACGGAAAGGCCCGATGTAAATCATTTGGCGGCTGATCCGCACCAAAGCTAAGATAATCTGTTTTCCTACTTAGAATAAAAATACTCGTTCTTGCAAGGCAGGGGCGGTTTACAGGGCTCCAGTAGTATAATTTTAGCGATAAAATTGTTGCGCGACCGACCAGCAGCAAACTTAATTCAGTTGTTTCTGGATTTGTGATATTGAAACATGCCCGACGTTGACTGGTACCAATTTGAAACACGCCCCGTCTTTCTATTTAAAAATAAGCTCCTCGTGGAGGGACATTTTGAAACATAATTCTTACTAACAAATGCAATTTGAGCGCCAGGAAAAGGTTACACGTGAAACCTAATGATTTCTACGTAATTTAAATATTTCCCCTTACAAAATTATGTTGTGCTAGCTCAGTTAATTGGGGTTCAAAGTTCATAATTGTTGCTACTTACTCTGCAACCAATTATTCAATCTGCCATCCATACGGAGTGACGAAGAATCTGAAAATCTTATTAAAATGCTGGATTGCACGTAACGAACAATGACAATCAGCTTTATTTCAACTTAACAAATTGGAATTTATTATATTGATAATCAAAATGAATTCATCTTTGGTCATGACCAGTTTTACGAGTATCTATATTACAATAGTTATAAAACCTTTTTATTCATTCGTGGGTCTTCGCGCGCTCTTCACTTCTTCGTTCGATGGCGCCCCGTAGAACCTTCTCCGTCGACGCAGCAGAATCTTGCTTCTGGATAAAGTCCTCGCCTAATGTCCGTGATCTGGTTCCCAATTCTCCCAGCGATACTATTATAATCCGTGACTTCCCTCGCTAGCGTCTCGGGTGGACGGCTAGACACGTATTTTACTTCCTACAAGAACGCTCTATCCTAATATAAAAACGATAATTAATTTAAACCACTGTCAATTACAGTCTTTCCTCGATCTAGTAAAATATATCAGGAGCCGACCCACTCATCACCGCGTTGCTCTAGCGAATGAATGTTCCTCTAAAAACTCGGAAGCATCAGAATTTTATATATTTTTCTTTTGTCTCTGAAAACAATGCTTATCCCACCTCTGCTCTCTCATTTCAACCTTAAGAAAATGATTCTTAACGCTGGTCGTTTATTTGTCACATAGCGACCCTTCGCGATCGTCTATTGACATCCCTATATTCTATGTCAAATAAAATGACATTTCCATAATAAAAATGGTTCGTCATTTTGGTATATCACAATATATTGCATGCAAAATAAAGAAATGAAATGAAGGCGGCCTGAATGAAGCTCAACGAAGAACAGTGGCTTAGGTGGATTAAAGCATTAATTGATGTTACTGCAGTGTTTCTGATCGGAATGTCCTAGTGTTCGAGTCCTGATGGAGGCAGGATTTACGACACTAGCTAGGTCGAATTCAGTCGCTGTCTGGAGAAGAATTTGAGCGGCCGGCCGTTCTGATAGGTAGTTTTTCATGGTTTCTTCGATCTGCACTAGGCGAATGCCGGAGCAGTACCCAAACATACGGGCCACGAACCGCTTCCTCTTCCATGTCCTATCCTCACCCCTTACCAACACACACTTACACTAACATACACTACATTACAACACGTGGGGAGACGGGTCGGGGACTTAGAACTTGTTCCGCATGGGGAGGTTTCCCGCTGATGGGAGATACCTGGTTCAGGGAAACCCCGCCAGCCAACGCCTAGTTCGGCGCTGGATCTCGCCATCCAGCGGGGGAAGTTCACCGCCCTACCCCGTGCTAAAAACACACACACTACTATTACGGGACAAATGACATTGATCGCGGCATTGAGCGGCTGCTCACGCGCCCGGAATCACTAATCAATGCGAACGAGGACCGCTCTTCCGCCAGGTGCCCCGTGACAGACGGGCGTAAGCAGCCCACCGTGCGGTCGCTAACAGGCGATCAGGGGCGGCGGGCCCGACGCGGTCAGAGGGCCGCCTGCAAGCCGCCTCTGGCAGGCGCCATTCCGTGGCCGCCGAAACCGCAACGCAGGAATCCTCCGAGAGCGCTTTGAGTGACCGCGCGCCGCACGTCAGCCTCCAAAGGCGGAGGGTGGGGAGGCGGGAGGGCGCGAGCAGGAGGACGCATCGCAACATGGCAACCACGCGCCTCAAACGCCTACGACACGCACCACGCTCCCCCCCCCCGTGACGGCGCCACGGGAAGGGTTGAGGCAGACGAGGGTAGGATGGGGAAGGTCAGTGCAGAACAGGACGGTTCGCGGCGGTTTCCGGCGGGAAAGGTCGGGGAATGTCGGGGAGAGGGGGTGGGGTGGATGATTTGGGTCGGGGAGAGACGGCGAGGGACGAGGATATACGGGGAGGGTCGGAAGAGGGAAAGGGGCGAGAAGAGTCTGGGAGGGAGGCGTTCGCTGGAAGTGGGCGGTGTGGGTAGGGATGTTTGGGGTCGGGAGGGTGGGGGAGAGACGAGGAGGAGAGGGAGGGACAGGTAGGGGCGAGAGGAAGAGGAATGACAGATCGCGGGCGGTCCGTGGCCCGTTTGGTAGGGTACTGCTCCGGCATTCGCCTGGTGTTGATCGGAGAAACCACGGAAAACTACCGCTCAGAGCAGCCGGCCGCTAGGATTCTCCTCCAGGCAGTGACTGAATTCCACCTAGCTGAAAAGCTGAAAAGTAGTCAGCTACCGCTCCCGGTGGGAGAGTCTGGAAGAGTCGGGGTGGGATAGGCTGTTTGAGGGACGGTTGGAATGGATAGATCGGTGCAGTACCGTGTGGGAAAGAGCAGATTGGAGCGTTGAGGAGGACGGTTAAGGGCGGCTTGGGTCGGGGAGGGGTGTGGCATGGAGGTTTGGAGTGGGGTGCGGTGGGTAGGACGGTTTGGGGCTGGGAGGTTCGTGGTGAGAGGGGGAGGGGAGGCGAGAGATGGAGAGGGTTGAGGTGGACAGGACGGTTTAGTGTGGGGAGAGTCTGGGAGGGACGGAGTGGGAAAGGCTGTTTGTGGTGGGTCGTGGAGGGCTGGGATGGATAGGACGGGGTGGTACCGTTCGGGACAGAGCAGATTGGAGCGAACTGTAGAAGAGGACGTTTCGTGGCGGCTCGGGTTAGCGAGGGGTGTTGCATGGCTGTTTGGAGCGAGCCGGGCAGGGCGGGCAGGAACCGAGAGAACGCCAAGGGGCAGTTTAGGGCGGGTCAGGATGGAGTGAGGCAGAACTGTTTGGGGCGATTTAGGGCGGGGGGGCGGGGCGGGGCGGGTGTGGCGGAGAGGACGGCGCGGGCGGAGCAGAACGTTCTAGAGCGAAGTGATCGTGCCTTGGCGAGCGACTGCAATCGGCGGCGCCCCCTGGGGGGTGGGGCGAGGGGGGTTCGGCCCCCGAGGCGAACGAGACACCGGAGATGGGCAGCATAAAGAGGTCGGGGCTGAGAGGTACGTGATGATGCAGGAGATGCAAAGCTGTGATGTGGACCGGAGAGGATGGGAGATGCAAAGCTATGATGAGGAGTGGAGAGTCAGGGCGAAGAAAAGCAGAATTTGGAGACATACGACGGGGAGTGAGGTACGAAGTTTGGCAGTGCTGTGCATAATCTTGTGGTACACAGTGGAGCAGGTCATGCTGGGCTGTACAGGTCCGGATGGGTTTAGGGTGTGATAGGTTGGGATAGGGTAAAGCAGAGTGTGTCAGGATGGAGTAATCTGGGGGTGGTTGGGGCAGGAGGGTGTGCAGAGGTCATTGACTTGGTGGTCAAACAAAGGGGATGGGTTTAACAAGATAACGATGAGAAGGGCCGGGCGAGGGTGTAGTTGCTCAGAGAGAGAGAGAGAGATGAGGATGTGCGCGAAAGTGTTGTGAGCGAATCTGAGCCATGTGGATTGGAACGGGTCTGAGTGAAGCGACGAGTTATAATGTGCAAATATTTACTACGTCCAGAAGGGACAACCACTGAAGATATTAGTTCTGTAAGTATAGTACATGTCCCACAAAGTGACTGTATACCTCAGAGCATCAACTGATGTCACTGCAGTGCCCCTGACCGGGAGGTTCTTTGGATCGAATCCCGACAGTGGCAGGAGTTTCGACACTACATAGCTAGGTCGAATTCAGCCGCTGTCTGGAGGAGGATTCTTGCATCTGGATATTCTGATCGGTAATTTTCAGTGGTTTATTCGCTCAGCACCAGGCAAATGCCGGAGCATTTCTATAACAAACGAGCCATGGACCTCCACGCGATCTTTCGTTCTTTTTCATTATCGTATCCTCACACCTTACTTACAGATACGCTTCTACTTGCATGCACTACACTACTACATATGCCGGGAGAGCAGACCGGAGCTTAGAGATTGCCCCTGCTGGGGCGGTGCCCTGCTGGTGGGAGATACTTGGTTGGGGAAAACCCCCTTAGTGGATAGGACGGCACTAAATCTCGCCATCCAGTGGGGAATATTTCCGCCTCCTCCCGCAATCACTCAATCAAAAATTCACTATCGAAGGGACTCGAATTTGGCTCTTTGGGCAGCAACGCTACGCTTGGTTCTTTTGCTGACGATATTGCCCCTGTGCTATTGGATTTTGATTGATTGATTTTTTCGTGTTGCCTGGCGCGTCAACGGCTTTGGTCATTAGTCCCGTTAGTGTATTGCATGTTTTTCTCGGGAGATGGCGGTGACCTTGCCCCGCGAGATCCGGCGCCGACCTACCGTCGGCTAGAGGGGTTTCCCCCTAACCAGGACTCTCCCACCAGCGGGGTTCCGCCTTAGCCGGGACAAGCTCTAAGCTCCCGACCGGTCTCCCGGAATATGTGATAGTGTAGTGCATGTTAGTGTAAGTGGAGTGTATGTCTCTACATTTTAACAATTATTTCTTAGGGTCGGACATTCCTTTTAACAGACAAGAATATTGGTTTGTTAAACCTTCTAACATGATCGTAGAAATTCGTTTTTTATATCGTTCTTAAGTAAACATGATTACAAAATAAAGATTCTTTTATTTCAATTTTTATAAATTTTACTCTCAATCGAGAATTTGAAATCGGACTGATGTATTATTTCATTTTAATGGACCATTTCTTTGCCTTAAAGAGAAAAAAGGAATTAATAGAGCTAAATTTATGACAATAACTGTCAAATAATTTGCTCAAAAGACTGCCAAAGGCCCTGTGTCCATAGAGTTACCGCCACTCCCGATGAATTTGTACAATCCTTACAATTTCCAATTTCTCTGTATACAGTTCCCCAGAGCTCTACTAAATTTGTTACCTTGCCCGCAATCTTAACATGCCTGCGATCTCAACATTACAGCTGGATGTTTTAAGGAGCTGAAAATCGTCACGATCGTTTTTCCTTAGGTTGGCGGCACTGAACTTCTACCTACAGACTTTTTCAAGGATTAAATGTGTCTTGTGTGTTGTGCATGATGCTTACAATCGTCTCTGTCAACGAAACTGCCAAAGAATTATGTGGCATTCAGTTGTAAAGATCGCCAACAATGTGTAAACTGGATGCAAATATTATTAGATGAGAAATTATTTGGTAGACATTACTTTAAAAATATTTTTTTAGGTTTCCGACGACTAACAATATTGGTTGTAAGTTGATCTAACGAAGTTATAAAATATACGCAAACCAAGAACACTCTCCTGCGAGAATGTTAAAAATGTCTCCAAGAAATGGAGAAATGGTTTATGTTAAAGTATTGTAGGTAAATTTCAATTTCAAATAATTAAATATTGGTTACTTTCGATTTTTTATTTAGTTTTAGTGAACATAATTTTTTTTAATGGGAATGAGACGCCAATTCCTTATATTTGGTTCTGAGATAACTAGGACAGAAAAGACGTTCGCCATCATGGCGGACCGTCACGATTTCTGAGCACAGAGTATTGCCTCCAATCTACCGATTATTGCATGTTCGGCTTGTACTGTGCTCCTTTATTATTATTATTGTTGTTATTATTAATATTGTTATTGTTATTTAACTACCACAGGGTCATACCAATTGCAGTTCAAATAAAAGTATGTATGTACACCAGAGCTCACTGGGGCACCCAGTGGCCCTCGATGTCAAGGACTCCGAATGAGGTTATGCGCCGATCCCAATAAAGATGGCAGTGGCAATAAGAGTCTCCATTTGAACTTTCCGCCCCGGGGAATCCGAGACCATAGCAACGTCACTGGCCTCGATGCAGACCTAATCCCGTCCTGTGTCTCCTAGCGAATCGTATCGGACTTTGAGAGCTATCGCACTTTTAGTCTACAACAGGTATGTCTCATTGTGCGATTTAATGGAGCATTGCTAAAACATCTTCGTATAAATGATTGATTGATTGTGATTCCGGACGTGTCAACTATTATATACATTTGTCTCGTACGTGTACTGCGTGTTTTTGCTCGGGAGATGGCGGTGGTATTCCCCCGCTGGATGCCGAGATCCGGCGCCGACCTACCGTCGACTAGCGGGGTTTCTCCCACCAGCGGAGCACCGCCCCAACCGGGGCAAGCTCTAAGACCCCGTCCGGTCTCCCGGCATGTGTAGTGCAGTGCATGTTAGTATAAGTGTGTGTGTGTGTGTGTGTGTGTGTGTGTGTGTGTGTAAGGAGTGAGGCTAGGACAAGGAAGAGGAAGGAAATATCGCGCGCGGTCCGTGTCCCGTTTTTAGGGTGCTGCTCCGGCATTCGCCTGGTGTTTATCGGAGAAACCACGGAAAATTACGGATCAGAGCTGCCGGCTGCTAGAATTCTCCTCCAGACAGCGACTGATTTCGACCTAGCTGAAAAGCCCCAACCCAACTTTCGTTCGAACCCAACTTCGAACGGCCAACCTACGAACTTGGCGTTGCAACATTTAGGGCCGCTTTCCTTCATAGGAAAACATTTCAATATTGCTAAGCATTACTTACATTCACTGAAGAGATAATAAATATTTACGAAAATTCACGTTCTCCTTTTCTAGTTAGTATCCTAAACAACAAAACTTAAATATTGGGCCTAGGACACATTTCCAAGTTATGCACAGTAAACGCACAACATGTGATAGTGTTTGCATGTAACGTTTTAATTTTCCTGCCCCGAATGGCGGGAAAATTAAAACACTAAATTTAATTAATTTAGATTCTCCATGTATGAATGAGTGATATAAAAAATAAAAATCAAGCAAGCTCTGATAAAAAAAAATATATTTAAAATGGTACCACACACGGATGTATTGCTTCAAACTAATTAGCCGTAAAATGAACAATAACATTAGGAGGGTTTTCAGTATTTATTTTTTGAACGCCTGGAAGCATTTCACAATTTGTAAGCCATTTTTAATATTAAAATTACTCCATACTGGAGCAAACCTTTCAACGGTTATCACGTGAACTGTGCGTTATAGAATTACGGCCCGGTTGTGAGGGTGGATAAATACCTAACCAGAAGTAGGTCAATTCACGAATTAGTGTCGATGGCTTGTAAATGGCACGAAACGGTTATCTACTTTTAACGCATGATATATACAGAGGGGATGGGTATTTTTTAGGGTAGATCTCCTGTATCGTGTAATTACAGTTTGCAGAGCAATGCTTCAAGATTAAGAACTTTTTCGTTGCTTAAAATATAAAATAAGTTTATGGCTAAGAGGTAAACTAATAAAAGTTGCGAAATAATATATAGTTTGGAGTCTCTGTACCCAATAAGTTCTTAAAAAATATAAACTAACAAAGTCGTATCAACTATTAATATTTCTTCCTTAAAGCGAAACTATGAGAAGATTGGGTGACATTAAACAGAAATAAAGCAAAACAAGGTATAATGCTGCCCAGATTTTTCCCTAAAATTATCGTATTATGTGATTTTGTGCTACGAATCACCAGTGGAACCATACTGTACAATTTGAAAGGTTTATGAAAAACTTACTTGGGTTGGAAATAAAAGATAAATTGTTACTTTTTTATACACATTTTCAAGGATCTGAGAGATTGATTTAGGAACAATCAATTCTGCAATCGGAATAAGTTAAAATGTTGAAAGGGATGTTCTGTAAAAAAAATAATTTAATACATTTTCTTTTCATTTCCCACTAGCATTTTTTTACATTTTTCATTTCTTGTCAACTACAATTATGTTTTATTTCTTTCTTCCAGTCTAATATTTCCTGTTCTATAAAATAAATTAATACGAACACTGTCGTTTTATTTGTGAGCAAATAAATCCCACATTCATACATATGAATTTATATAAAAATTGAATGATTATAGCAACAATTATCTAAAAAATGAAAGCGTTCATGTGTCTGAAAAACTGTCAATGTCCTTTTGTACACTTTAGAAACAACTAGAACTCATCGTCTGTCTCGCCGAAACGTTTCTATTACATTCGAACTCGACATTACAATATTAAGGTTCACTTTGTTTAAATTTCCTATACAGATCAATATACAATAAACTTTATGTACTGCAACAAATGTTAACTCGTGGCAACTTCCAACCACAACATTGCTGCAAAAATTTATTATTAAGCGTAATCGAGATGAAAATTAATATTTATTCGCGTCCACTGAAATAGATGTCTATCTGCCCACGTGGCCGTGCTATTGAACGGCGCGCTCCCACATCGCTTCTGATTCAAAACGCTGATGCGGCGCTCCCACTGTGCGATGATTTATGCACTCTGCAGCGAGCTCATGCTCACTACGCGGTGCGGTCGGCGCGCTCCGCGTCTCTCACGAGGGGATGTTTTATGAACGAGGCGCGATTTTGTGGGCGGACCTCCTGGCACTGTTGCCACCATTGCGGGAATCTAATGTAATAATAGCACTGTTTTTTTACTTCCTCGCTACGGAGTAGAGAGAAAGTTATCTAATGCACGAACAAACGGGGAATCATCGGCAGAAAAACATTCATTACCGGGCCCTGGTAACGAAAAAGTAGATAAATCCAGTTGCTAAATTTAGAAAAAGATCCTCTAACATGTGGTGTACATGTGGACATGTGGTGTAATCCTTGTTTTGTGAGTCCCTCATACCGAAAAATCGAATGACGGCAAAACGTCTGTATGTCTGTCCGTCCGTCCGTTCATCCGTGAACAACGCTAGCGGCCAAACAGTGCAGTCGATTTTCTCCAAAATTGATATTTCTCAATCGATCTGGTTGATATCGCTGTTCTTTGAATTTGAAATCGATATTTTAATTTTTTGGGGGGTTACTTTACCTCTAGAACTTTTTCCAATTTTCAAAAAAATATGGCTTCATAGTTTTTGATTAAATTTTGTGGTTGGATAGTGTGAAGGATGTGTGAGTCGTAAAGAATGGTGTCTCATGTTCGTTGATAACACTGATTTTCCGAAAATTGCAAAAGTTCAACATTCTTTTCGAAGTATTTCTAACACTAAAATATTAAAGGTAGAGATTTTTCCCTTAATGAAATCTATTACTTAAAAATAAATTTTGAAATAAAGTCATGTACAACTTTTCGAATATTTGAGTACGTTTCGCGTAAGTTTACGTGAATATACTTGCGAGAAAGCATGTGCTGTTTTAGCACCACAAGTGAGTAGTATTGATGCCTCTTTAGAATTGTGCTTCAATTAGTTCTCTGTATATTTAGATGTACCGGGAAAATGCTTTCCGTACATCATTACGTCCAAGGGTACGTGTGTCACATGGTTTCTGTTAGAGTGAACTCAGCCTATGGTATAAGTCCCCTTAAAATTTCTGCCATTTTCCGTTGCTTTCTATGAACCTAAATAAGCACCCAAAGCTATCTTAGTTCTCGCGGCAGTACCTTGTTTCTAATTCAGAGGTATAATTATAATTCTGACATTTTATGCTGATACTGTTCCTATTAGCGATTCGAGAGGTGTTCTGAATATTCCCAAAATGCAGTATGAGCTTTGATGATGGGTATAGATGTGCCCATAACCACTATCACTAAAGTTACACATTACGCCATCGGTATCGTAAAAGTTGAATATTTATAGAAAAGGACATGTGCGAAAATATATCCCTTGTTTGGAGAAATAAACTCGCCTTAAGATACACGGGTTAATTTAATTTCCGGCTCTTGAAATAAACAATAAACAATAATCTTAACTCAACCCCCAAAAGTGAATATTGTTATGGTGCCTTTTGCCCGTTTATACTTATCCTCAGCATTAAGGTGTGTCATTTGGGGAATCTACATTGTTCTTCCTAATTATCTTTTAAATCAAAAGAGAACTCATTTATCACTATAACGTCCATTATAAACTTTTCTCTCGTACCTCCGATATCTGTTTTAGCTGTTGAAACCCCGCCACGAAATCGATTGCTCGATTATCTCGATGCGGCATGAAAGCACAGCCGAGAACCCTTCAGCGGCGCTCGAGTTTAGCCAGTAGAGATCGACTCGTGTGAGTTATCCACTCGACGGATGCGGTCGCTTCAAAGCTTCTCCACACCGCGAACTTCGCCTGCTCACTACACGCGCTCCCCGCATCGCCCCCTCCACCCCTCGCCCCGCCATCGAGCACACCCTACCCGCCTCCCCACCCTTCGCCACCGCCAGCGATCCCGCCCTGACCCCGCTTCGCTTCGCCTCGCTTCGCCTCGCTTCGCCTCGCTTCGCCTCGCTTCGCCTCGCTTCGCCTCGCTTCGCCTCGCTTCGCCTCGCTTCGCCTCGCCTCGCCTCGCCTCGCCTCGCTTCGCCTCGCTTCGCCTCGCTTCGCCTCGCTTCGCCTCGCTTCGCCTCGCTTCGCCCCGCTTCGCCTCGCTTCGCCTCGCTTCGCCTCGCTTCGCCTCGCTTCGCCTCGCTTCGCCTCGCTTCGCCTCGCGCTTCGCCTCGCCCCGCTTCGCCCCGCCCCGCTTCGCCTCGCCCCGCTTCGCCCCGCCCGCTTCGCCTCGCCCCGCTTCGCCTCGCCCCGCTTCGCCTCGCCTCGCCCTCCTCACGCCTCGCCTCGCCCGCTTCGCCTCGCCCGCTTCGCCTCCCTCCGCTTCGCCTCGCCCACTTCTCCTCGCCTCGCCTCGCCTCGCCTCGCCTCGCCTCGCCCCGCTCCGCTTCGCCTCTCGCCTCGCCTCACCCCGCTTCGCCTCTCCTCGCCCCCTTCACCTCGCCTCGCCTCGCCTCACCCCGCTTCGCCTCGCCTCGCGCCCGCCCTCGCCCGCTTCGCCTCGCCGCTTCGCCTCGCCTCGCCTCGCCCCCGCTCCGCTTCGCCTCGCCTCGCCTCGCCACGCTCGCCTCGCCTCGCCCCGCTTCGCCTCGCCCCGCCTCGTCCCACTTCGCGCCTCGGCCCGCTTCGCGCCTCGCCCCGCTTCGCCTCGCCACGCCCCGCCTTTTCCCATCTCCCTCCACCCCGTCTCCCTCCACCCCGTCTCCCTCCACCCCGTCTTGCCCTCCACCCCGTCTCCCTCCGCCGCGTCTCCCTCCACCCCGTCTCCCTCCACCCCGTCTCCCTCCACCCCGTCTCCTCCACCCCGTCTCCCTCCACCCCGTCTCCACCACCCGTCTCCCTCCACCCCGTCTCCCTCCACCCCGTCTCCCTCCACCCCCGTCTCCCTCCACCCCGTCTCCCTCCACCCCCGTCTCCACTCCACCCCGTCTCCCTCCACCCCGTCTCCCTCCACCCCGTCTCCCTCCACCCGTCTCCCTCCACCCCGTCTCATCCTGTCCGTCTGAACCCATCCCCATTCCTTCTCACCCCATTCCTTCCCACTTCACCCCCACATCCTCTTTCCCACCTCCAATCCTGCCTGCCCGCGTCGCCCACCCTCCTCCTCGCTTCAGCCCCAACTGAAGAGGCCAAGTCCAGCAGTTGAGAGCAGACGACTTCCTTAAACTTCTTCGAGACTGTCTGAAGTCTCGATTGCACCAGGGAATTCCACAAAGCGCACACCTTGAATGAGCAAAGTGCAGAAGTCTCCCGGAGACATTCTTGTCCGACTCTCCCAACCGAACAGTCAACGTGCGTTCACCTTTAAACATTCCCTTGTCCCTTGTTTTCGTGTCTATCACAATGTTTGATCAAATTGTTTACCTAAGAGAAAGTATGTATATACAAATTGATATTCCCTCCGTTGCTTAGATAATAATTACTATGTAATAGCAATGCACAAGTCTAGCTATTAAATTTTACAAAATTAACATGTATCAATAACAGTAATAAAGTTATATTTTCCAGATAAAATCAATGCTTTTTTATTATGTTCAAAGAAGAACGTTTTTTTAAACAAACCACATTCTAAAACTTGAGGGTTCTAACTTCAGCGAATGATACATTTACTGTAAGAATAAAAATATAACGATTGTTAATCAATTTTACAAGATCGAAAATAGATTAAAATACTAATTTTCTTCACAAGTAGTCTACGAAAATATTTTAATTCAAGAGAATATAATTTATGTGTAAGTTCTGTGTCTGATTTTGTGTGGTTATATTTGTTATCATACAATTAAACTCTTGACAATAATTATATTTTGTGAAACATTTTGATTTCAGACATGTTCACCTTATTTCTATTCTCAAAGTGTGTCCTTCAGTCCCCTTACGTTAATGAGTGTAGCTGATAAAAACATGGAAATTTGAATTCTTGAAACTACGTAGAATATTCATCTAAACAACAATCATTTAGAATACTAAAACTTTTTTTTAAATTTCTTTTTTCTAATTTTACTTTTTTCTAATTATTAAGAACTTATAAGTTACCATAACTATGTTGCTTTGTAATCACGTTAAAAGGCTAACCAAGGAGAATATAAATCAAATCACTTAAGATAGTAAAACACTACATTCAGCCTTCACAGTTACTCAAAGATGTCATTAAAAAAAGCATAAAGCGTCTTTAAGACCGAGGACGCTTCAATAACCTCCTTGAGACTGACAATGGGCTTAACTCACTTCAATTGAGCGCAGACTCTGCAGAATTGAAAATAACTGCGCATGGGCCCACGGCTGCGGACTGAGTCATTGACACTTCCGCCTATTGAGGATTCTTTCCAACAATGTGACGAGTGCTGGTTGAAGAAAGGCGCATCGGGAAAGGAACAAAACGGAGAAACGAATACAATGAGAACCGGAAAACGAAGTGATGAGAAATAAGATGAGAAGAGACGTGATGAAGAGAGATGAGGCGAGAAGAAACGAGATGAAGAGAGGTGAGGCGAGAAGAAACGAGATGAAGAGAGGTGAGGCGAGAAGAAACGAGATGAAGAGAGGTGAGGCGAGAAGAAACGAGATGAAGAGAGGTGAGGCGAAAGGAGACGAGATGAAGAAAAGCAAGGCCAGAAGAACGAGATGAAGAGAGGTGAGGCGAGAAGAAACGAGTTGATGAGAGGTGAGGCGAGAAGAAACGAGATGATGATAGGTGAGGCGAAAGGAGACGAGATGAAGAAAAGCAAGGCCAGAAGAGACGATGCAAAGAGAGGCGCAACGAAAAAGGACTAGATGACGAGAGACGACGCGAGAGGAGACGAAATGTAGAAAGGCGATCCGAGAGGTCGAAATGAAGAGAGACGTGTTAAGAGACGAGATAAAAAGAGGCCAGAAGTGACAATAATAAGAGTAGGATAATGGATCACGGGATCGGTCAATTAATGGATTACACTAGTTTGCCAACGTTTCGGAATATTTTATTCCATCAGGGCTTACTAACACTGTGGAGGAACATTATGTTTGACCAGTATATGTATTAGTAAGCCCTGATGATGGAATAAAATATTCCGAAACGTTGGCAAACTAGTGTAATTCATTAATTGACAGATCCCGTGATCCATTATCCTACTACTTATTAACGGTCGTGATTTCTACAATGATCAATATTAATAGAGGCGAAGCGAGAAGAGAAGAAGTGGTGAGGAACAATACAATAAGAGAAGAAGTGATATCAAAACAGGGAGGAGACAAGTAGAAATAAGTCAAGGTGAATCAAAAAGTTAAAGACGAGGTGCGATGAAAGCAAGCTGTGCAAGACATGTGAAGGAGAAAAGAGACGACAAAATCAAAACCAGGCGAGAAGAGGCAAGACGAAAAGTGAGAAAACAAGACCAAGTGATGTAAATAGAAATGAGATGCTAAAAAGTACGAGATAAAACAATGCAAGGGTTAGCGAGCCAAGACATGAAGTTACACATAAAAACGGAACAGCTAAGATTGAGACAGAAATATGAAGTAAGACGAGAGAGAAATAGACGACTGATAGGCCGCATGAATCGGAAGTAAATGGAAGAAAATATTGTATTTCACCTACACCTACCTCGAGAGTGTATGCTTTGCCTGGAAGATCCTAAGAGTTCAATTTCCGTGGATGATTTTCGCCACTAGCTTCATAGCTGTGTTGAATTAAAACCTCTTGTCTGAAGGATCATTCTAGGCAGCCGGCTGCTACGTCCGATAGTTTTCCGCTGTTTCCCCGACGCAACATCCTAACAACCCCCCATGGATCGTGCGAGATCTTCATTCTTGTCCTTTCATATCCCCTTGCATACACTTGCACTTACATGCACTACGTTTCCATATATGTCAGGAGACAATGACTTTAGAGCTTTCCCCGAAGCGATCGGCGCCGCGTTGGAGGCAGGGCCCACACTCGCAAGCTGAAGTGTAAGTCGGGACCTGTCATCTCCCACAATATCGCATGCACTATACTTACAGGAGTAATGACCTAATTAGTTAACGCGGTCGGAAGCAATATACACTGAGCGACAGAACGTACGATGTGACTCCTATCTCGCTAGTACAGACGAGGCCGGGCAGTGAGAGAAGGCGAAGACCAGAGAAGGTACGGAGTGGAGAGTGCGGGGGCGAGTGTAGGGGATTTTCAAGGGGGTGCGGAGAAAGTGCAGGGGGAGTGCGGGAGGAGGGAAGAGCGGGGGCGCAGGGGAGTGCGGGGAAAGTGCAGAGGGTGCGGGGGAAATGCAAGGGGGAATGTGGGATAAGTGCGTGGTGGAGTGCGGGGGGCGGTCAGTGTGGTGGAAGTGCAGGGGTGCCAGGGTGTGAGTGGGAAGTGTAGAGTGGAGTGCAGAGGGAAGTTCTGGGGGAGTGTGGTGGCGAGTGCAGGGGGTGCGGGGGAATTGCAGGGGCGAGTGCGGGATAAATGCGTGGTGGAGTGCGAGGGGACAGTGGGGTGGAAGTGCAGGGGGTGCCAGAGTGTGAGTGCGGAGTGCGGGATTGAGTGCAGGGGAAGTGCTGGGGGAGTGCGGGAAGATGAGTGGCGCGTGAGTGGTGGTGGGCACAGGGGAATGCTGAGGTGCAGGGGAAGTGTGGGGGTGCAGGAGAAGAATGCGTGGTGGAGTGCGGGGAGGGGTTCAGGAGGAGGTGTGGGAGTGGGGGGAGTGCGTGCGGGGAGCGGGCGGTGTTGGACGGCGGGGCGTCGGGAGGTGCAGCTGGGAGGGGTGGCAGGAGGCGTCTCTGCGAATCGCAGCGCGATGCGCCCGGCTGAGCGGGCTCCTCCGGGACTCGCCCGCCCTTCAGCCCTTCAGCCCTTCGGCCCTCCGCCCTGCGCCGTCATCTATTCGTTTATATTCGCGCCGCAGAGTCCCCGTAAATCCTTCCCGGGGCGCAGAGCTGATTTACGGCGCGGAACCGCAACAGCGGCTGAGGGGAGACGAGGCGACGCGACAACGCTGGGCTGCGTGAGGAAGGGCGGGCAAAATCCGCGCGATGGTAAGGAGCAGGGAGAGGAGGGGTGGGCAGACATGGGGTGGGATGATGGGAGGGGGAGTGGGTTGGGGGAGGTGGGTACGGGCGGGGAACGATGGGCCGGAACGGAGAAAGGAGCAGCAGTAAAATGACGAAAGAGTAGGGTTGCGACGGAGATGGGCAGTAGAAGCAAGGCAAAGACGAAATCGTCAGAGATGAGAGAGAACCAATGAACGTGAAGCGCAGAAACGTGAGATAGCTGCGTTGGTACGCCACATAGATTCATCGGTTGTTTGGTTTATTTATTTATTTATTTTACGTCAAAAAGCAGTTGAAACTGCGTATGACGTGCTATGGGCAGAAGTGGAATTCTATGCACATTTTCAAAATTCTGTGCTCCCTACACTAATTACATAATAATATATGAATTTTGGGATAAAAAATTCCGGGTGCGTCAACAGCTTAGATCAATAGTCCCGTAAGTGTAACGCGTGTTTTTTCCTCGGGAGATGGCGGTGATCTTCCCCCGCTGGATGGCAAGATCTGGCGCCGACCTACCGTCGGCTAGCGCGGTTTCCCCTTAATCACGACTCTCCCACCAGCGGGGCACCGCCCCAGCCGGGACAAGCTCTAAACTCCCGACCGGTCTCCCTGAATATGTGGTAGTGAAGTGCATGTTAGTGAAAGTGTGAGTGCAAGGGGTGAGGAAAGAACGGGACAAGGAAGATGAAGGACAGATCGCGCGCCGTCCGTGGCCCGTTTGTTAGAGGACTGCTCCGGCATTGACCTGGTGTTGATCAGAGAAATCACGGAAAACTACCGATCAGAGCAGCCGGCCGCTAGAATTCTCCTCCAGACAGCGGCTGAATTCGACCTAGCTGAAAAGTTGGTCTCGAAAACACTACCACCGTCAGGACTCGAACCTAGGACCTCCCGGTCAGAGGCGCTGCAGTGACATCAGTTCATGCATTGAGTTACCTCTCCCGGTACGCCACATAGAATTACAGTCGTTATGGACAGGTTATTTTTTATCAGTAGAAGTCAATAGAAAAAGCACACACAATAAATATTTTTCTACGATTAGGATGTGACGTGTTTTGATCACTGTACTATTCGCTACGTACCATTCGTAATCCTTTCTGAACGACCCACCGGCATTTTTTGTGGTGTACTGTACTGAACAAAATGAGCGAAGTGAATCTTGTTTAAACAATGTTAAACTCTCTAATGACTTCCTTTACACTTCCGTATAAACGCGGAAGACACAAGAGGAAGCTTTATAATTTTCGTAGTGGGAAGAAGAGCGTAGCTATTCAAACTAAGAGTCACAGAACTCCTGTAACTGTAGACATTATCTCGTTTTGGCGTAGACTCTCAATTTTTTCTCTTTTTCCTAGGCTTCCGTCTCCTTTATTTCTGTTCCGTTGAGATAAAATTGCAAATATACACAAAATATACATTTCAATTTTAAAATTGCAAATCATATCTCACACAAATTATAACAGCTTAATAAATTACTGTTTTAGATTAATTTCAATTATTTAAATTTCTGTATTTTTCATTCTTTTCTATACAACATTTTTACTTTTCCATCCGACACCACAAAAATGTATGTCCTATGTCATCATCTAATCATTCCCTGCCCACGGAATACGTATCGTGGGAAAGTTCAGCGAAATAATATTTTCTCTCACTTTGAAACATTATCAACCATCTAATTAAACTACTAAATATTAACTGAGGAATAGGTTTACTTATTATATTATTTTGCCACTTTTTCCAAAGTTTCCTAGTTTTGTCTCCATGTGTTGTGTCGTTATTTTTGCCCGTCATAAAACACCTAAGGCTTGCGTGAAGTCTACGCAAACTTCACAACAAGCGTTCTATTCTTAGAACTTTATTGCGTTATTTCGTGTTGCAGTTTCCATTAAAAATAAGCCCTCGAAAATTCATCGAGCGTCCTTGAATCCCTTTGCGTCTTGGGCCATCAACTTCAATCAGTATCCACTCAAATGAGCAGTCACGCACGGACACGCTGCCTTTGTTCTCGACGCCTATCGATCGTCCCGGAGGGTCGCCTGGCAGACGCGTTTGGAGATCGCGCGTTAGCGCCTCCCCCTCCCCCTCCCGCCCCGCCCCCACGCATGACGCTGCGTCACCTCAGTGGAGCTTCGAAAATACGCCCCCCCCGGGGAGAGGTGGGCTTGGAAGTTTCTCGTCAGATGACAATCACGTAGGCTCATGTTGCTGTCATTTCATTTGGCAGCAATTAGTTCTACAATCTCTACCCAACTTGTCACTCGTTATATCTCCCTTTCTCAGACACGCATGAACGTGATACAATTTTTTTTTAATTAAATTAAAATTACGTTTCAAAAATACGTCGTTATAGAAAATATGATGTAGAATTCAGGGTGGTGGTTATACTTTTTTGATACAACGACGATGTGTCGGTTTTGTAACGTCTTTTTTGTTTGGTTCTCACTAGAATACTTTGGAAACGAAGCGTTGGACATTCTCACATAAGTAAGTTGTGATTGGTTTTCTGGTTACCACTTCGATGTTGCAGATTCAAATCTAGACGAGTTCGATGCTTATTCTGCGTTCCATTTCTTTGCTCGTGATGCTCTTTTTTACTTTCTCGCCTTACCAGTTCTTCATAAGAAGAGAAAGTTATGTAATTGTGCGTTGAAAACGGCAAATTTTCGTCAGAAAAATTCTTATATCTAGTTTCTGCTAACGGAAAAGTGAATAAATCATGTTACTAAATTAAGGGAAAAAATCCTCCAACTCGTGATGTAGCCAAAATAGTTTTTTTGCTTCTTGATACCGAAAAATCGATTGACGGCAAAACGTCCGTCTGTCCGTCTGTGGTCAACGCTAGCGCCTAAACCCTTCAGCGGATTCTTATTATTTGTAAGCCCCCTCACAATCACACGCATGTCACTATCTTTCATACGCACCTGCACACCGCACCGCTTCAAACTTAGTGAAGCTGGATGGCACCCATTTGGAAGATCCTGCTCATACCTTCCCGTGCCACCTCTTCCCGCCATCCCCTCCACCACCCTGCCACGTCACAGCTCACCCCCCAAACCATATTGTGCACCCCACTTCCCACACCACGGGGCCTTAGTCTTCCGTAACATCTCTGTGACGTCACCCCCATTCTCTGGTCCTGCAACGAAAGTAAATCGTCGTTACGTCATGATTAACAAGCATTTTTGTTGTTGTTGTTTGAGGCTGAGGTTGGGGCCGATGGCGGTGGCGGAGACGGTGGCAAGAACGAAACCGAAGACCAGGACAATAGTGATGGGAAAACGCGGACGAGATGGACGAGGAGGTTGAGACCGCGGCCGAGAGCGAATGAACGAATGAATGCCTTATTTTACGTCGCGAGACTCAGGCCATGAGGCCTGCTCTTCCGTCTGTCCACGCAAATTTCGTTACGCTCCTTTCACCTATTAGGAGAGAAAGAAGATATTACTGGGGCGACGAAACAGGCAATTTGAATTTGGCTCAGAGCCTTCATTTAGGCTTGAGGATCTTTTACATGCAGTAAATCTACTAACATGGGACAGCCGGCTTTACTTCCCCTCCGAAGGAAGGCGTACGAAGGATTCTTATCCCCCTTAAAATTCCACGTCTTCGATCGGGTTTGAGCCCGCGAACTTAGGATGCTGCACGCAACAGCGATTATTTGCTGATCGAATTTATGACGTTAGTTTGTACGATGGCTCTATTGCGTCTAGTCTGGCTCCTGAACTACAGTCCTGAGTAACAAGAGATGAAAATTTGCTAGGAGTGCAATGTGTGCATCAACCCGCGAACTTGGGCCCGATATAAGTGCGATGGCGGCGGTGAGGACGGAGGCGAGAACAAGGATGACAGCGAGGGCAGGCGAGGCGCCAGCTGCCCAGCCGCAGCCGCTCGCGTGCTCTCCCTCCGCGTGGGAGGCAGCAGCGGGGAGGCGTAGCGCACGGGCTTAAGCGGCGGTGGCAGCGCTAATGCGGCCCCGGCATGCCACCAGAGAGCGCACGCCCCCTCCCCTCCTCCACCCCCAACCCCACACGCAGCACGGGACATTGGTTCAGGCCTCGCGCGCTGCACAGCGCCACCGGCCGCGCACAGCTCAGCAACGAACATATTGTGGGGAACAAACCAAAGGGAAATGTTATCATAGATCTGAAGAGCGACTCACAAATGCTTTGTTTTCAATTCCAAGTGTACTGTAAAGTACTAGATAAATAGAAATGTATTCTACAATTGGGCAAATGATGCCCGGTGGCAGAATGCAAAATTACAATTACAAATAAAATAATAAAATATAAAAAATAAATATAAACAAACAAATTGACTTTGTCATTTCCAATATATGTAGATGGCATTTACATTCCTATACTAAACATTAAAATGCATATACACTAACATATACATGAATACACTTACATGTTACACAAATATACATACATACAAACATATACGCGTATATACATAGAGAGACGAAGGAACCCTCACGTACACACCAATCAGAACTTATTCAGTCATGTTCAGAAGAAGAAGAGACCGGACTACTATTTAGACACCGGATTTTTATGTAATTAGATTTTTTTGTCTTTCCACTTACCGTTCTGAAAATTGTAATCTTGGCGAATCGTCGCTGTATCCACTTTTTTCATTACATATTTTTTACATATTTAGCACTACATTACATATTTTACATACTTTCCTATTTCATACGATATTTTTTTATTTTATCAATCTTTTTCAATTTTATTACAATCTTTTAATGAAAAGTATTTTAAAAAAATCAAGATTATTCCTAGTTTATTGCGACGTGCTGTCTACGCGGGATACGCTACGTGAAGACGCGGTCGGATGCTCTCATAGTCCGGCGCGCCTGCTTCAGTTTTCTCGTGGCAAGCATTGCGCGGTAGCGACTGAGATCGTATTCACCTTTACGGGTGAAAAGTATCACCGATTCCTTGTTTTGTGATCGTTCCACTTAGTTTCGTATAACACTCTCATTAGGATGCTGGACGCTGCAGCGATTATTTGCTGATCGAATTTATGTCGTCAGTTTGTACGATGGCTCTATTGCGTCTAGTCTGGCTCCTGAACTACAGTCCTGGATAGCAAGAGATGAGATTTTGCTAGAAGTGCAATGTGTGCATCAACTTGCTCTTTCCAAATTATTTTTAAAGTGTTTGTTGTTTGGGGAAAATTGTTTAGGAATTTTTTTATAAATGTAATTTTGAATTATGTTAATGTGTTTTATAATTATTGTAATTTAATATTGTATATTATATCTGATTTTACATACTTGATACATATTCTTACTATTTTAATTACAAATTTGTGTAAAACTTTTGACGTTTCATACGACATATTTTTCCAGTCTCTAGTGATTTTTCATTTCACAGATAAATCTAGTTTGCTATATTAGCAACGCGATGGTTTTTCAAAAAGTTAAAAAAAAATCTTCTCTTTGAAGTATTTTCTGAAAACTTCATCACTGTGTCAGGGCATATCACTTATCTCGTATTTATCTGAGTCACCTGACTAAATTTTATCGCACCCTTATGGAATATGTATAAACCACGCAGCCTATTTCATCTGGGAGTAAAATAAACAACAAAAATCACTTATTTACATTTTTTGAACGTGTGTGCATCTTCTTACAAATAGTTACGTGATGAACGTTACTAAACTCTACCGAACTCTGTTTCGTTCGTAACACGAAACGAAATGGTGAATACAACTCCCTTCACTTCGAAATGAATCCATGGAAATCAGTACCTCGATTTTCCTTCCAAAAATACCATGATTGTTGTAAATCTGCGTGTCTGAACAAGACGAAATAATGCCTGCGGAGAAAAGATGTGTCCTCACCAAATCAAATCAACAGCACCGACGGGTTTCAAATTATTCTGAAAGGAGGAAAAGCTTGCTCCGACACGAACTATTTAGTTATTCTTTTCGTGATACACGGAAGTTAAAATGCTTGTAAAATGTAACACGAAAGTTCTATTCCAAAAATACAGAAGGAATACGTGCAGCACCCAGTTAAAAAACGATAAATATGTACATAAAACGTCATGAGTGATTCCAAAAATTTGCATTGTGTGCATTTCAAATCACTTGATTTGGTTGAATAAATGTGTTCCTCTGCAGCACGAAAATAAAACGAAGAAGTGAATTCTTAGTAGCAGCAAAAGAGGGAGATCTTAGTCCACCCAGCGGAACTGAATTTCAAACTAGCCATAAATAAATATGTTATCTTATTATTCACGTGTCTTACACAACAGCATTAAAACAATAAAATAAAGTGTATTATTTCGGTACTACATAACAATGACAAGCGAATTTTGACATTTGTCTTCGGGGACTACTAGAAACCAAATTCTTGTCTCTTAGATTTAAATATAAAGTGTGTACTCGTGTAAGTACCCGAACTGTAGTATTACGAAATGAAATATAGAACTTGATACGAGTGTATCGACTCGTAAGAGAGAATAATAGTTATTGAGATATGGAGGGGGTTGCTACGTTATAGTTCCGAAATTATCTGCACGTACTACCAATCAAATTAGTGATCAAGTCATTTACAAGACTGTTCAGATATGTATACTTGTATACAACTCTTCATGAACATGAATTATTGACAGAAGACCCAAGGAAGTAACAATCTTGCGAATGTCACAGCCATTGATATAGCACAAAAGAAAACCGTTTTTTGACGTAACTATACCGTAAGGTTTTCAATGAACAATGCACATCCATGTTTTCAGAACTAATAACACTTCTTCAGAGAGAGGCACAGAGATGGTACATGATGGATTAATAACACTACTTACTTAGTGTTGAGCAACCAGTATGTTGGTTGCTATTATACGTGTCTTCAGGAAACTGTTAGACATCTACTGAATGAGTCTATCTCAAAGGCGAGCTGGAAAGCGAATACTGGCGAGTACAGCTTTAGCGATCTTTAAACTACAATCACGTCACACTTCTTCCAAGCGCCCACTACGCTCTCACCACACTCCCATCAAGCTCCCATCATGCTCCACCGCGCTTCCACTCTGCCCCCACCAGTCCCGCCTCCGCGATCTCACCATATTGTCAGCGCTCCCGTCGCGCGCTCTCAAGGCTCTTACGACGATCTTACGATATTTCTCACCACGCTCCCACCACGGTCTTACATCGCTCCCGTCACGCTCTCTCTAGCTCCCAACAGCTCTCACCTCGCTCCCACCAAGCTCCTATGACGCTTCCATCGCTTCCCATCACGCTCTCTCAACGCTCTGACAACCTTCTTACAAAGTTCTCAGAACACTCTCACCGCGTTCCCATCACGATCCAACATCGCTCCCATCACGCTCTCATTACGATTTTAAAGTGCTCTTACAACGCTCCCGCCACGCTCCCGCCACGCTCCCGCCGCGCTCCCGCCACGCGCCCGCCACGCTCCTGCCGCGCTCCCGCCACGCTCCTGCCACGCTCCCACCACGCTCCCACGACATTCCAACCGCATTCCACCACTCTCCCACCACTCTCCCACCACTCTCCCACCACTCTCCCACCACTCTCCCACCACTCTCCCACCACTCTCCCACCACTCTCCCACCACTCTCCCACCACGCTCCCATCACGCTCCCACCACGCTCCCATCACGCTCCCATCACGCTCCCATCACGCTCCCATCACGCTCCCATCACGCTCCCATCACGCTCCCATCACGCTCCCATCACGCTCCCATCACGCTCCCACCACTCTCCCATCACGCTCCCACCACGCTCGCTCTGCGTTCCCATGGCACTCCCACTACGTATCTGGGCAGCGGCTCCACTACATCACCTCCCCCTATCGCGCTCACACCGCTCTCCCTTTCCTTTCCTGCAAGGAGGAAGTTTTATTTCCCTTTCATTCAATACTCCGGGTTGCCACGGCATGGTGCAAGAGCGCACATGAGCTCGGAATGTCCGCCCTTGCGCCAAATTCACAGGACCGCGCGTTGTCCTGCCCTGGGCGACAGTGGAGCGCGATTCCGCGCTAGTGGATGGCGACCCCGCCCCCTTTCCCGACCGCCCCTTCGCGGCGCCGGGGCGCCTGCAATTCGTCCGCACAGGGCCGCATTAGCTGTTTCATTTGTTCCAGAGCGCGGTTAAAGGAGATGCAACGAGGAGAAGACCAGCTTTTGGGATGCGAAGGGTATACTCATTGGAAGTACTGGGAGACATGGTTCAGGACATCAATTGATGTCACTGCTGGGCCTCTGATCGGGAGATCCTAAGGTTCGAGTCCCGACGGTGGCAGGATTTTCGGCACTAGTTACATAGCTAGGTCGAATTCAGCCGCTGACTGGAGGAGAATTCTTACGGCCTGCTGCTCTGATCGGTGGTTTTTCGTGGTCAATACCAGGCGAATGCCGGAGCAGTATCCTAACAAATGAGTCACGGACAGCGCGCGATCTTTCCTTCCTCTTCCTTGTTCTATCCCCTCCCCTCCCCACTTACATGCACTTCACTACCAAACATGCCGGGAGACCGGTCGGGAGTTACAGTTTATCCGGTGGGGCGGTGCCCAGCTGGTGCGAGATGCCCCGCGGGTCGGGGAAAGATCTCCACGTCCCGAGGAAGAAAACATGCATTACACGTACGGAAATAATTGACGTCAGTTGTCGGTACCGTCATCGCTAATCAATCGATAGATCAACTAATTTGTAAGTGGGGGAACGGCACCTCGGTTCATAAAACAGGTCATAACGCGACGAAGTTAATGTAACTCAACATTTTCATTAATTTCTATTTATTACGACTCACAACGTGAGTGAATTATCTCGTATCATGTGAAAATTAATTTCAGTCGTTTTTTATAAACAAATTGAAACTATGTTATACATTCTAATACGTCTTTTCTATATATTATTTAATATTCATTGCCAAATTATACGCGGATATACATTCCAAAGATAATAAAATATCAGTAAGAACAACTACACTTACAACTGTAAAGAAAGAAAATGTACTTCACAAAAACAATTATAACAAAATCAATAAATTAGTTCTCTTGCTTCATTAGTATCCTCTGCTCAAGATTTATATTAATTTCATAAATATATTTCAAAAAATACAAAATGAATTCATTTTTAAAATTTTCGAGGGAAAATATTTTCTTTCCACCACTAACGTCATATATACGCAAACCAGAGTGTGTATTATTATTTATTGTAGATTTCAAGAAATTAAATCAATCACTGTTACATAACACATTGGTATTGATACAATCTTACCAATATATATATATATATATATATATATATATATATATATATATATATTATATATATATATATATATATATATATATATATATATATATATATATATATATATTGGCGTTATAGGGTCGGTAGTCCGACTTCGCCGGCCAGCTACCGGTGTCCACCTTTACTGGGTCTAGTTAAATTCCCATGCTTGGGGGTAAAAGCGACATGAGGCGAACATGACGTATTCTCTTCACCGTAACTAGCAAGATCGGCCGGCTTGAACTTTTTCTTCGTCACACATCTATAGAAACTGGGACGAAACGGGAACCACAGTACGGGAAACTAGTACGCCGCCCATGAGCCATCCCACATGCTTATATATATATATATATATATATATATATATATATATATATATAATGCATTTCCCTGTTCTTTCCGTATATTTCCCAATAATTTCATTGCAACAAACCACACACACGCCTTTGAAGAATAGCTCTAAATAAATAATAATACAAACCGTGCGTTGTAAGTAGCTTCTCCTCTGAGATTGGGATTTCTCCGGCGCCCTGTGCCCGCCCCCACGTCGGCGCCAGCAGCGCCCCTCGAGTCGCGCGCGCGCAAATTACCTCGCTCGCACGAGTGTCTCCCGCGACCTCCGCCCCCGCGCTAAATCTCCGGCGCCACGAGCGGCCCGCCAGCGCTCCCGACCTTCACGCGTCTCTCCATCAAGGAGAGCCGCTTATTTACACGATTTTACGGTGTGTGTGTGTGTGTGTGTGTGTGTGTGTGTGTGTGTGTGTGAGTGAGAAGGGGGAGGGGTGATGAAACACCTTGGGTAATATTGCGGCGATAATTACGGTCAACCTTTAAGTCTGGAACTGGTTCGAATTTCGGTTATTTTTTATAGAGCTCGTGGAAGACAAATGTGTTTGCCACTTTCTTTCTGAATAAACAGCTTGAGTAATAACGCGTTGATAAATATGGTGACCGTCTAAGTCTGTAACTGGTTCGGATTTCAGACTATTATCTGTGGAATTTACAGGAGTGAGTTGTCATGGTAATTTTTTTTTACGTGATTCTTCCGTTTCAGCTGTTTCTCAAAGTGTGACCGTGCCCACGCTTTGCACCCTTCTCGCGTCTCTTCGCGAAGGAGAGTCACTTATTTACACTATTTTACATTGTGTGTGGGGAAGGGGGTTAATAAGCACCTTGGGTAATAATGCATAGATAATTACGGAGACCATTCAAATCTGTAATTGGTTCGGATTTCCGTCAATTATCTGTGGCTCTTTCCAAGCTGCGAAAATTTGGAAGGGTATTGGAAATCATAATGTCCCGGTTTCTTAACATTTAAAATAGATACTAAGTAAATTACACGTTAGACAGTTAATTAAAAATTTACGTAAATCTTAGCGTACTTGAGAGATGAAGAATAGGGTCAGATCCTGCTCTGACTTTTGAAATCCACAGGAAGATGCGTTTCCAGAAAAGTATTAATTATTTTATATACAAAAGCTGCTATTATTCTCAATATATTTGTAATAGTGAAGCGTTAAAAGATATGGATTAAAAGTTTGTGACTTCCATCTGAAAATTCCGCTTTTAGACAGCATGTACTACACCTTCACCGCTATCCCTCGTACACATTTTCCTTTTATATCGATATTTACACCAAACTACATTTATTTGTGCCTCTGGAATGGCTCATGGGCAGCGTACCAGCTTCCCGAGTTCGATTTCCTGTCGAGGCAAAATAGAGTTGTAGCTTTCCTTTAAAATCGTTGCAGTTTCTGTAGCCGTGTGATGAAAAAAGCTCAAGCAGGCGGATCTTGCTAGTTACGGTGAAAAGAATACTCCGTGTTCGCCTCATCTCGCTCTTACCCCCAATCATGGGAATTTAAGTAGGCTCAGTCATGGAGGACACCGGTAGGTAGCCAGCGTAGACGGACTTCCGACCCAATAACGCCAAATGCATACATACATTTATTTCTAATTTAATAGAACTTGATTTACAGAACAATTTTTTTTGATTTGGTAGCCATTATATCTCATGCCAGAGTCATATGACGAACATATCCGTGCCTCACTCTTTATTCAACCAACGACCGTTCGTTCCGGTAGCCGTCAGTTTAAGCATTGAAGCTCCGCTATTTTCTAAGGCGCCAACTGCTAAGTGGTAGAAATTGCTGAGATTGAGCTCCGCCCACCCACTCTCTCCGTTTGGGGCGAAGCGGCGTGCGGCGCGCAGATCGCTTTCGCCTGCTCATGAATTCGGCATCGGCGCCGAAACGGCGCGGCGCCAGCCCAGCGCCAGCCTTCCGCCCGGGCGCGAACGGGCGCCGTCGACGCCTCCGAGACGCGATGCGTCGCGACCCCACCCGACCCGACCCGGCCCGACGCTCGCATGAAGAATTCACCGCCGCCGACGGCCCGCCCTCCCGCTCGCACGCCCCCAGCACCGCCCCGCGCCACCCACACGGCCCGCCCCCATCCGCCTCGTCCCTACTCATCCCAACCCCCTCCGTCCCGTTTCTCTCCCGTCTGTTCCGTCTCCTTCCGTTCCATTCTCATCCACCCCGTTTAGTGATGGCAAATTTTACCAAAACTTCGATACATCGATGTTGCGATCTATCGCTAAAGGGTTTTCGATGTCGATGAAAACATCGACAAAAAAACTTCGATGTTTTATTTATAGACTAATAAACATGCTATTTTCCTATCCATTTTTAATAACAGTACGTAGAAGGGATATATTTTATTGTTTGGTTACCAGCATGTTAGTAGTATGTTAATAAAAATTATCGAATGTATAGAATAAAATTAGCAATAAACAACATCGTGTTTTGATACTTTAGCATTTAGTGACTTCCATTCACACGCCATCGAAGTAAATCTACCCAAAATTCCCTCAGATGGCACAGGCGAAATGTGCAGCGTGATAAAGAGGATGACACAAAACAAAGATATTGCTGTGGATTCCTGCAACTCTACGTGCCTAAGCCCCTTTATTTTAAAAAAAATAGAAAATCTTCGATGTTTTTGAAACAAAATATAAATGGGAAGAAAACATTGAAAGCAAAATTTTAATATTTATATATCGATGATTCTGGTGGAAAAATTCGATGTTTTAAAAACATCGATGTTCTTTTGCCATCCCTAGTCCCGTTCCCATTCGTCCGTCCCATCCTCATTCGTCCGTCCCGTCCCCCTTCCTTCGTTCTGTCCCCATTTTTCCGTCCCGTCCTCATTCGTCCGTCCCGTCCCCACCCGTCCCGTTCCCATCCGTCAAATCTCAATCATATTCAATACCATTTCAAATCTTTATTGTCATTATCTATGTTGATTATTTTTTTATATTTATCCGGATAAAGGTTACCAACGAGAACTATCTCCGTATTATTATAATAATGGGCAGAGTTGGAGTGAAAATGTATACATCAATGAGTCATAAACTCAGAATAATGTATTTCATTAAATTACTTATATAGTATTAATTACCATTTAACAGTTTACAGAGAAGTTCTTGCAAAAATAATGAGTCACATAAATAATATTCCGTATTCATTGCACATAATGAAAAAGTAATTCGTTTTTTATTGGCAATATTCAAGCGTTTCGATGCTATTAAGAAACATTGGAAAACAGCCGTCCACTCCATACAATATCTCACAAAGTAGTTATTAATTTGTTTTCACAGAAACAAACCATGTATTCTATAGTCAATTATTCACATTTTCACTCAATAATGCAGGCAATGAAAATTACATCTGCATCAGGACTTTAAAAAATTACTCGTCTAAATTATCGTTGAACATACTTAGAGCGTGCACGCATATTGCATTTGTTTTGCATTGTTGTTCGCATTCTGAATTTTTGAGCAATACAAATTTAATTTCTAATGTCAATGAAGATATTTTATAAATATAGTAATCATGAACAAGAGTATTAAAATCTCTTTATTTTCTGTACTATAGTATAGTAGTAGACGAGTACAATAGTACAATAGTACTCGTCTCTGTACGTCTATTGTGCGTTGCACACACTTATAAACATGTTGCACCATTCATATACTTTTAATTGTGTGGTTTTAATTGTGTTAACTGTATGTTTACTATTCAGTTTACGTGTAACCTCTGGATAATTTTGGTGGGCTAATTAGTATCAAAATATTTTTAAAAGTTAAAACCAATATATGAATTACATTCTTAGTTATTAATTCGTCATAATTGAATACTCTAAAGAACGAAAACCTGAACTTCATAAATGATGCGTTCAGCGGTCGCCTCGTTAATAACTTCTCCTAAGTATAATTATTAATATTATTTTGTATTTTAGTAAAAAACAATGATGGTGTCTCATAGTAGTTGGTAAATGTGTCTTCGACGTTTCCGCTCAAAATGGCTGCAAGCTAAAAATTCTTGATTAAAGGAAATAGAAAAAAGTTAATGATGTGGTAGGAAGTGATACAAGAAGAATAAATAATGTAAGAGTGATGAAAATAAAAAAATGGCAAACGAAAATGGGGAGAGGAAGATAAAATACTTTCAAGAAAAAGGGCAGTTTTATGTGTCCAAGTTGGTCATGAGTATTCACCCCTTTATTTATATGATACGAAAGGCCAGGGATTCGAAATAGATAAGTTCCGTCCTGATTTTCGGATATAGTTACACAAATGACATTGCGTGTTGCACACAAATCTGTCACGTGAAGTTATCGGCAAGGGAAATTCTTAGCGATAGTTGCCACCTGAAGGTGGAAGAGGTTTTATGAAAGATGCGAAGAATGTGAAGGTCCTAGATTCGAGTCCTGACGGCGGCAGGATTTTCGACACTTAACTTTTCAGCTAGGTCTACGTTAGGCGCTGGTTGGAGGAGAATTCTAGCGGCCGGCTGGTCTGGTCGGTAGTTTTTCGTGGTTTCTCCGATCAACACCAAGCGGATGCCGGAGCAGTACTCTAACAAACGGGCCACGGACCGCGCGTGATCTGTCCTTCCTCTTCCTTGTCCTATCCTCTCCCCTTACACACACACACTTACACTAACATGCACTACACTACCACATATTCCGGGAGACCGGTCGGGAACTTAAGAGCTTGTAACGGCTGGGGCGTTGCCCCGCTGGTAGAGTCCTGGTTAGGAGGAAATCCTGCTAGCCGACGGTAGATCGGCGCCGGATCTCGCCATCCGGGGGGATAAGATCACCGCCATCTCCCGAGAAAAACATCTACTACACTAACGGGACTGATGACCAAAGCAGTTGACACTAAAAATCAATCAATCAAAAAATGTGGAAAAGATGTGGAAAAAAAGCATGAGAATGGAAGCATGAAGGGTTCGCTGCACTGGTGAGAAGAGAAAACGGAGAAGCTTGAACTAAACGGAATAATAACACTTAAAGCAGGCACCTCCGTGTTTGGCCCGCGCGCCCTGCAAGTGGCAACTGTGAAGTGCTCGGCAAGGCGTCGGGGCCGCGACCGAGTTGGAGAGCTTCGTCATTCGGAGAGCCTCTTGGGTGCATCGCCCGTCAGCCTGTTCTGCCCCCCCTCCTTTTGCCCTTCCTCCCACCTGCAACCCCTGCCTTCCCATCCCCCACTCTCATGACACTGTCTCCTACCGCCGCCTTCTGCCAACTTCTGCCTTCCTGCTCTCACCAGCCATCTCGTGCGATCGCAGTGTCGCGCTAGATAAACGTATAACTGTCGTCATTTTAACCTCAATTGAATCAAATTGCACATTTAAAAAAATACAAACGGGGGAAAAACTAAAAAGTATATTAGTTTTCCTTCGATAATAATTAGAACTATCGTCAGTACTTCGACTCACTTTAGAACGACCTTCTGGACCTTCTAGAAGAAAAGAGTTAGTCATAAAACTGCAGTGAAGAAACGAACCGTTACTCAGAAAAATGACATTAGAAACATTGATTTCAATTAATCGAGAAAAACAAGGTAATGTAGTTTCTGAATCTGAAATTATAACCCTGTACATGAGAAGCTAACCAACTGAGGAATATAAAGCATTTTGTTTGCTTGGGGGCGCCAGTCCTTTCTTCAAACCATTGCTGTCAAAGTAACAAAAATGAGTTTTCTTCCAGAATTTTTCTCAAAACATATTTCATTTTCATCTCATATTGGAATGTATCAGAAATTTTCTTAATTTTACCTCGACTAGAGCAATTTTATTCTTACTTAAAAATAATTAAATAAAAATATGAAATTTAGCTGCCATTTTAATAAAGCGTTATATGCAACCTAAAATTTCCGTTGCGTGTGAAAAGACTGCCTAAGGGGAAAGAGGCAGCAAAAAACAAATCCGACTTATAACTCTTATATCCCACAATCTGTGCACATACCCCACAAACCCGTACACCCTCTTTCACGTTGTCGCGTGAGATCTGAGAAGATAAGATTTCCACTCACAAAAGAATAATATAATGCCTGATTTTAGCCATATCTTCCTACCATTTACAGAATTAATCACGCGACTGTAGCGAAACAATAACCAATTTTGTTAATGAAATATTCATTTAAAAATACATTTAGATATATAATACATACACATTTAATTTTTAAATATTAATTTAAAAGATACGCCTCTGGGATAGCTCATGGGCAGCGAACTAACTTCCCGTACTGTGGTCTCGGGTTCGATTCCCAATCGAGGCAATAATACAATTGTAGTTTTCCTTTAAAATCGTCACAGTTTCTGTAGCTGTGTGACGAATAAGAGCTCAAGCAGGCGAACCTTACCAGTTACGGTGAAGAAAAACCCCAAATACATACAAAAGGGTAATATTCAGTTTTAAAATTTCGAGCTCATAGAAAATTGTAATTGATATAAAATAGCTACTTACTAACCCGTCATAGAATTTTTTTGTCAGGATAAATAGTTTTAGTTCATGAACGTCTCCGGAATAATTATTATTATTATTTTCATCAAAATTTGTATTCAAACGAAATCGAAAGACTAAAAAGAAATTTATGGAGACCAAAACTGCAGTATATACATTCCTAGAAAATTAAACGATTTACATTTTTTTATGAATACAAAGATTTTAACTATAGCAAAGCAGAAGGGAAATTTAAATGAGCCATCGGCAGGTCGGCTCCGGATATCGCCCTCCAGCGGGTGAAGAACACCGCCGCCTCCTGAGGAAAAAACACCTACTAAATGTCCTCAGTAGTTGACACGCCCGGAATCACTAACAACCAACCAACCAAATTTGAATGAACAAAGCATTTCCATTTTTCTGCCTCGAACTCAAAAAATGCTCTTAAAATATCACGGAGAATGAAGGTGCCTTTCTGCGTTTCTGAGTTACAACAGACAGCTGATTTCTCTGAACGCAGAGCTTACGAACCAACCGCTCCCTGTAGTCCTCAGGGCGAATAGCAAAGGCCTCTTTTCTCTCCTCTTAATGAAAAGCGCTCTGAACGTACGGAATTCAACAAAAGAATTCCGTGCCGAGATTCTGCTCCGTGCACGCGGTTTGAAATTCCTGAGAACACGGTCCACGGATTGGAACAGAAAACGCTTTAAAGCGGCGTTCTGAAATTTTGGATATACCGAAAAAATGTTGCCCTTCTGACCGGCGTTTTTATCTCTTTAGCATTCCACGAATACTGCCTGCGCACATCACTTCTGTCATTTAAAAGTTGGTGAAGTAAATGAGACTAAGTTTTTCGACTGCGGATCTTTTGCAGGTGTTTAGCATATGGACGTAAAAATTTGAAAACATTATAGGAAAGTTAAGTAATTTTAATACATAGTATTGCACTCTAAGAGACCAGATTTACTGACGAAGGACACTTCAACGCAGAAAAATTCAGAATCTACAAGGGCAAACCTGCCGTAAAAGTTAGAGACAAACTGCCACTCCTGGGAACCGGATTCGCCGTACACAACTCAGCACTCGACTCAGTGATCGACTTCGTCTCTCCCAATGAAAGAATCTCATTACTGTCAGTAAAATCAGTTAATAAAGCTTACACACTAATCAATGTACATCCCCTTACAAATCAACATAACAAAACTGATCCTGAAGCTTTGGATAATTTCTGGGAAACTGGAAGAAGAAACCAACAAAATACCAAGGCACCGTGCTAAAATGCTATTGGGCGATTTTAATGCACAGCGAAGAAAAGAGAGAAAATTCAGAGGTATAACAAGCCGTTATACCAAACACAAACGTACCAACAAGAACGGTGAGAAACTAATTAACTTCTGCAGGAACTTTGGACTTAAAGTTATGAGCACCCAATTTCAAAACCCTACACACAAGCTAACCACATGGAGATCGCCCATCTCAGGCAGGGCGAATACCTAATTGATCATGTCGCGATTTCCAAGGAGAATACGAAAGAAATTCTAAACGTCAGATCTTCCAAAGACACTTTTGAATCAGACCATTATCTCCTGCAAATAAAGACCAATTTTCAACCCAATAGAAGGAAAAAATATCAACTCAAAAACCATGAAACTAGTTCCAGAATATATGAAAACTCAACAAGGCACAAATCATCAAACAAATTAATGAGGAAAAATTGCCAGACTGGAAGACGATAACAAGGAAAATTCAGGAATCCATGAAACTAAGGCAACCCCCTCCCACTAGAAAACACCGCTGGTGGAACACAGTTTGCGATCAGGCAATAGTCAATCGAATAACAGCCTGGAGAAAATTCAACAGCCACAAAACCGAGGAAAATTGGGACAACTTTCTTAGAACTCGAAAACAGACTGCAAAGATGATTCGAGAAGAAAAACGAGGATATGACAACAATAGACTCCACGAAATCCAACAGAATTTCAACAAAAGTAATACAAGAAATTTCTACAACTTTTAGAGAAAACCTACAAGGATACCAAGCACCCATTCTGTGCTTCAAATGACTTGACAGCTCGTTGGAAACCAACTCAGAAAACAACTGCAAAATATTAGCCCAGTATTTCTGCTCCCTTCTTAACTGTGAACCACCACAGGAAAAACTTCACTTCACAGCTCCGGTATTCACGCACTTGGACTCAAAAGCTCCAGATATCGCAGAAATTACGGCGATAATCAAGCATCTGAAGAACAACAAAGCTCCAGGAGAAGATGGGATTATCGCAGAACTCTAGAAACTGAACGATCCCCTCTCTGTCCCCCTCTCTCTGTCCCCCTCTCTCTGTCCCCCTCTCTCTGTCCCCCTCTCTCTGTCCCCCTCTCTGTCCCCCTCTCTCTGTCCCCCCTCTCTGTCCCCCATCTCTGTCCCCCTCTCTCTGTCCCCCTCTCTCTCTCTGTATCTGTCAGAATGCGACCCAGACATCCAACTGCCGACTGCCTTCCGCTTTTTACCTCCAATTCCTCGCTGCTGTTGTTCGCGCGGTCACATGTAATCACCTCGGCGGTGAGAACCGTGTCGTGTCCCTCTCAGTGTCAGCTGATGGGCTGCACCTCATCCGGACTTCCGCTGCTCTCGACCCGCGTCCCCCGTCTGCCGTTACTCGCACCACCTCCCCCCTTCCCACCTCGCCCGACGGCATCTTCCGCCGCCGGTCCCTCATTTCCGGCGGCCAAAATCCATCCGAGTTTGGAGCTTAACTCGCCCTGTCCGCCCCCCCCCAGCATCACCCGAGCGGCCCACCCCAGCCACCAGCCTGTTCACGGCTGCGATAGTGGCAGATGCGATCAGCCAGAACGCGCTATTCACTGAGTCCCCCAACTTCGTAATGGGGTCGCGTTACTCCAACGCGTTTGCACTTACATCCGCGATTATCGTGAATACACGCAATCTGAGAGTCTTAGAAAGTTTCTACAATCAACAGATTCGGGAACAAGAGACGGTAAGGGCTGATTTCTTCGTCTGATACGAAGTTTTACAACAGCTTTCAATTCGTGTTCATAATCTGTGCCGTGACAACTCTCGATTGCAAACTTTCCTTCATAAAGTGAGCCATGTCTTTTGGTAACACATATATTTGTAGCATTTTATGTGGTTGTTACGTAGACGATTTTAGGTTGAAAAGTTCATGAAATAAAATATTTTAAAAATAATTTCATATACAATTTCCGTTCACATAATGTTAATATTAGTGCATTTAATAACTATAAGGGTATGCAAATATCTTGAAGTCAGTCCACACAATGAAGAGAAGTAATTCAAAACATCGAAGACCATTAAAGGATCGTTATATTTTATTTCGTATGAACATTTTTATTTTACAATCAATGGCACGTGGCCAAGCTCCCTGTAAATCGCGAAGATAGTGAATTTATTCGAAAAACAATATTCCAAGTTCATAAAAAGTTTTGCCAAACTAAATATTAATATGTCCAAACAAGAGCGCTAAGAGAAAGAGGACAAGAGGACTGAAGAAATTTAAGGCAATTTTTCATCACAATCTCAATATTCCTTCACATTGATCGTGGCAGGGTCCTCAATAACAAAGGTTAACATTTGTACATTATTTTCTACTTCTAATTTTTAGAAAACAACCACAAAAGCATTCAATTTCATTAACTTTATACTATTCAACGATATTTTGAAGAAACTAAATTGAGAGAAATTATCGCAAAATGAACCATTACTCTTCTTCCGTGAAGTGCATTCACTAGTTCCTTCAATAAGCCGCCCTTTTTACCCATTTAAAAACGAAAATGAATAAATTTGCTTTTCCGACATGAGAAACCACCATACGGAGACACTACACATTTGTTCGGATCGTTTTGTCTCCTCCGAGCACCACGAACGTGAAAGCGGGTATGCCCTACAAACGTAGCAGTCCTCCACATATTATCCCGCCCTTATCCTCCGCCGGCAGTCGACAGCAGAGCGCGCCACGCGGCACCTCTCGTGCGAGGATTAGCCCTGGGCGGGGGGGGGGGGGCTGTGGAGCCCTGCGCTAATGCGCCACGTTCCCGTGGCATTGCGTTCTCACTCCGGTGGCGCGGCGACGGTGGCGCTCAAGGGCGCTGGTGGCGGACGCTGTAAGCAGAGATGCAGGAGGACGCAGGGCGGGGTCAAGGCTCTTGTTTCTGGTATGTGCTTTTGCTTTTGTTTTCACGGTGTAACTATTATTATTCGGAGGAATTGCCGGCTTTCGTAGTAGATGTAACTATGTAGGAAATAATAGACGCATCATGGATGTAATATATGAACAAAATATTATATTCATTTTCGACACTAGCTGGATACCTAGGTCGAATTCAGAGGTAATCTAGAAGATTTGGTCGGTTAGTTAGTGATTCCTGGCGGATCAATAGCTTACGTCATTATTCCCGTAAGTGTACCGCATGTTTTTCCCTCGGGTGATGGCGGTGATCTTCCCCTGCTGGATGACCAGATCCGGTGCCGACATACCGTCGGCTAGCGAAGTTTTACCCTAACCAGGACTCTCCCACCAGCTAGGCACCGCCCCAGCCGGAACAATCTCTAAGCTCCCGACCGGTCTCCCGGAATACGTCGTAGTGTAGTGCATGTGAGTGTAAATGTCTGTGTTTTGGAGGGTACATTTGAAGAAGCCCATGGGATCATTTTCCAAATTTTCAAACCAATCGCTCCATCGTTTTTTATTAACTTTCGAAGTTAGATATTGTGAGAGACGTTTAAAAGAATTGTGCATGTTCATTGAAAATCGTAATTTTTCGAAAACTGAAAAAGTTCAAATTTTTTTGGAATTGGAAGTATATTATGGGGAGGAGTGCAGTTATGGATGGATGTGGAGGTATGGAAAGAAGTGGCTGTGAACGGAGGTATGGGTTGAGGTGAAGTTTGAGGTGGGGCAAAGGTAGAGATGGATATGATGTTGGTAGTTGAGGTGGTGATCGAAATGGAGATGAACTCGTTGGTGAACGGAGTGGTGGAGGTGGAGGAAGGTGCAGTGGAGGCGGTGGATATGGTGGTGGGGTCGGAGATGGAGGGGAATTTTGAAGCGTAAGCGAAAGTAGAAGAGATATGTTGCTGACGGAGGCGCGGAGAACGGGGTGGTGAGGGTAGAGGTGCAGGTGGAGACGTTGATAGATGAAATGGTGGAGGTGGAAGCGGAGGAATAGGAAGTGGCAGTGAAGGTGTTGGTGGACACGTTTGAGACGGAGGTGGACAAGATGGAGGTGAAAGAGAAAGCAGGTTGGAGGCGGAGGCGGGGGAGGACGGTGTGGTGAAGGTAGGGGTGGAGCCGGAGGCGTCGATGAATGGAATGGCGGAGGAATAGCAGAAGGTGGCTGTGGAAGTGGAAGAGATGGAGTTGAAAGTGGAGTGGGAGGTCGGGACGGTGAGGAGTCGGCCGGGGGGCATGGCCATCACGAGTGGCGGTTGGCCATCCTCCAATTGGAAGTTGAGCGGAGATGGAAGTGGCGACGGAGTGGTGGAGGTGGATATGGAGGCGGAGGAATATGAGATGACTGGGGAGGTGAGGAGACGGCTGGGGGGAGTGGTCATTGCGAGGGGCGAATGACTATCCTCCCACTGGAAGTTAAGAGAAGATGGAAGTGGCGACGGAGTGGTAGATGTGGAGATGGAGGCATAGGAATCGGAGGAGGGGACTGTGGAGATGAGAAGACGGCCGGGGAGGGGCGTGGCCATCGTCCCGTTGGAAGTTAAGATGGTGATGGAAGTGCAGATGGAGAGGGACGGTGTGGTGGAGGGGGCGATGGAGGTGGAGTAATAGGAGATGACTGGGGGGGTGAAGAGACGGCTGGGCGGGGCGTGGTCATCCTACCTGATGGAAGTGGCGACGAATTCGGCAATGGAATTCGGAATGTGGAGAAGGAGGCGGAGGAATAGGAGGATATGACTGTGGAGGCGAGGTGATGGTCGAGGTGGGGGCGTGGCCATCCTCCTGTAGGGAGTTCAGGCGGTGATGGAAGTGGTGATTGGGTCACCGATCGACGGAGTGGTGGAGGTGGAGGAGGCGGAGGAGGTGACTGTGGCGGTGAGGAGACAGCCGGGGGGCGTGGCCATCACGAATGGGAGGTGACCGTCCTCACCCGCGCCAACACCGTCACCACCGCTACGCACGTTGGCACCCCGGTCGATCAGAGGTGGCGCATAACGCCCCGAGCGCTGCCTGCGACGCGCGTTAATTGCAGCCGAGGTGCGAAGTACGCACGGGGAGTGCGTACGGGCCTTGTACGCTCCGATGTAAGTCCGTGGAATGGATGCTTCCGTACTGTTATGCCCGGATTTTCTCTACGACCTCGTCCCGTAGCGCAATTACTGCTTTAGGACTTGCTCTGACTTGGCGCTAGTCACCGCTGCCGCTTGCAGGCGGAGTGAACGAGACGGCGAGGCACTCGGGAGGGTGCGAACGTCAAGACGTTAGCTTTTAATCGATACGAAGGTTTAGGAGCAAGATAAGCTACTGGCCACATCAAGCATCCCGCTATTTGTAAATGTTAATTTTGGTAAATGTGTAACTTCTCTTGTTAATATATACGTCTTCTTATTTATGAAAGTGTTGGTGTAGTAACAAGATGAAACATACCACGACTAAAATCGATATATTAACATTTGAAAATAGATGTGGCTTATTGTGTTACTGCCCCAAGTCCTTCATATCATCGCAGCGAGTACAGGGAATGGTTGCAAAGGTCTTACGTTTTCCCTGGGATGGGAAATTATTCATTACATTTCAACTGTTTTAATTGTTGTAGCTAGAGAAGGAAGGTACTAAAAAATTCTATACTAATGAAAATATATCAGAGATAGATAAACATGTAAAGGATATTAAGCAACCTCACGTTGACTAATCTAGACGATACATCGCAAACAACACGCCCTTACAAATATTATGACCATCAATGTTGTGAAGAGGAAATATACTCTTACAATATAAACCATAAGTTAAAGAGCAAGAATACTATCAACAACTGCACACTTTTACGTCATTCCTTACAAGATGATCTGACTTGTCTTGGTAAAATTTACCATTACTTTCTTAGAACTAAAAGATGCTAAAAATATTAAACATGCAGTAGTCACCTTTTGGTAATGGTATCAATACTTAAGAAGTAAGAATATTCCAGTTTCCGTCTTCAAGAAACTGATTGACAAAAACAGATCTTAAGAGCACCTTCTAAAGGAATCACGAACATAATATGAACTACAGGTGGATCATTGTTACATGCGTAAAACTTGTCATGCACATCAATCGTTTGATTCTCTTCGATTTTCAAAAAATATATTTCTTAGAACTAAATAGGCAAACAATCAGAGATTTCTTCCAGCGTTTCTCACATTATTTCAGTCGTTAAAATCTACCATCTGGGAACTTCTATGGCACGCTACAGTAATTCTCGGAAATACTCCGGAGTACGAATATTCTGTAAGTCCCCAGCTGGCGAGATCGTAACATCCTCAGCTCCGAGCTTGAAAGTTTTTGCAATGGCGGAATCACAAGACGCGAGCAGCCCTCGGAAGCTACTCGTTTTTTCCGAATGCAGAAGTGGAGGGCGAGAACAGCGACGGAAGCAATGAACGTCACCGGCATCCGCGAAGCTGCTCGTTAGAGCGACGAGACGACGAAGAATTCGCTCGTCGAGACACTGAAACGACAGTCGACGCCCGCGACGTCAGGCAATGCGACGGGGTGGTGCAATGTAGTAAGGGCGACGATAATGGCAGAGACGACAGTACGGTGACATGGTCGGTGGGGAGGACACAAAAGCGGTGGTTACAGCGGTTGTGGAGATGACGGTGGAGACGGTCTGTGATTGATTGATTGATTTTTTCGTGTTTCTTGGCGCGGCAAATGCTCTGTTCATTAGTCCCGTTAGTGTAGTGCATGCTTTTTCTCGGGAGATGGTGGTGATCTTCTCCCGCTGGATGGCGAGATCCGACGCCGTCTTACCATCGGCTAGCGATGTTTCCGCAACCAGGTATCTCCCACCAGCGGAGCACCGCTCCAGCCGGGGTAAGCTCCAAGCCCCTGACCGGTCTCCCGGCATGTGTGGTGGTGTAGTGCATGTAAGTGTGTGTAAGGGGTGAGTATAAGACATGGAATAGGAAGGAAAGATCGCGCGCGGTTCGCTGTCCGTTTGGTAGGGTACTGCTCTAACATTCACCTGGCATTGATCTGTAAAACCATGGAAAAATACCGATCAGAGCAGCCGGCCGCTGGAACTTTCCTCCAGACAGCGACTGAATTCGACGTAGCTGAGAACTTAGTGTCGAAAATCTTGCCACAGTCGGGGATCGAACCCTCAGGCCTCCCGGTCAGAGGAACATCAATTGATGCTCTGAGCCACCTCTCCCGGTGGCAGTTTCGAGGAGAATGGTAAAGAGGTGACAGTGATACTGACGTTGGTGATGGTGATGGGGTGCATGCAAAAGAAAATAGTTCCCAGTCCTCTCAAACAATTTTCGAAGTATTATTACGCTAGTCAAAGGAGTTACACACTGCTGAATCCCGATTTTGAAAAAAAAGTGGGAAGCTGCGCCACCGAACTTGTCCGCTGCGCAAGAAATATCCTTACGAAACAACGTAGACGAATCCAATTGTCTTTATTCGATAGAGAAAGACCCGAAGGCGGAGCGCATCTGTCTTTCTCAGCACTTGTAAATTTCCTCTTTTTGACGGATAAAACAATACAGTTTTTGCACTCGTTTTGGAACGATTTGGGGCGCAGTAGATATATTCTCGCCTTTTCTTCTCGCACTGGCTCGTTCTCAGTTGAACTCTATGAGAAATTTCTGGCCACAAAAAGGGTTTGTGGAAATATTTTCTTAGTGTACTTTCGTGTCCTTTGTTTCTCATTTCTATCATTAGCATCTCATTATTAATCAACCCTGGCAATCGACTATGCAATCCATATAAATTCGACGGTCTCTGGCCTATAAATGGCCCGCAAATCCCAATATTTGTTTCACATAACAAATACGTTTTCAAAAGAGAAACTAACTCTTAATAATAATACCCCTAAAATATAGCTATTAAAGAAATCGAAAATTCCATCTTGAGTTGCTCATTTGAACTGGTTTTAATCATATTTTTTACGTCATTTTTATTTGTTTTTAGGGCAATTTTCAAACATTTTAAGAACATTGTATTGATCATTTTTGTCTGTGTTTCAGGTCATCAAAATCTATCCCCTACTAATAACCTTAGCCTTAATGATCAGCAATCAATCAATAAATGGTTCTACAGGTATTGCTCCTCACCCTTTAGCATTTCCTCCATCCTCTCCACCACTCCCTCTAGCGGCCGGCTGCTCTGATCGGTAGTTTTCCGTGGTCTCTCCGATCAACACCAGGCGAATGCCGGAGCAGTACCCTAGCAAACGGGCCACGGACCGCGCGCGATCTGTCCTTCCTTTTCCTTGTCCTATCCTCTCCCCTTACACACACACTAACATGCACTACAGTACCTCATATTCCGGGAGATCGTTCGGGATCTTAGAGCTTGTCCCGGTTGGGGCGGTGCCCCACTGGTGGGAGAGTACTGGTTGGGAGAAACCCCACTAGCCGTCGGTAGGTCGGCGCCGGATCTCGCCATCCAGCGAGGGAAGATCACCGCCATCTCCCGCGAAAAAACCATGCACTACACTAACGGGACTAATGACCCAAGCAGTTGACGCGCCCGGAAACACGAAAAAATAAATCAATCCACCACTCTCCCTTTCCCCGGCAGCGCGCTCTCGGCGGCACGTCACGCCACGCCCCGCCACGCCGCGCCGCGGCACGCGCGAGTAACAGGTGAAACAATCGATGGTGAGCCCTGTCCGAGGGGTGGGGGCCCTTCCGATCCAACGCCCACTTCCCGCCAGTGGCGTGCCGCCGCAGCCCGCGGTTCGATCCCCGCCTCTTTTTCGTCTCGCCTCTGCCACCGCTCCCGCCGATGTCGACGCCCCCTTCCTGTTTGCCCATCCATTCATTTCCCCGGCTTTTAGAAGAGAGCGACAAGTGTTTGCCAGAAATCGGTGACAAATCATACATACTTGGTAGAAAGTGAACCAGTAAACTTTTTTTGTTTCCTCCCGGGATTAGCAAATTTCGAGAGTAAGATTAAGGTAGGGCTTTGAAACGTGTGTATGTGTTATCCTGAATCTGATTGCCAAAAACTATAAGGTAAAGTCATGTGTAAAAAGAAAATCCTCAGATCATACTCAATATCCAAGATAAATTTTTGTACATGGAAAGATTTGAGGTTGTAGCAAAAATATAGCTGGGATATGAAAATAGAAGTGAAGCTGCTCTCTTTCTGTTTTTAAAGTTTTTCTTTTAAAAACTCTATAACTTATTTTCAAATTACTGTTCATTAAATGCACTGTAAAACATTGTCCCATTTGCTTCAATGTAAACGAGCTGAACGTCACAAATATTATCTTCTGCTTCATTTTAAACCTCAGCTATAGTAACAGAAACCTGAGGGGCTGTACAACTTCTTAACTTTGCCGAAAAGAACACGTTCACTGAAACTAAAACCTACCTCCTGAAAAATAAGAAACCTTCACCTGCCTCTTTCCAGGGATAAACGGTAGACTCGCCGAACATTCTGCATTTCACGGCCAGTTGGCCGACGATCCGTCCCCAATTATCTTCTACTACATCTTCCCTTACAATCTCAACTTCCGAGTAATGCGCTCGCATTTAATACGAGCCTAACGACCCAAACGACAGGAATAAAATGCGGCGCGTCGTATTAGCCGTCAGTAAAGCGCCAGCACGGGGTGCGGGAGAGAGGGGGAGAGCCACGCCCACTGAAGAGCTCGCAGTCGACGGGGGTGTGTCCCATGAGGAGCGCCCTCAAGCGCGGCGGACCGCGAGTTTTTACGACGCCCCCGCGAGCAGGCATGCATCGCAGCGGTACAGTGGGGCGGGAGCATCGGAAACAGCATCCCTTCTTTGATATATTTCACTCAAGTAGAGAAGAAGCCACACAGTGTGTGTGTGTGTTGTGGAAATTGTGTTCCTAAAATACTACGCAAATTTACCATGAATTTTGTAAACTTTCAAATAAAAAATTCTGCATTTAAACTATATTAAATATTGAATGAGAAGAACCAAGTATCAATGTAAGTAAATAAAGTGGCTGAAAATGATATTTTATTAATCTTTGTAATTAAAACCATCACTCTCTCCTAAAAGTCTTCTAAGAATTTGCACCAAAAAGAGAAGAAGGATTTTCGTTATAAAATGTAAAGAGTAGATATCAAGTAACAGTATGTAATACTTTCTCGGTTAGAACAGTACACTGCTGATTTAAAGGTTCATAAAATGGTGTATTCAATGTCACTTTTATCTTTAATCTTCCATGAAAAGTTCTTTAGAGATGTTTCAACTTAGACATTTTAAGTAATTACTTAAGTGCCGTACTTAAAAAATATCCTATTTTACTATTTTTTCACTTCATGCGTATCTAAATATTTTAAAGTCGACTTTGGTCATTCCATTTTTGTCTCATTAATTCTTAATGTCGACTTTTCTCTCTTACAGTTCTATGAAGGTATTTTTCCAGAGTTTCTACTCCTAAATCAATTCACCAATAATATATCAGATACAAGGAACTATTTAGTGTAGGTTTAGCTATAAAATAAATCCTGAATATTCATTTATTACATATATCTTCTGTAAATGCTTATATTACCTCGATAATTATTAATAATTTATTCCGTTTCTCTACCAAATTCATTTCCCCAAATCCATTCCCATTGAAACTGTAACAGAAAACTGTCTGTGTTCTCTCTTCTCATGCGAAAACTCGGCTCTTACACCTTCACAATTTGTTAATTTGCCCATTTTTAGCTAACTCAATAAACGCTTTTTCCTTCAATAGCCTAGGCCTTCCAGCGGCGTCCCGGCCTTGCGGCCACGAGTTACGAGGTACAAGTGATCGTAAGCATCCCTACGCCGTGTTCTGGTCTTTTCAATCTGAGAAGTGAGTTCACACGTCAACATGACATCGTCACACAGCAACATGAACTGGGACATTACAAGGAAAACGCATACTATAATCTTTTCCGACCGGGAATCGAACCCGTGGTCGTGTCATGGAAAGCGAGCACGCTGACCAATGACCTATCCGCGAGGGAGCTCTTTCCCGTAGCCTGCGCATTTCCCCATATCTTTGCGTGTCCGTTTCCTCGCGTAGCGCGTTTCTACGTCGTCACCATAATCCGCTTCTCTCTTCCCGCAAACCCCATCTACCGCCCCCTCCCGCGCTACTTGCAACCGCGTCGCCACCGCCGCCGCCGCCGCCGCCGCCGCCGCCGCCGCCGCCGCCGCTGCCGCGTCAGCCTGTCCCCTCATCCATCACTCGCAAATTGCGGCGGAATATTCCAGCAGCGGCTGCACCAACAGCGACGGCGGCAGCGGCTACGCGGATGCTGGCGGAGGGGGAGGTGGGACAGCAAGGAGAGGAGAAAAGACGACGAAACCGGAAGAGGAGGGGAGAAGGTGGATGTAGAAGATAGAGTGAAGACAGAAATAGATATTAGGATGAGAAGATGGTCAGAAACGCGGAGATAAATGTTAAAAGGAGAGACATATAGATGGGTTGAAGAAGTGGATCTTTAGGAGGGGAAAATGAAAATATGAAGAAGGAGGAGGAGGAGGGGAGGAAAAGAAGAAACAGGGTGTTGGCTTCGAATTCTCTTCGCAATGTACTGATTTACTGACAAAAAATGTATTTTTCATCTTTTTCACAAATAAGCAAACAAACCTGCCTAACTCCCTTCGTTGGATGAAATGTTGGGCATATTTGTATCATTGATTTTTATTTCAAGGAGTAACAGCTTTTTTCTCCATACATTCCGAACGACCAACACATTAATTATGTTTCTGATTGATGAACAAAAATACACTTAAAGTTTATGCTGTTGAAATTCCTTACATTCCAATAAGAAGAAAGGAGAAGGTTCATATACATTTTTATTTATTTATTCAATATATTTTGTTATGACTCTAATTCAATTTTTGTGATCTTGTGCGTATTTTAAGCATCACTGATCAGAAATGTTTAATGTGAGTGGTCAGCGCAAAATTACTTCTAGATGCATTAACTTTCTAAACTGATGTGTCGAGGTGTTACACTGCATAGTATACATGTGATCTTGTACTTCCTACAATTTATCAAACCTTCATATTTAAGGAAATTGAAAATAGATCACCACGAGTGAAACGTTATTTGGTTTATATTATCAAATTTTCAGAGACATTTTTCATTTTACTTCCTGGCTTTAATTTATGATTTGAACTTTTTCGGATTCATAATATCCTGCCTAAAGAACATTACATCTAAACATGGATTTGATCATATACGATGAAAATAAGAAAACAAATTATATTAAAATATATTTTTAGGAACTGAATATGACCCTCATTCAAAAAATGTTGACCCAACAAGGATAAATATAAAAACAGGTAAAACAAATAAAAATACGAGTTTCGTTTCTCTGTAACCAAATTGTGTTCGTTTATGTCGTTTTAGAACTAAAAGTCCCACCGCTCCCAAATAAAAAACGAAATTCAACTCCAGTATACGCCCTATATACCGCACATCAAACCTCTAGATCAACCCAGTCTTGCTGATTCGAGACCAAAGCAGCGGAACCTTCCTCGCCTGTTCGCGGGACATGCGCCCGCTCGTCAATTTTTGGTTGGTTGTTAGTGATTCCGGGCGCGTCAACAGCTTAGGTGATTAGTTCCGTAAGTGTAGTGCATCTTTTTTCATCGGAATATGGCGTTTATTTTCCCCCACTGAATGGTGAGATCCGGCGCCGACCTACCGTCGGCTAGTGGAGTTTCCCCCTAACCAGGACTCTCCCACCATCGGGACACCGCCCCAGCCGGGATAAGCTCTAAGCTCCCGACCGGTCCCCCGGAATATGTGGTAGTGTACTTCATGTTAGTGTAAGTGTGTAAGGGGAGAGGATAGGACAAGGAAGAAGTAGGAAAGATCGCGCGCGGTCCGTGGCCCGTTTGTTAGGGCACTGCTCCGGCATTCGCATGGTATTGATCGGAGAAACCACGGAAAACTACCGATCAGAGCAGCCAGCCGGTAGAATTCTCCTCCAGACAGCGACTGAATTCGACCTAGCTGAAAAGCCAGTGTCGAAAATCCTGCCGCCGTCAGGACTCGAACCTAGGACCTCCCGGTCGGGGGCGCTGCAGTGGCATCAGTTGATGCACTGAGCCCCCGCTCCCGGTCCGCCCGTCAAAGCGACGCGCGTCCGTTTCGCGGCATCAAAGTCAGCGCGGGAGGCGGTCGGCGATAAAGAAGCGGAACTACATCCGCAGACAGATCGCGCTTCGACCGGGAGCGAACACTCACCGCCCGTAAACCGCAGCTCCACCCCCGCATTGAATTACGATTGGCGTATCGCGCTCTGTTTCACTTTGGGGCGCCGGAAGACCGAAATGAATAAAAGAACTATCTGTCGTAAATTTCTTCAGGACATTTCTCCTCATTCAAATATCTATCGAGGTCGTCTGTTACCGCGGAGTTCTATAAAACGTCTCCACACGGAAATGTTTCTTCCACTCTGTATACTGTTCCATCAAAATTCAATCTCATCGGATTCTGCAGCTCAAGGCGTGATGAAAGGTTTATTGAAGCGAGGGGTTTAGTGTAGGAATGTCGATAATAGGCATACTTGTCACGTCATTTCATTAAGCGGTTGAGCAGTATTCAAGGGAGAATTTTGCAGTCTACTGATAGTTTTCCAACTGGATCTACCAAACCTCCAGGGCTTCGGTGAAATTTACAACTCGTTGAAAAATATTTCTAAATGAGAATAATTGTTTGGACGTTTTTTGGAATTGAAAAAAATATCATCAGTATATTGACACACGAAATTATTATATTTGTAAAAGGAACGAAAATATCAGTATCCTAATTTCACGTATATATTCATTAAATTAAAAATACAAAATTTGATTCAATTGCTGATAAAATCTGCTTTTTTTTTCTCTACACATCATTTTTATCATAAACATACATCGGAATAATAATTTATTATCCACATTGATATGTTGAGAGTGCACATGGCTGGAAGATCGAAAAAGTGCCATAAATTCACTTTATACATTATTTGCTTGTACATCAAAGAGTTTGTGACCCTTTCTGGCGTGAGTTCTTGGAACATTTTCTGATCGGTGGATTACGTAGTTTCCTTAATCACTTCCAAATGAATACCGGAGCAGCATCCCCTTCAACTGGCCACGCCCAATCTCCCTTTCATATTACATTCCCATTCTATCCATCTCTCTCTGTCCAAATAGACTCATATTGGGAGGGACTTCTGTACCCTTTACCTTGACAACCGTCTTACGTTGGCGGGAAAGAGAACTCGCATATAAGGGTTCCGTTGTCTGGTAAAATAAGAAATCATGAAGTGTAAGAAGTCCAAAAATTTCTACAACACATCTAAGCAGCTTACACCTTTCCATTATTCTCTACACTATCAACTTTTCAATATGTAGTCTCAACAATTAGAATATTCTACGTCGTTTTAACTTACTAACATTTTGGGGGGAAAACATTATCCAACTTGAATAATGAAGAGAAAGCGAAGTCCAAGAGCATTTAATATCCCTGCGAGGACTATTGACTGACAGCAGGGTTGCCATCTGTCCTTTTGGAGGACATGTCCTCCTTTTTAACTTTTTCCTCCTGTCCTCTCTCCTTTTAAGTTTACATGGAATGTCCTCCCTTTTCTGTTGAATTAAAAATATACTAGCATAATTTTAAAATAATGTAATTCGTTATAGATGTCTTCAATATCTACATTTTTACTCAAATAGTGGCGTGCATAATAGATCATTAGGCTTATTGTGATGTAAAACTTATTTATGCTTATTGTTTGGTGGATAACGAAGGTGACTGCGGGGACGAATTTATCCAGTCGGAAGCGTTCATTTATAATGTCGCAAATTCTAATATGTTTTTCAAAGACAATTAATGGTTTGGAACTGTTGAATACATTATCTATACATTGTGAACTATAAAAATGTAAAATGTCCTTTTCATTGAAATGTCCTCCTATTTTTTTGGAAAAAAAATTCTGGTGACTCTGCTTACAGCGAAGTTGAAAAGGATTTCAAAACGTGGCTTCTGTTCTCATTCTGGAGATAAATCGATCATTCACGTTCCTCATTCTGGAGAGCAATCAAATGAAAGATTAACATATGTGGCTTTCTCTCGCCTACATTTCGTTCGAACAAGGAAATGAAGAAAAAACAACGAACAAAAACAGAAAATATCGTCATGCAACTGCAAGTACAACCGCACGTACAACCCTCGTTTACAAAATGCTGCGCGTAAAGAATAACAGCAGTTTGTTTTATTGGAATGTCTCATAAAAGTCTCCAAACGACATGGCATTCTGTTCTTCTTACAGAAGATAGATTCTGAGCTGTGAAAAATCAATCGTGCTTTCCCAACCACCGCAACGCGAATAACGCAGCATCTCTCGCAACTGCGAACACGTCGCCAAAGCAATTAACGTCCCCGCCACCTGCATTTAACGCGAGACACATCCGCTCTCCACCGGGCGATACACGACACACAAAGCGTCGAGCCGACACTCCAGCGAGCGCTGGTGTGCGTTCAAAACGTGAGACTCGTAAACTTACGAATCGCGAAAACATTCAAACTACGGACAATCTTGATTCTGACCGGAAGGGCTACGGCGTGGAATTCTGCTTCTGTTTATTTCTCATCAACAGGTGCCAGGTTCCAATAATTTGATATGTGGTGATATTGAAAACTCGATAACTATTGCAAAATTCACCAATGATTAATTGATTGATTTTTTCGTGTTTCCGGGCGCGTCAACTGCTTTGGTCATTAGTACCGTTAGTGTAGTGCATGTTTTTCTCAGGAGATGGCGGTGATCTTCCCCCGCGAGATCCGACGCCGACCTACCGTCAGCTAGCGGGGTTTCCCCCTAACCAGGACTCTCCCACCAGTGGGGCACCGCCCCAGCCAGGACAAGCTCTAAGCTCCCGACAAGTCTCCCGGAATATGTGGTAGTGTAGTGCATGTTAGTGTAAGTGTGTGTGTAGTGGGAGAGGACAGGACAAGGAAGAGGAAGGACAGATCGCGCGCGGTCCGTGGCCCGTTTGGTAGGGTACTGCTCCGGCATTCGCCTGGTGTAGATCGGAGAAACCACGGAAAACTACCGATAAGAGCAGCCGGCCGCAATAATTCTCCTCCAGACAGCGACTGAATTCTACCTAGCTGAAAAGCTAGTGTCGAAAATCCTGCTGCCGTCAGGACTCGAACCTGGGACCTCCCGGTCAGAGGCGCTGCAGTGACATCAGTTGTTGCACTGTGCTACCACTCCCCGAAATTCACCGAAGTATCTTGAATGTCTATTACCCGGGCTTCTCATAGACTTGTCTTCTTATGAATACAGCAAGTAAGTTGTCCAGTCTCCCACAACTGTAAATCAATTGATGTCCTCAATTACAATAATAGAAATTATTTTACTTTATACGTTTTATAAAAATATTCAGGCAAGCTAGTTTGGGGAAAATTTCTCTTTCTTTAATGGAACAAATCCAATGTTACAAAAGCATTAAAAGATTAAAATCAATATTCTCTAAAACTAAAGATCCCACAAAATTAAATCAGAAATATCCAGCCTTTTCCAGATGCCTTATTCAATTCAGCTAGTTTATTTATTTTAAAACAATTTATTAAATATTTCATATTAATGTTAAAGCATTTAAATTACATTTTATGGAAAACTAAAATGTCAAGGTTGTTAAATCATGCAATAACATTGCTAATGAATAATTGGGTATTGAAATGGCACCATTACAAATTTACTCACTTCCCTACCATCCCCACATTTAAACGATGAGAGAATGCCACTTCTTTGACAAGACTGTCTGTTACGCTGTAAGTATATACCATTTTTTTATTAAAAATAAGAATATTGTGTGATTACCGTTAGGAAACCAAATCTTAATATTGTGTTGAGTGTTGTTAGTGAATTTTGTCCCTTTCCTGAGTTCACTAATATTACAGCATTTATATTTCATTGAAACGCCTTACCACACCAAATCCATATTCATGAGGATATACAGGAATACTTTTATTAATGAAACATCTCTCAAAGTAATTATTACTCGTAATGTAGAAGACATTAGCTGATAATGTGATATTGATTTCAGAATAAACATCCACAATTGAAAGAGGAAACAACCACCAGAAAGCAATGTACAAAACGTTTTCAATTGACTTTTTTGCGGCTGCTCCAAGTATAACTACAAAGTAATGTCATTGCACAGTATGAATACATTCTGTTTTTTTATTCCAGTCTACAGCCTGAACGGTTTCATGGAAATCGCCTTCATTGCATTGGTGACATCTATGAAATCTATCCAATGAAATTGATTTTCCAAGTAGCACTCGCCAAAAAATGTTAATAATCAATTAAAATTATATTTCGTTGCAGCTATAACAAACACATTGTACCAAAATACAGCAATGTGTTAATCCATTTAGGATACCTGAAGTGAAACTTAACGAAATAGAAATTAATTTCGTAATAAATATTATTACAACACAATGTTCTAATGTTTCCAAACTACTAACATCAGTCTGTCATTTTTCCTAAGATGAATAGTCAATAATACACTATTTAGAAATAATTATTGTACATTATAATTATAATGTATATATTATAATTTTGTACGATAACATATGATCTTTTGCATTACTTGGTTGAATATAAAACTCGTTTTAACGGCCTCGTTTGATAATTCTCCAATATCGTATTTATTAAAATGTCATAGGATCGAAAAAATTGAATATCAAAACATCCTCTTAGAAACAATGAGAAACCTATTCTCTATAAGCATTTTTCCAATATTTTTAGATTGCATTTGAAGATTATCACTTTCATTTGCGTTGTGGTAGTCTAATAAAAAAACAATGACATCCGACTTTTCGAATAATTACCGCTATTACAGTCATTTGTTTCTGTTTTGTAAATGAATTAGTTTTTAATATAACTCTTAATTGTTTCTTTTCCTAACCATTACTGTATGTAGATCCCAATTGTCTCAATTTTATTCACGTTCTACGAAGTTTTTGTTGTCAATATCCACTCCCTTACTGCCCTATTTTTAGTTTATTAATGCTTCTCATTGAACAAAAGATATATTCTTACAACAAGTGTATTAAGGATTTGTTTACAAGAACAATTGCGATGAAATATTGAACGAAATGAAATTATATTTCGGCTGAAAGAAATGGCATAGTAAATTTTCTTTCTGCTTCCAGATAAGGTAACTAGATTTTAAGAAAATTGTATACTTCACCAATTTTTATGACAATAAACTATTCATTTAATTCAAAAGTGAATGCACCTTTTTACTTCAAACAATAGTTTTAATTCGAACAAAAAATTCCCTAGGCGAGTTTTATTCTTAATAATGATGTATTCTGTAAAATGGTTAGCATGTTACGTACATGAATGTTTTGCACCTGAAAAGCTCTTTCTCTTTAACAAAAAATACATAATAGTAACAATTTGAATTTTTGTCTAGAAATTTAACATAATGGGGCATGTGTTGAAATACAGAAACACCTTTCAGGTTGACGAAAACACCATCACAATGAACCATCACAATGACTCTTTTAGAGTTTATAATTCGTCAGGGAATGAGGATAACAATAAGCCAGCGCGCTCTGGGGAGCGGAAGAAATGCGCTGCTTCGTAGCGGGACACGCTGAGTACTCTGCGCGTTTTCCTAAAACTGCCACTAAAACGACGATCAACCCCTCCAAACCCTCTATAGAAAAGGCATCTTCTGTTCTGTACAGCCATCAACACGACACTAAAGGACAATCAGAAAACGTGGCATTGGAAAATCATTGTTTTACGTCACTTCCAATTCGGCCACCATATTTGACCACCTTGTTTGCAGTGGCGTAGCTTAAGTTCGTGTCACCCGGGGCAAAACTAATGGTGTCACCACCCCCCAAATTAAATATAAAAATATGTATATCTGAATAGTTTTTTACATTATTTATTAAAAGTACAAATATATTTGCACGATATTAAAGATAATTTGTAGATTATTTTATCAAAATTAACGATAAGATAAAGTATTCGCCGAATGATTCGCCGCCGATTCACCACTGAAGAATTGAGGCTCACTGCTTATTGTTTTAATTGTATAACTATTAAATTAATGTATATAATATGCATATGTATATAATATATATAATATGCACTACACTATCATATATTCCGGGAACTTAGAGTTTGTCGCGGCTGGGGCGGTGCCCCGCTGGTGGGAGAGTCCTGGTTAGGGGGAAACCCCACTAGCCGACGGAAGGTCAGCGCCGGATTTCGCCATCCAGCGGGGAAAGATCACCGCCATCACCCTCCAAAAAACATGCACTACACTTACGGGGCTAATGACCCCCCCCCAACCGTTGACGCGCCCGGAAACATGAAAAGAAAACAATAAAAAAATCAATAAAATAAATCGTTAAAATTATATAATTCGAATTATAAAATTTGATAATTGGTGTCACTTCTAAAATGGTGTCCCCCGGGCGCACCGCCCCTCCTGCCCCCCCCCCCTCCCTTGCAACGCTACTGCATGTTCGTATCTTGCAGTTAGGTTAGCGACTGGTTCCCGACTGGTTTCCCTACTACTTACAAAAAATAAAAGCTTCAACGCGTACCCTATTATTTGTTGCAGCAAAATATAGTGTCTGCATCGTATTTTATTTCATACAATACATAGTAAGTCGCACAATGCAATAAAACACCTTTCTCGCCGCGTATTCTCTTCAATAGCATCGGGCGTACGGAAGTCCATTGGCCTGACGTTTGAATGAATAAAGCAGATTTAAATCGCTGTATTGATTCAAAGAGCTGTATTTAGTTAGAGCACTTATTGAAGTATATATATTTTTCTTCATTCGTAATTCTGCTAACCCAGAAGTTCCTATTAATTCGTTCAGTAACTGCAAGCAGGCACGCTGGAGCACTGGATCAACGGAAACACCATATTTCAAACAAAATTTCTGCCCTCTTAAATATTATGTTACAATAAATATTCATTTTTTCAATATTTTAACCACAAATTTTTAATTAAACTCATATATATCGAATTTCAATTAATTTTTATATATTCTTAACCTAGTTTTTAATTTCTGATAATGGCCACATAAATATAGAGCTGAAATGTTGGTGAACATAATAGTTAAATTAAGTTATATATTCACGTATTACTTTTTATTATTATCATACGTTAAAAATTAATGTATATTCTCGAATTATGTGAATTACAGTTTTTAAATACATGACTATCTTTAAGACATTACAATTATTAAGTTTTGAAATTAACGCCTACAATTCTGACAATAAATATTATCACGTTTCCAATACAACTTCAGCAGTAAAAACTACCAAGAAATATCATTAAAATAATTTCCAAACGATCCTGCCTCAATAATAATTTGCTGCACGCGGGAAACTCAGCACGCGAATTCTGACTTTCGTCCATCGTCGCTCGTTCTCCCGAACTGGTGGCAATTTCGATTCGAATCTTTAACTACTCCCTCCTCTCCCACCTCAAGCGAACTCATCACGCGAAAAACTGCAGAATGACAAGCACAAATCAAAGAGGAACAGACCCAGATTGTTTTCGCGTTATCATAAGCAATTCAGGTAGTCTGATAAAGAATCACTGCCAAGTTCGTAGGGTGAACTGATACCAGAGAGGACATGTTTATTATTTATCTACAGTGAAAAGCTAATTTTCGTGACAATGAAAAGAATCCTTGCAATAAAATGTCGATTTTGATTCAAATCTTCCGTTCTAAGAGCATTTCATGAACATAAAAACACACACGGGAGTTCTTCAAACTGTTTTCTTTTTCAATCAGGGTACTGAAGATCTGGATACACGTGCTGTATTAATGTAGATCTACTTCTGACATCCCTTGACCAGGACTTACTGAAGTATTTTGTTCACAAATGAAAATTAATTCAGTAATTATCGTCAATAAAAAAAAGTAAATTTTCTATTCACATTTGTGCATAATTTCTCCATTCACCTTCAAGGTTCGTGTGAGATGAATTTTGTGCTTATAATGGTGTTATGTCAATAGTTAGACGAGGTTCTTTCCCATACAACTTTTATCTTCGAAATTGTTCCCAAATTTTCGGTTGTGAATTGATACATTCCACCATACGTACAAAACCGTAGTCGGTCGGCAATTTTGTGTCGGTCAAGAAGAAGAAGTGTAAATTTACGTAATGTCGAAATAACTGTACAACATGGTCATGGTCTGCTTCTCAGCAATATAATCCTTCTGAAGTTAACTGAATTCAATACTGTGACTTACAATTTCAAAACGTTCGTTGTCTATTCACTTAAAAAATTAAATTAATAGATAATTAAATAAATAATTAAATAGATCTTGTAAGTTAGAGAGCGTAGGCTTGCAAAGTTACAGAACTTATCGCGAATGAACGAAAATATTCTTATAATATGTTCTTCGTACTTCATGCAAAAGTTGTCGTGGCGAAATGCAACTCCGCAACACAACAAAAACTATCTTAAACTTTAATTGTGTGCTATACACCACCGTTAAATTCTAGAGCAAACTTGCGCGTCTTAAGAAAAGGAAAAAAATCTCCTCTGAAAGTACACATTCCTGTCGATATGAAGTTCTCTCTCCAGATCTAAAATGTTCACAGAGAGAGCATTGAATTCGCGCTTTCACTTTAAAAGCCATGCGGCTTTCAACCACTGAAACATGTTCCGGGAACGATAGCGTGTCGCGCGTAAGTCTTCTTAGAATTTCTGTAAATCGATCACACTATAACGCTGAAAACTGGATCCAAGCTAATGGCACTCGCCACCACCATCTTACAAGTCTACTGAGTAATTACTTTGATCGCCTCATCAGATTAACGAAACATTAGGTTGGCCATTTCACATTTTGATCCCGAATATATAAGCCTGCTGTGCAAACACTACGAATTACTCTCTGTTTCTGTTTCAACATTCCAAACAACATCAATGTTGCTGATCCAATATTTTTCTTTGTTTTCACTTGTCACTTTGCAAATGCAAGAAAAATGTGAGATCTTACAATCTTTTATTGATAAGTCCCACCAAAAAAAAATGTGCAGCTCATTAGAATGATCAATTAATAAATGAACCCCCAATTTTACCGCTCATTTACTTTTCAATTTCATAAAATTTTACGTTTGCATGTGGCTAAATTACCCCCAGTAAGGTAAATAAAATTTGCGCTCGGTGGGCTGAATAAATATTACTTGATACAAAACTGCAAATATGACAGAATCTCAACTTATAAAAGACCTCTCGCAGTGTTAAATAATATCAGTCCACTTAAAATTCATGAATAACATTTAAATATGTGTTATTTCGTATCAAAAAACATTTACAAATACTTTTTTATAAAACACGAGAAATTTTCTGCTGATAAGATTAATACATTTGACATTCGTGTTTCTACGAAACTTCATTTCAATAGACAGTGGACATAATCAACAGACCTTCCACTACTGGAAGTAATTGGTCGCTTGTAATCACTACGGATAAAAATCAACATCAGCAGCAATTACACAGATAATTAACGTACATTCACTTTTGATGGCGGGACTAATCTATATGAGAATCAGGAATACCGGAAACGTTCACTTTAATAAAGGCACTAAATTCTCACAATAACACCTATGAGTGTGTCTAAGGCATATGACCAATATCAATTAACAAAAACACAGGAAAGAGAAATTGGTAAAAGCATAAATCAAATTTTTCAACATAATATAAAATATATATTTTAAATTATCTAATAATACCTATTTAACAATTTGTAAAAATGGCATACCTAGTATGTAAATCGCTGGAATCTTGCCCAAAAATTATGTAATATATCTTTCATTCAAAACCCTGAAAAATTGTAAAAATTGAACAGGTAGAAATAAAATTTAAAAAACTAATATTTGATGCCGAGGATTGTTTTTCGTCCCACTGCGCTTCAAAATTTTATTTTACATTTTACTATTATATGCAATCAATAGATTCCAAACTTTGTTTATTTAAAATACGTAATTTAATATACAAATCAGCAAATGTGACAATTCGGTTCCAAATACACGGACGTTTCAACAGACAATAAGGTATTAAAGGAATAATATGAAGAATGAAATTCAAGTTCTGTATTTTAGGAAACCTTTTCGTCTTAATCATTTGTGTCGGATCCACGAGGATCTTTCTATCAATTTTCGTAGCATTCCATGAATTTTTACACAGAAATGTTTGGTACCTTCATTAATTCATGAGGCTCTTTTAGTAGATGTGGGTCCTTAGGTTCGTAGTTATTTAAATATATCTCATTATATATTACGAAATAATTAAATTTCACTAAAGTTAAACCTACATCTTTCATAATCATTTGAGGCTCACAAAACCCATCTCCAATATCGAGTAAACACAACACAGAAAGAAAGCTGTAATAAGGGAACATCTCTAAAATGAGAATCAAAATAGTTCAAGAGACAAAGTTTCTCGCAAGGCTGCAGTAAGTGATTCATTATATTTCGTAGTAGTCAAATTTTTGTTTGTTAATTTTCATTTCTAGCTTCATCTAATTAGGTTAACTCCTGTGTTTGTCTATGCGTGTTCCTGACGTTGACTATGTGTTTGTATTTCTGTCACGCATGAGCAAATCAATCAAACACTACTTCAATGACGAATTATTTTTTCCAACGAGGCTCACAAGGGAAAAGGTGAAAACATAAGTATTTGATAATTAATACGCCGAAATACTCTAATTAATTTTATAAATCCGGAAGGAGTATTTAAATCACAAATACGAAAAGTGTACTTCACTCATCAAAACTTACAAACTTACAAACTTTTCTCAAGTAAAGAGAAATTCGAATACTAATCTAAAATTTTTCGTCCAGCGATCATTGAAAATTCTTAGTTATTAATCACAAAGATCAAGAATCAATTAAGGAATCTGCTCGGTAAAATGCAGTTTTCAGTGTGAAATAATGTAGCCAAACGTCTAACTTTTCCTCAATATTTCTTTCATAATTCTTTCAGAATAATTTGATAAAAATCCTTCATCTTCCTCCTTCCATAATGGGGCAATCGTTTTGCAGAAAATCAATGGAAACGTTTCCCTGAAAGTAATATTTCTGTCCTAGATTACCGTATCGATTATCGAGAGAGCACATTCAGGACGAACGAAGGTTTTAGTGCGATCATTTAGAAAACTGACGCACCTTAACGAGGCACGATGACCTTTCTTCTGTAATTAAATTTACGTAGAAGGGACTCCAAACAGAAGAAAAAGTAGTCTGTAGACTTGACCATAGACAAATCAAGGTTTTAGTCCACAGGAAAAGGGTGCACTTTAGTGGTACTGAAGTCTAAAGAAATCATCGTGGACCTCTTAATCGAAGAGAAGTATTAAATAAAACGAGAGGTAAAACATTTAAATTAATTTAAGGTGTTTGTACACAGTCAAGATGTTTTATTAGTTTGCATTCCTTTCATCGTAAAAAATGTATCCTGCAACAAGCTCTATTTTACGAAGAACAGCTTTCTTACTCTACTTTATGGAGCACTGTTTTCCATTACATTGGCTGTTAGGAATTCATATTCATTACATGCCATATTTTTTGGCTTTGAACGCTTTGTAATTGAAACTATTTTCCTACTACGGAGCATTTCTTTGCCCATATGTTAGACACTAAAGTGCATGCGAGCAAATTAGCTATGGGGTCGGGACAGATCTTTCTAGACACATCACGCCCACAACAAACTAAAAGCAAACTCACATTTTCTTAGCAGGATTCGATCCTGTGACCCTACGGGCAGAGGCATTGAGACCGCACTCCGTGATTCTCATGAAGAGCTATTCAAATTATACTTGAAAACACATTGTGACAAGACCGAATGATGTGTATATCAAGAAGCTCTTTTATTCTTGTGGAGGCTGACTAATGGTTTTATTATTTTTTTTTATGAAAAAGGGTGATACCCCAACGGGTTGGCTCTTTGGAGAGCTCTAGCAGTATACATTAGGAACAACAATTCGGAGATAAAGCTGCAACGAGAAGCTACCAAACTGCTGCAACAATGACCCCAGCGACAGTGAGAACGAACGCGCAAAATTATTTCGAACGCTCATGGGGTAAAATTGGGCTGTTGAAATACATTGAGACACGACTGAGTGATCTAGCCATCAATAGGTTCTCGAACGGCGATTGGCTCCGGGGCAGATGTACTCCTCACAAATCGCTCTCGGGGCCGACGGGTCTAAAGAGCTCGCGCAGTAAAGGGACGGGGGCGGGGCCCAGGGCGGGGCGACGCGGGTGAGCGACCGGCGCTATCGTGCGGACGGTGATTAGCGGGTGGGTGGTTGGGTTGGTGGCCGGGTGGCCTGGCAGGCAGCGGGCGAGCCGGCGGGCGGACGGGCGTGCTGGCGAGCGGGCGATCTGGCGGGTGAGCGAACTGGCGGGCGAGCGAGCTGGCGGGCTGGCGGGCGAGCTAGGCAAACGGGCGAGCTGGCGGGCGAGCGAGCTGGCGGGCGGGCGGGCGGGCGGGCGGGCGAGCGAGCGAGTTGGCAGGCGGACGAGCGGGCGGGCGGGCGGGCGGGTGAGCGGACGGGCGAACGGGTGGGCGGGCGGTGGCGGCGCGGGGGTGCAGAGGGCGCACGGGCAAGTCGTTTGTCAGGAGCGCGGCCTCAGCGTGCGGAGAGATACCCGCGATAGAGCACACGCTCGTTAGCCGCACGCGGGCGAGAGCGCGCTGCCGTCGCCTCCTCAAGGGAGCGCACCCAGCCGCCATACCCGCTCCAGCCGAATGAGAGCTCACCCGGTGGCTAAGTGGCCAACGCCTAAGACTCCCGACCAGTTGTGTGGAATGTATGATTGGCAGACGCATCGAGCAACGTTTCTTCCAGGTTTCCCTATTTGGCAATCGACGTTACATTCCTCTGTCACTATCAACATTCACTCGATCATTATTATCATATAATATAATCACGATATCATCCGTCACTTCCTCTATGAGTCAAAATTTGGCTTAACATTTAAATCATCATACAGAAAAGTGAGATTAATGGAAGCTATATTTTTCCGGAAAACCTCACGACACCTCAGTTCACTATTAAGCGCAAACGGCATTGATATTTACATTTTTTGTCAAAAATGAATTATATATAATAATACATTGAAAGTTAACTTTTTATTATTAGAACTATTTGAAGCTGAAACTAATTACTCGCAACATGTCGCAAGGAACGTTTTCTTCCACCAAGTAGTATTCACTAACTTTTGAGGTTTCCTTGAATCAGCATAGCGTGTAATCCTCTGCGCAATACAACACACGAAACAAATTACAAGTATTTGTGCCAAGGAGTTAACTACTTTTATACCCCCTGGGAACGGATCGCACTTTTCGGATGGAAGTGCTGAGTTGAAATAAATTCTAGGGCCATCAGCAATACGGACTCCTTAAACATCTTAGATTTCGCTTTTTTTTAATTTTAAAATTTTAATCCTTTTATTCCAAAGGTATTGATTTTTTCCGTAGTGGTGATCAATATTCTGCATTGTCATTGAATGAACATAAAAGTTTGTCTGCAAATGTTGCCTATATGAATTTATGTACGCTGCATCTAACTTCAATATAAAACAAACACAATTTCCTGATTACCTAATTACATATATTTCACTTCTTTTGCATACCAAAAATGAAGAAAGTCCTACAATGGCCGAGGAGGCATCAATAGACCAGGCATGATGTAGTTCTGTCAATTTCCTTTTCTTACGAAGCGTCTAGGAAAGTATAACAGACGAATTACAATAGCACAGCTTTATTATATTACTTTCTTCATTGATTGAATTCTCAAATTGTTATTTTGACTGTTAAAATATGTTAAAAGAGTATTATTTATTGAATATTGCAGTTGAAATGAATCCGATATAATCTGGTTTTGTGATCTCACTTCAATTTACTACACTTCGCTGACAAGATTCTTTCCAATCTGTCCAGCATTTCATCATCAAGGCACATGTGTTTAAATGTGTACAATAAATTACTTAATGCCTTATTCAATTATTTCTTTAGATCAAAAACATTTCAAAGCATGAAACTTTATGAAGGAAAATATTTTTAATTAATATGGTTTTGCGGATTCCCATATAATATCGTGAATGAGTAAATTCTATAAAACGGTAGTACAAGAAATAAAAGTTTTATTGTGTTCGTCAGTCATTACAGAAACGTAAAATACATGTACTTTGAAGTACCCCGGGACGTGTGACCCACATATGGGGAACGTAGAATCAATGGACATGATCCGCATATATAGCCGATCGTCGCTCATTCTAGCGGACGAATATTCTACTCAATCATATCATTTCTTCGCCAAGTACACCGCAGCCACATTCACGGTAAAGAAAAAACATGACACCACTAATTCAGAAACACAATGTTCAAGTTCACGACGGACTTCAAATCTCAACAATCTCGCCTGCCCCCGGGTACCCTATGCACTTCCATCAAATAGTTCAACCACTCAGTGCTCAGATGCCTTCGAAGTTCGTGAAGGATTATCACGTCGCACAACTATTCAATTTTTCTCGAGATACACCACAGAATCATCATATCACTGTAGGTAATTTGCTTGTCTCGCAACTTCGTTGTATATTAAACCAAATACCACAATATACTTACTAAAATTTGAAGTCTCTGAGAATTTTTTTAAAATACGTTTAAAATTCATGAAATCGGAAAACCATGATCGCACCTCACGTGTCTTAAGTTGCAAATATGTTTTAATGCATGTAGGTAATCTATTTATATCTGTATATAAATTGCGTTAAGAAAATTATCAGTTTAGTAGGATTTATAAGATAACAGAAACATAAAATTACATAAATGTTCTAAAGGTGAATAGCTAATTACCGCCCAACTGCACCAAATCAATGTAAGATGAAAAATGTACACAATCATAGGTTATTAGTGATCAGTAGGATCACATGCAATTCGGAACATTTATTACGTTGTTTCATTGCGCGTAACTCTGAACAGATTAGTTCTGGGCCCTTAAAAGACGGTTTCAGGAACCTCAGAGGGTTTCACGAGTTATGTTTCTTGGAACGTAATCTAAAAATTCTCCACTTTTTATTAACTTTCGAGGTTTAGCTCTTCTGTACTATATTCTCACTTTGTAACACGTGTACTTAAAACGTGCATAATCTTGAAATATATTTCAAAGGAAAGTGCTTATATGATATTATCTGAAATTAAATCACATGGGTATGTCTTTCTATTTGCTAATAAATGCTTAAGAGAATTAGAATGTTCCTGACGCACAGTACAGGGCCTAATGTATGATGTCAAAACGGCTCCACACATTCGGCATTCACAGAGTTGCGAGCATCTGCTTGCATAATCCCGAACAGCTGATGTGTTAGACAATTTTTTGCTTCCTTTGATGTGTCCAAAAACCGACACGCGGTGGGTAGTGCGAACACCGAACATTCGTCGTTCAGCAAAGAGTAAGCAGCTCGTATCCACTACTCGAGATTTGGCAAGCGGTCGCTGGCTAGTCGCCGAAAATTGAATGCGTGAAGGCCCCTTAACGTATAGTTCAGGGTCAGGTTGTTCGAAGTTGGATTTCAGTGCGAAGCTGTTTCATTTTCAAAACAACTACTTTCGAAGTGGAAAATGTTCTCACTGTTTGAACTAATAATCTTTTTTCGTATTTGTATTAAGCCATTATATGTCCCGTAAAGGGCAATTACCCTCGGTGCCATTTGATCTGCGAGTTTCTAGCCATTCACCTAACCAGGAATCCGCGATGTCTCGAATTCGCTTCCAGTTAACGAATTCATCTAGCGACGCCAGTTTCGCGGTTGTGGCCTTTCAGTAGAACCATCCCACATTCGCCTGGATGACCGAGGAAAACCACGACAAGCCCAGCACGGGGATCGAACCCGGTCCTCCGAATTCAGCGAAGTCAGCGTGCTACGCCCTGAGCCATTTTACGCTCGATTGATTTCATTTTATCGTGTTTCCGGGCGCGTCAACTGCTTTGGTCATTAGTCCCGTTAGTGTGGTGCATGTTTTTTTCTCGGGAGATGGCGGTGATCTTCCCCCGCTGGATGGCGAGATCCGGCGCCGACCTACCGTCGGCTAGTGAAGTTTCCCCCTAACCAGGACTCTCCCACCAGCCGGGCACCGCCCCAGCCAGGACAAGCTCTAAGCTCCCGACCGGTCTCCCGGAATATGTGTCAGTGTAGTGCATGTATGTGTAAGTGTGTGTGTAAAGGGAGAGGATAGGACAAGGAAGTGGAAGGACATCGCGCGCGGTCCGTGGCCCGTTTGGTAGGGTACTGCTCCGGCATTCGCCTGGGGTTGATCGGAGAAACCACGAAAAACGACCGATCAGAGCAGCCGGCCGCTAGAATTGTCCTCCAGACAGCGACTGAATTCGACCCAGCTGAAAAGCTAGTGTCGAAAATCCTGCCGCCGTCAGGACTCGAACCTAGGACCTCCCGGTCAGAGGCGCTGCAGTGACATCAGTTGATGCACTGACCTACCGCTCCCGGTTTTACGCTCGATAATCTAATATTCCATGTAATAAATGTAACTAGGTACCATACGTTTATACTTCAAAACTAACTACAGCACTAATCTCGAGAATGTATTTGCTTTCGGTGCATCTGAGTGCACCAGAATTCAAAAGTTTGAATAATGTTCTGAAATGCAGAATATTTCACGAAAACGCGAATTAGCTTCCCCTAAAATCTGTAAAATTTCACAGCTCCTTGAATCCCAGTCTGATTCCGAATTCCACACTCACTTCTTCCATATTGTGAAGTTAAAAGCATGAATCAGAAGAAAAATAATAGTAAGATGTCTAGGAAATGTTTCACGAGTCATTTATGTTTACTACCTTCGCACAATATTTCTCAACGTCAATCAAGTGCCCTCTTCACGCAAAACTCGCAAAATGCGTTAACGCAATAACTACATCCACCACAATGCACTCGAAAAGGTGCCGGTATTGGTGATAGCGAAAGGCATTTTGAATAACTGAGTGCATTTAGAGCTACATTTGGCAGTCACACGCGGAGAAACAAAACGGTTATAGATGGAATGGCAGCAAACAATGACGTCGCTTTGTCCGCCCTGCCCCAGTCCATTTTCATGAAATTGTGCAATTTGGCACAAAACAGCGCAATTGCCAATTTTATATTAATTTCCCCAACCTAGGTTGCGTACATTGAGCCAACATCGGGAACTGCAGCATGCTATTCACTCGACCCATGGCTTACAACCGTATCATGAAGCCCGCGCGGTGCGAATTCTTGGAATTCACTGCAATATTTTTTATCGCGTGGTGTGATTAGCAGCGAGAAATGTAATTATCATATTTTCACACATATTGCTAGTGCTTATCGAGTTATTCCAGCCCTAAGGATAAAATCCAGTGATGTGGAATAACTGATGCCGTGAATAATTAGTAGGGCATAGTTAAATTGTAAAAGATAAAACGTGAAAAATGGAAAGTATTTGCGAAAATAACATCGAATTTATTTTCAACCAAAAGCACTGGTGACTTACATCTGTAAGTCTCTGACAATGTCGTAGGAAATCGAGCCGTATGTACGACAAGAAGTCGGTAAATCACTTTTAGAACATTGATTAAATTCATGCACCAATCGCAGGATCTCTATAATAAAAATACCCTTGAATTTAAATTTTTCAAAGTCCATCATTCAAGGGTTCTTTGAGTCTACTCGAAGTCTATTGCTCTTACAGAAAAAATATAGTGTAAACACAGTGCCTGGATTCATTGAGTAGTAAGTTGATATTCATTCCAACGTTTTCCTGGATTGGTATATACATAACGATCTATTGAAGATTAAAATAGAAATCATGCGTTGCACTAAAGTGTTTGCATACATTTATTTGGAAACGAATTATAATCGGATTGTTGCCATCACAAAACTATAACGGAAATCTACTTTTAGGATTGCTTAGAGCAGAACTACAGTTTTTTTTTATTTTCTCTGCATAAAAGGAATGCAAATATCGAAAAATGGTGGCTGAATGGTTAAAGTATTCTCGACAATCCGATTACTAAGCTTGCGTTGGTTTTCAGTAGAGAATAGAAAGTAGAAAAGGTTTGGAAATTAAACATAGGTGTGCAAGAAAATACTAAAATGAATTATTTACTCGTTATCTCCCATTTTTATTATATAATATTGGAAAGCAGTTTCGTAGTGCCAACAAGGGAATCGAAACATCCAGTGGATTCGTGATTTGAGCTTTTCCCTTCGTAATTTTGAAATTGGAATATTCCAATTGGAATAGCCTAAATTATTGGTCTTCTCTGAAACCATATAGAACGAGTAAGATTGTAAATTGATGCCAAGGGTAAAAATAAATATAAATATAATTAAGTTTTAGGATAATGTACTAAGTAGGAAGCAAAACTCGATGCGGCCATAAGTCGTAGTAAAGCATTTACAAATCGCTGAAAAGAATTTACGTAAATACTCCCAGCAACAATGAAAATTATTGAAGACAATGTAAATTGGTTTTAACAAAGCGAAACTCAAAGAAATATAATTTTAATTCCCGAACGTCAACGAATCAGACTTCAAAACAACCCTTCAAAATTATTTAAAGAAAAATCGTTATTCAGACTTTCAATATTTATTATTTCCATTTTATATTTAACCATTCTATATCAGTATGTAGATAAATTGTAAACTAATAAAACGAGTTTTAATTCAAAAATTAAATTATATTTCATTGTGTTCCACGTTTTGGATGCCCAGCACAACGCAACTGGAACAAACTCCATTGTTATCATCCTCTAAGAGCTAAAAGCGACCATGTCCCTACTCAACCTCTCTCATTCGCATTGAAAAGCACATCGTAAAGGCACATCTCCCATTTTAATTACCGATTAAATAACATCAGAGGAGTGACGGGTTGCGCAAATATCATCGTATTATCAAGCAGCGAAGCGCCGCATTACGAAGAAAGGGGCGGGCGCGGCCCTCCGTTTTCCGGGGACGACGCGACGGAGTCTCCGGGCGAACGTCGCCCGGAGCAGCAGGCGTGAATGGCTCCTAATTGAGAGACGGGGGGGGGGTCGCGGCGCTCCGGGCCGAAATGCACGGAGGCGCGCAAATGCCCGGAATACGCGATGTTCCCGGAATTCGGCATCGCTTACCGAGTTCGAAATATGTTCGTCGGAGCGTATTATCGCATCAACGCGTCGATGTCGCCCGAGCGTGATTGGCATCGCAAGGAACGCAGGCGGGGCGAGAGACAATCGCCGATGGGAAGTACACAAGACCGCCCTCCATATAAATACTGCTGCCCGTCCTGGTGCGACGGAGAATCGAAAGAGATTGTCGTATGTTACAGTGATGGGCTCGCGCTTCGAATAAAAGCGTTGGTTCGTGCTCCTTACGATTATCTTTCCTTGCTGCTCGCACTAATATACAGCCACACTCGAATATCATCTCGCAAGAGTTAAAACTATATTTCACGGAGCCAGTTTGCTTTTACAATTCGACAAATTCACTGACAAAACTTTACTCACAATTCAAGTTTTCAGTACAAATCGTAGAAAATCGTGCTCTGAATTTCTTCGTAATCTATGTTAAGGCATTTACTTCATGAACGTTTTTATTTTAGTATTCCTGTTACTAAAAAATTCCTAAATAAGATTATTAGTGTTTCCTGGAAATGAAACTTACTTTTGATGCAATAAAAGAACGAGAATGATAATATTTGTCGAATTTTTTTACTTTTTTCTCAAATTGAACAAATACCTTACTGATATTTTTCATATTGGGCCGAATACAAATATTAAGTCTTCCTTTACCAAGTAGATCGTGAAATGTAGGCTTCATTAAACACCGCGTCTAAATGGATCTCTCTGTTAAGGCTGATATGCAAACTCTGCTCCAGTTTCCGATTAACGACTTCTTTTACATAGAAAGGCTGAGCTGGATTAATGAAAAATTTCGGGTCTCTTATCCAAGGCAAAGAGGCAAACAGAACTCAAAATCCAAGAGACTTCAGAGACAGAGAAGCCTCGAGACTTGTGTGCGCTATAACCACACAGTTACCTCCGTCGATTCCTATCCCGTAACGGTATGAACATTAATCTTCCTCTCAGAGATTCATAATAACAAACGAGATACTTCATCAACAGAATGTCCGTTTTCAAAATACATGATATGTTTTTGCAGTGATACATTGCGATACGTTTTATTTAAATTCTCCTACACGCGTTAATTTTAGTTATTTCTGTCGTTCGCTGGAAATCTATAATTCACTGCTAACAACCTGTCCGTTGCACAAGAATCCCAGTTTGCACAGATATGCTACAGGAAAAGACCCGTCAATCATCGATAGCACCCAGATCAAGATAGCATCGAACAATATATTCTGAAAGAGTTTTGTATCTGATCATACAATGTATTTTAGATATAAATACTACTTAAATATAAATTACGTGACACTCAAACTATTGTAAGATGGATTCGTAATTAAGAAATCAATTTTGCCTTATTCAGTAAAACGTATGACGAATTAATGAACACGGTTACATGAATGACAGCATTCCAGATCGGAATAATGTTACCTTGGGTTAAAATGTCTAAGAACAATCCTAATTGCTTTCTATCTAACGTGAGTGCAACCTCAATAAAAATATAGAAGCTCGAAAAGTCGCTTGAGTAAAACATATAGTTTCAGATATTGTATTCTGCTTTAAATATATATTATCTCATTACAAACTAGTTGGGTAAATAAAATGCTTCATACTAAAAAACGATGCGTGATGGTGTCCTCGGCGAGTTTAAAATATCTTGCACCCACAGAATGAGTAAAATATACGTAATACGAAGTTTTTTCTGACTATTCTTCAAAGAAAAAACTATGAACGCCTCTTAAGGAAAACTTTTACGAGGGAAATTTGTGAAAAAACGTGTCGTTAGAAAGAAATGCTAAAATGTCCTCTTCTTCCCAGGATATGCACCGAACTCTATCAAAACGCGGACTCTATAACTTGTTCAACGACCCCGCATCCCCTTGTCGCGGATATTTCAAGAACATTCTTCTATTAGTATTCCGAACTGCACCATCGGAAACACCCTCGCCTCTAGGAGAAACCCTTCACTTCCTTATGCCGGGCAGCCGAGAGCCGGCGAAGCTGCCGGAAGCAAAACGCTGCGACTGCTCCGCCGCCCTCAACCATCACTCGGAACCAGAACCATCTGAGTCGCTCTGAACGACCAGCGAGCGCTCCCCTGAACCGTTACGACGGCCCGGTACCGCTTAGACATTCCTGAACAGTCCTGTCTTTCCTGAATCGCCTCGGTTTTCCTGAAACGTTCAGTCTTTCTTGAACCTCTACAATTTTCCTTCACTACCCCCGACTTTCCTGAACCTTCTGACCATCTTGAACCGGTTCGACTTATCTAACCCACCCCGACGTTTGAGAAAGGCCCCGACTTTCCTGATCTACCCCGACGTTTTTGAACCGCTCCGGCGTTTCTTAATCGCCCCGAATTTCCTGACCCACCCCGAATTATCTTCACCGCTTCTACTTGCCTGAATCGCTCCAACTTTTCGGAATCGCTCCGACTTTTCTGAACCATCCCGACTTTTCTGAACCGCCCTGACTTTTCTGAACCGCTCTTACTTTTCAGAAGCGCCCCGACGTTCCTGAAGCATCCCAACGGTTTTGAACCACTCTGACGTTTCTGAATCGCCCCCAATTTCCTGAACCACCCCGAATTATCCCTATTTGTCGGAACCACTCCAACTTTTCTGAATTTCTCCGACTTTACTGAATGGCCCCGACTTTCCTGATCCATCCCGAATTATCTTAATCGCTTCTACTTGCCTGAACCGCTCCAACTTTTCCGAATCATTGCGACTTTTCTGGACCGCTCCGACTTTTCCGAATCGTTACGACTTTTCGAAACCACCCCGACTTTTCTGAACCGCTCCGACTTTTCTGAACCGCTCCGACTTTTCTGAACCGCTCCGACTGATCTGAACCGCTTCAACGTCGCTGGTCATCGCTTCCCTGCTCTGCTCCGACTTCCCTGAATCGCTTCCAACTCACTGAAAACCCCGACCACCGCTTTACTGTTCAGCACAGCTCACCGTTACGACTACCTCGCTGAACTCCTCCATTTACCGCTCAGAACCGTCTGACTATCTCCCTTCACCTCCCCAAAACCACCCAAAATCTCCATGACGCACGGCTCATAGTGTAAGGTCAACGCACACTCCTTCCACCGCTGTGAGTCCCGCGTCCAATCCCCGAACAAATCAAATAGAATTGATGTCGGAGAAAGCGAGCTCTCCACAAGTTTTCTCAGAGTTCTCCCGTTTCCCCTGCATTTCGATTATCCCTCATTTCCACCGTCACTATCGTTATCATCTACTCACTACATCACACACAGGCTCGAATGACCTTAGTAATTGAAGGGCCCGTAACAATCCAAAGGCTAATTATCAGAAAACGGCTTCGAGTAATTATTTTTCACTCGTACTTTCTAGTAAACGTTCGTAGTTTTCATTGTTCACCCGCAAAGTTGACCTTAGTAATTGAAGGACCCGTAACACTCCGAAGATAAGTATCAGAAACCCGCTACTTTTCACTCCTACTTAATAGTAAAATAAGATGTTCGTAATTTTCATGGTTCACCCGCCAAGTTGACCTTAGTAATTGAAGGACCCGTAACACTCCAAAAACTAAGTTTCAGTAAACCCGCTACTTTTCACTCCTTTTTTCTAGTAAAATAAGACGTTCGTAGTTTTCATTGTCCACCCGCAAAGTTAGCGATAAAAACAACCGCGCTTTTCGCCTGAATCGCTCTGCGACAGGGAGAGAACCGGAAGTCAGGATGCCCACCCGCCGTCCGCAGGCCGTTGGCGCGGGCTGAGCGGCCACCGCGAGCGGAGGCGGGGCGCCCACGGGGCGGAGAGGCGCGCGGAAGCTGTTCGGGGCTTTGCGGAGAGCCCCTCGCCGAACAAATCGAACGCGAACGCCGGAGGAACACCGTTACCGATTGAGTTCGAAAAGTAACGAGAGCCAGATGGACACGGGTTTCTTCAATTTGGACAAGATCCTACGTGTGGTTGAGGTGCTAGTAGTGTTCACAGACGGACGGACAGACAGACGAACAGACGGGCGTTTTGAAAAAAAAACACTTTTTCGGTATCAGGGACATTAAAACGTCTATTTCCGTCAAAATCTGGAAATCGATTTTCCGTAGCTTTACATACCTTTCTCTAGACTACGTATATTACTCCCGTATGCATACGAGAAAGTAAAAATGAGTAAACTCCGAAAACGTTTCACGTTAATTTGTTTCAATTTTGGTAAGTTTTGTCATGAAGGAATAGTAAATTTTCACACTCTCACACACACAGAGACCATATTTCATAGAAATATTAAAATGGTCAAAATGTAAGTAAATCGGAGAAACTAATAATCAACACTCAAATGAGACATTATAATTATCGAGAGAAATAAATAAACACCGAAACCTTTCTAACAAGTTTCAGTTGTAATCTTGCAAGATATTTGCAATGGCAAAATTACAAGTTAAAAAAAAAATATTTCGTCACCGATGCAATGTCGATGCGCCGTCAATTGGGAGAGTAGATAGAATTTCACTTAATATTCAGGAGATAAAATATTTTTTTATGTAATAAAAATGTTGAATGACGTGTTTCAGGAGACAAACTTACAGAGTAAATTCAAAACTGAGAGGAAACAGCGTACTGCGTATCTGAAATGTACGCAACAGCCATCACCACAACCGCAAAGTTCCCAGTCGCCCTACGAAATGTCCACTCTACTGTCTTGCAGTCACGAGATTATTTCGACCGTAGTTTGATACGTCACAACACACGCTCAAAAAAGATTTAAAATTAAATAATGCAAAAAAATCACCACTTAAAAAAATCATTTCACAAAATTCATCGAATATCGTTACATAAAAAATATATTTTTTCAGAAAAAGAATCTAGACCGAAACATATATTCCTACTCTGAATTTTCTCACTCTAGCAAACTTCTTTTCTGTTTGCTATAGATAACTTTATTACGCACTTTCAAAGATTAAAACATAAAAACGTAACACTCTAGGTTTTGGAATCACCAATAAACGAAGTACACAAGTAGGAACGGTAAGGGAAACGATCCAATCGCAAAACTCTAAACGGAGCTCAATAGCATTGCGACGACGACTTGCAGTTTCCAGTCGTCTAGGATCATAATGATTCTCCTTTTCTCATTCGATCGCTCGCTCCACGTCCGCTTCCGCGTATCCGCTTCTCATCCAGCGGAGACGAATCGGCGCGGAAGCCGGAAGGCCGGGCTTCGATTCCGGCAACCGTCCGGAAATAGCCCGCGATTCGACGCCGGGCGAGGAGCGGCGGGCGGCGCGTACATATTTCAGGGGCGGGAGAGCGCGTTTGCGTGTCGACGGGGCCCCGGCGCCAGCAGACCGCCAGACCGCTCGCCCACGAACCTCCAGCCCCGCAGCACTCGCCCTCTCCGCCGACTCTTCTCGGGGATTCCGCCGGACGAAATTTATCTCCTCGGGGGAGGAAGTCGGGGGAGGTCGTATATCACTGGTTGTGGGAGGTGGAGCGACTTTGGGCCCGGGCGATCCACCGGGCGTCGAAGCGCGCCCTCCGGGGCCCGCGGCCGCCGCTCCCGCACTCTGGGCACCCGACGCGAAGCACTCGTTGGGGTTGCAGACGAGCGGCGCCCGGAGGGACGCCGGTTCACCCCCCGGCGGGGAGGGTCGCTCCCGCGACGAAGACCTCTCGCCTACCTGGGGGCGCGGGAGGTAGAGTTGGCGGCGGCGGGCGACGGCGGCTGCTGCTGGCGCTGAGACGGCGGCGCCGGAGACGAGCAGAGGTTCATGCGCCGCCGGGGGACAGCCCCGGGCGGCGGCGTGGGCGGCGGACGCGCAGGCACTCGCTGTGGGGACACGCACTTCCCTCCTGTCCCCCGCACATGTCTCACTGGCTCTCACGCACTCACTCACGGGCCTTCTTCCGAGGCGACGCTCCGAGGGGGAGACGCGAGCGACGCCGGCGGCGGCGGCGGGGCGGGGGCGGGGGGGGCGCACTCGCGCGGGCCGCGGCGGGGGCGGCGGCGGCGGAGGCGGCGGCGGCGGCGGCAGCGGCGGCGGCAGCAGCAGGGAGCGCGCTCCGGACACTACTGCGGCGCCGAGCCGGCGCGCGCCGTCGCCGCGCCGAGGGGGGCGGGGCGGGAGGGGGTGGACGCGCGCCGCCGCCAGACTGCGCCACCGGCCGGCGCGCCCGCCGCCCTCGCCCCGCGCACCCTCCGAGGGCCTAGGGCGCCGTGCGGGGGGGAGAGGGGCGTTGCGTGCGCGGGGGCGCCACGCACGCGCGGGGGCCGCGGGCGAGGGCCGCGACGGGACGCCACGAGCGCCGCTCGCAATATGCTGCGCTTTAGACGGCTTTCGGACCTACGCCCACGCGCGCCTCGGCCAAGGTGCCTCTACGGGGCGGGCACGGAATGGAACACGCAGCCTCCGGCGCACGGAGAACAACCGCCCCCAGTCGAAATACAGTCGCTGTCTGGAGGAGAATTCTAGCAGCCGCCTGCTCTGATTGGTAGTTTACCGTGGTTTCTCCGCTCAACACCAGGCGAATGCCGGAGCAGAACCCTAACAAATTGGTCACGGACCGCGCGCGATCTGTCCTTCCTCTTCCTTGTCCTATCCTCACCCCTTACACACACACACACATTAACATGCACTACACTACCACGCAAACCGGGAGACCGGTCGGGAGCTTAGAGCTTGTCCCGGCTGGGGCGGTGCCCCGCTGGTGGGAGATACCAGGTTGAGGAAAACCCCGCTAGTCGACGGTAGGTCGGCGGTGGATCTCGCTATTCACTGTGAGATCACAGCCACCGATTCGCAAACATGCACTTCTATTACGGGACTAATGACCCCAGTAGTTGACGAGTCCGAAATCACCAACAATCAATGAATTGAAGTACAGCCTAGCAAATGTGCGCGAAATGTGATGGAGATAGTCCAAAACAATTTCAGTATTTATTTACATTGATATTGATGTTTTTTATATGACGTGGCGTTAAATATCTGCGTCTGACAATCAATTTTAGTGAAAACTTGTCGCATAAAGGTCCAACGTCTGCCAAATATATGACTGTGTTAATGGCATAATACGGTCGTATATGTATGAATAATATTTTAAGAAGTGTTTTTATTGTGATGAGAATTTTTATTATATAAAAGTTTCCTGCAAACGCACAAATAATAGAAATCGTTCAATAATGAACATCTTCCGTATTATGAAGTGAAAGAAAAGAACTCTCTTGTTATTTTCTCAAGATTGTTTTTTGTTAATCACTTTTTCCCCCGATGAATTTTCTATTTTGTTGTGTTGTATGAAGAATTAGCAATTTCTTGTGGCATTTGACATATTTTTCCAACTTTCAGGTTGTTTAGCATATCTTAATACCGCTGGCAGAACGAGCAGACATTTTATAACCAATATTTTCTCCTGATGTATATTATTTTGCTGTTTCCCGCATTTTACATCGTCATGAATTACATAGAAATTTCAAAACGCAGTGTTTCTTAGTATAATAAAACATAAATATTCGATACGTATTTTATCCGCAGTATGAGCAAGAAGGATTATGAAACCACCTCGGATTGCTTGCAAAGTGACCTCGTCTCCAGAGTGTGAATGTCTCATTACATTCATTGTATTATTGTATCAGTTGGGTACATTTTCTTGTACCTCTGGAGGTTGAAACCTGTAATCTTGAGTCTACAACAATAAAATATTAGGTGTGTAAGTGAAATTTAAGATTAAAGATTCGTTCATGAGATTAAGTCTTATTGGCGCAAAACTGTATTATTTTCTGAACAAAAATATATTAAATGTACAACATTAACGTATGAGACTATGCCACGACTAAGATACTGAGTAAGCAGTCATATGATTTGCTATTTATCACTTTAAATATTGAATATTAAGGAATCTAAAAGAACGTAAAATGTGAGAATATGGCTTATTTTCTAAAATGGCATTCGTAATTACGTTAACGTACAATTTAAGCGAGTACCATCCATTTTAGTACATTTTATGTGAAATGTACGTATACTCGTACTTAACGACATTCAAATATACGAGAGTTAAAAAACATCGATATTCTGAGTGTGGCATACAGAATATGAAAAAGGTGACATTTTGAGAATGCAGAGCCAGTAAATCGGCATGTAAAACAGGGGGAAGGACGATTAGTGTGTGTAATAGATTAAAAAGTACATAAGAAACTATAAAAAACCGTTATTGTATGGTGACAATAAAAAAGACAAAAATTGAATTAAATCTTATAGCTCTAGGAGAATAAAATTCGAGTAAATTTTGCCGAAGATAGGAAACCGGGGAAATATGAATCGTTGTTCGATGCTGGAAAAGAATCTGATTTGGAGCAGAAAATGCAAGGTACTGTATGCTTGCAATTGTTTCTTGTGTGTTCAAAGTCTAGGCATCATAAGCACTGTACTGATCCCTTGTATTTTGTTTTTCTCCTGATATACACTAATGCTGCAAATTTATATTATTTCAAGAAATCTTTCAATGCTTTGGCAGCCGTTGAATGCAAACGCGGCTAAACTAGTATGGGGAAATGCTCTCATGAACTCTTTCTACACTAATTAGGAACAATATCCAGGAGCACTTCCTGGTAGATTTTCTTTTATGATATGTTATAGTGAAGATTTTTGAAGACATAAAAAATGCATCATTTTCCTACTCGATGTACGTACTGTCTTTCAATACTTTATAAGGGTTTGAGAGCTTTTCTAAAGAGAGTTATTGTATGAAAAATGAGTTTTGGCTTTTTAATGTTATTATTATAATTATAATTATTATTATTAATATATTTTAGGTTTGTAGGAGACAAGTTTTATTTCATTTTTGATTTCAATGCTGAATTAAGAAATACCTACTATACTGTTTACGTATATGGGCGGCATTCTATCATTTTCAGCTACTTCAGGTCGTAAATGCAATGGCACTAACTAAGATACAATATCCGCAAATGTATCCAGTAATTCAAACCTAAACGTCGATTGATGCTAAATTGCTAGAAGATTCAATTTTGCAGGGATCGGCCAAGTGCATTTTCTGGGATCTGTTTTACATCCCGATAAGCGTCAGCAGGCATACCGTCGATTTTTGGCACCTCAATAATCCCCTGACTTTGACCTGACATCTCACGCAAAAACATACACTACACTTACGGAACTAATGACCTTATCAGTTGACGCGTCGGGATTCACTAGTAATCAATCAATCAATCAACCGACGCCCATGTTTACAAAAGACGAACAACGGCCTGTGAAGGGACCAACGCTTCTTTAGCATTCAACGAATTATAGTGGCGTTAAAAAAATGTCGACGCATTTCCTTTGGGAGAGACCTTGTATGTCACCATCATTTGTTGTAAAGTGAGGTTTAAAACAGCTCTCACATTAATTCTGTATCAATCTTATTATCACTTCACTAATCAACTACCCCGTTTCTCCTTATGTCTCAATTAAAACTTTGAAGAAATTTACTCCATCGCTTAAATGTGTTCTGCCTTCCCGCGCATGCTTCCTGCCCGTCTTTCAGACCAGCCGGCGAACTGCGAAAACGAGGCGGGGTAAGTCGGGTTGCCCTGGACCACGCGGTTAATCATATCGGCGCGTTGAAACTGGGGCCTGTATGCGCGCCGGCAGATGTGCGGTTTCATCACGCAACTCCACAAGATGACTTATTGTACATGGCTTTGAATCGCTCAACTAGAAAAGCTGTGGAATGTGGGAAACTTTTCAAATTTAAAACTTATTTAGAACAACCCAAGCATACATTTTCATAAATACTTCTCTATAAGTATAACTCAACAAAAGAGAGGAATAAAAAGCCATTCTCAACCGTCAGCGTCCGTTAAGAATGTTAACAGCCCTGGGAAGAACAATGGAAATACATGGGCTGTATCTGAAGATAACATATGTGAACTTCTACTCCAAAAAATGGTTGTTCTTTTTCCAAATGTATTTTTCTGATAAGAAGGTGGCATTACAAGAAGTATTGAACAACGTATGACCGATATCGCTTCGGCTACTGCCTCAGTTTACAAAATTCGACCACATCCGTTCATTGCTGTACTATATTGATCTAACGACAGTTATAACAAGGAGACAGATTTTAATGAAATGTCAGTTTTTCACTTTATAACAATTCCTTTTAGTGTAGAAATTAATTTTATGTTATGACAAAAAGAAATGATTTATTTTCATATTTTCATTTTTGGCATTTTCGTCGATTTCGACTAATAAGTCATTTTTCCCCTTTTCCGTCATTTTTGATACATGTTTTGCTGATTTCATCGATTTTAATATCATTTTAATGGTACTTCCTGGAAATAATATTTACGATATGCAACAAACTTTCTACATAGAATTTCTGAGTAGTCTTTTCGATTTCTTTGCTCATAAAGTGTAATGTCAGCCGTTGTGATTATGTAATCTAAGGGGCCTGTGACACCAATAAATTACCACCATTGACAGTTCGGGCGATTTCGGGATAACTAGACAGAGATTTCCTGGTAAAGAACAGTTCTCACTAAAACTTTGCGAGCTCAATTCACTTGAAGAATGGAAGAAGCCTCGAATACATCAGTATCAAATCCAACAGCTTGAGATGTCCATTTGAATTGGTTTTGGCCACATTTTTACCGTCATTTTTCTTTGTTTTATGGGCATTTTTTAAACATTTTAGAGCATTTTATTGATCATTCTGGTAATGTTTTAGGTCATCAAAATCTGCCCTCTAGTTGTAACCAACCTTCGTGTTCTAACCAACCTCGGTAACAGCAAGTGATATAGAAAATTAACAATCGGGAACTGACAAATGTCTGGAAGATTGAGAATTGGATCCCAGGCGTGTGCAGGAAATGTGCTTGTGTTGAACTTGTTAATTTATGACCCCCTGCCGAGATCGATTTCTTACATCTACTGCCCTCTGTGCGAATTCTGTGGTTTCCCTACAAATTTCCAGATAAATTTTGAATGAGCACTAATCAACTACCCCGTTTCTCCTAATGTCTAAATTAAAACTTTGACAAAATTTACTCGATCGTTTCAATGTGTTCTGCCTTCTCGCGCATGCTTCCTGCCCGTCTTTCAGAGCATCCGGCCAACTGCGAAAATCAGGCGGGGTAAGTCAGGACCGCGCGCGATCGTATCTTCTCATTATTCGTTTTCCCTTCAGTCTTCCTCAATCCGGATTGCGACACCGTATGTACGCCATACCTTCTTCTACGTGACTGGCATACTCCAGCGCTAAAGAGTCCAACCTCGAAAACAGTTCCAATATGGTAGATAAATGTTTTCAAATGTTCCTTTATTGATCGAAATACATAGACCGCGTTAAGTATCGTATAATTGACTGTATTACTGATGAAAGTGCACGATAAAACAAAAAATTAAAATGCAGGCTTCCATGATAGAATTTAATCGATTCTTGGCTGCCAGGGGGGCACATTTCACATTACTAATATGAAAATAAAGACGGGCTCTCCGCCAGTCAATCTCAGCATTTTGGACCGGCTTACTGAATAGTGACTGCTCTCAGAAAAGACTACCAAGATCTAGATAGTGTTGTCTTAGCGCGATTATCAAAATCTCTTTCATTTGGGTAACAAATCGAATGGCAAAATGTCCTACTTCTAACTGCGAAATTAATTCATAATATGTATAGTAATAGCAGCACTCGTTTTTGAGAATTCTTGAGAATCGGTTTTTAAGTGTTCCTATCACTCCCCTATAAAAGATATTTCATAACCGCGCCCCAGCACCCCCCGCCTAACAATCGGTCAGGTGTGTTGTGATTGGTTGACTGTGAGCGCGTCTTGTTTTAGTATTAGCGATGTGAAATATCCGGTATACGTGGCGACTTCAACACTTGGACCTAGATCGCGGCGTATTCCAGGTAGCTCAGAATCTTCGAAAAAAAAAATATTTTCTTAGAAGATGTGAAATGCTTTCTACGAGACCATTTCGTTAAAATCTGCCCAGTTTACACTCAGTAAGTATTCCCGGTACTTTAGTAGTACTTATTTAGTAGTATCAGGAAAAGCAATACCCTGAAACGATTTCTAACAGCTTCTCATCCAAGACTGTTCCTGGAAGGTGAATATATTTTCAGAAGGATGAGAGCAGAAGTGGAGAGAAAAGTACCCATAAATTAAGTGTGATAAAGCGCGTGATAAGCAAATTAAAACAAGTCACCAAATTTATATGCTCTACGAGCAAAAGTACGATGTACGAGCAAAAGTCGTATGTATTTTTAACGATATTTTCCCTGTAAATTCAAATATATGAAACATTATCTGCATCGTTTCTTTAAAAAATCACGATAATTTGTGACTTTTTTACTTTTGCGATACATTTTTAATTGCTCAAAATATATAGAATGATTATGTTGTTGCAGTAGGTTTGAATTGAGTGTGATAATCTGGAAAGCCTCACTTATGTAATGAATCAGCCCACATCTTGCACTTTGTTAAACATGGATACTTCTTGGCAGATACCCTTGTAATAATTTTGCTTGGTGGGTTCATCAATGTTACAAAATTGTTAGAAAAAAACTTATTGAAAACGAAGAAATATCACTTGAGGAACAGAGCTACATATTTCTTCTCTTGGATCTGTAAGTTAATTGAAGTTCACATGCAATGTAATAGTAACAGTGAGTTGTCTGTTTATAATTCATATTAATGTTGTGAGACAAACAGATATTTCCTTAATCATTGATAATTTTCATTCCTTATAACAAATTATAAGAATAACTTCCATTCGAGTATTATTAATTTGTAGTACAAAATAGCACACACTTTCTCGTATTATTTGTAACTTTCGCAATTTTCAAAAAATTGTGAGACTCCAATGCAATAGAACTTGGGCCATATTTATAAATGTACTTCCCACTATCCTAAAAAAAGAAAAAGAAATAAAATGTTTAAGCAGTTTTAGAGAAACCGGGAGCGGTAGCTCAGTGCATCAACTGATGTCACTGCAGCGCCTCTGACCGGGAGGTACTAGGTTCGAGTCCTGGCAGAGGCAGGATTTTCGACACTAGCTTTTCAGCTAGGTCGAATTCCGTCCCTGTCTGGAGGAGAATTCTAGCGGCCGGGTGCTCTGATCGGTAGTTTTCCGTGGTTTCTCCGATCAACTCCAGGTGAATGCCGGAGCAGTACCCTAACAAACGGACCGCGCGCGATCTGTCCTATCCTCTCCCCTTACACACACACAAACACACACACACTTACACTAACATGCACTACACTACCACATATTCCGGGAGACCGGTCGGGAGCTTAGAGCTTGTCCCGGCTGGGGCGGTGCCCCGCTGGTGGGAAAGTCCTGGTTAGGGGGAAACCCCACTAACCGACGGTAGGTCGGCACCGGATCTCGCCATCCATCAGGGGAAGATCACCGTCATCTCCCGAGAAAAGCATGCACTACACTAACGGGACTAATGACCAAAACTGTTGACGTGCTCGGAAACACGGAAAGATCAATCAATCAATCAATTAGAGAAAACAAAATTTTCAGTAATCACCAAGTCATCTTTTTTTTTAAATAACGTAACTCACTTATAAAGATATGTTGTGTAGAGTAGATTGAGCGGACATTGTTTTAATATTAAGGATGCCACCACTCGTCAGTGTTCAAAAATCTTCGTAAATCAGGTGTGCATTTCAAATAATCTTAAGCGCATTGTCTCATTATAATCAATAGTACATTATTTATCATCGGTTGTACATAAATCCATTTTATTAAACTGGAGAAAACGTACATCTTTACTACCTCATTTCTCCAAAGGACAATCATATATAAAGAAGCTGACGCAACCCACAATACAAAGTACCAAGAAAAGTTTCGCCCAGAGTAGGCAACCCGTGCAACTCAGGAAAATTGCAGCAACAAATGGGAATTTATGGGTATATGGGAGATAATGAGGATTGTGAAACGGATATTTTCTATGAATTGGTTTTGAGGACTATGGTATTAGGATTAGAGAGGGACACGCCAGAGAACGTATTTTTAAAATGCTTCAGCAGAACATTCTTTCTCGCATTTTTTTCTAAATTTGTAATTTTCGAAAATTCAGAGTGTTCAACGAAAATTAGATCTGAGCCATTATTACAAGCATGCTTTTCTTTAACTGCATAAAACATTTAAAGACAACTTCTGTTTGTTTTTTTGAGAAAATGTATTGTTTGCTTATAAACTGCGTAAATTTCAGACAGAAATTACACAAAAGACTGTTCTTTTTAATTGTACACGTCCTTTGTTAAAGTGATAATGTTTTAGAACATATTTTATTTCAAATAACAATATATTTCTTTAACTTTGTAGTTTTGAAATGTTGATTTTTTGCAGTTTTCGGAAATAGAACTACGAAATAGACGTCGTTATCACGATTGTTTTACAGCCCCTGTTCCCGCAGGGGTAATCACGATGGCGTAGGTCGTCGTAGTTTTGTAGTGAATGTCGAGTGTCGTAGATGACCACCCGGACCCTGAGTCTCGCGGCGCCGCTCACGTCGTTAGCAGGCCGTGAGAAGGCGATGGTAGACGGGCTCGCCCGGTTACCCACCAGTTGGGCCTATGGCGCTTCGACCTTTGGGCAGAATCGGGTGAAGGATGCTTTTCGGGGTACTCCGAATTCCACTTTAAAGTCCGGCGGGAAACTAGATACCACCCATCTGGTTGCCCAGGTTTCGGCGTTACCCACGTCGATAGCTGGCGGTAAGCAATGGGGAGACGGGATGGGGGCTCCGAGCTGCCTGGCCCTAGTTCATGTGGGTCCCAATTGAGCTCTCGGATTCGTCGTGGCAGTGGTCCGATACTCTGAGTAAAGAGGAGGGAGCTTTTTTCCGGTGCATGTCATTGGCACATTGTTTTGACTCCTGTACTAACCTGGATAGACAGTAGCTGTGAGCTGGCAGGGCGGTCGGACCCAGGCATTGTATGGGAAGGTTACCGTGAGGGTCAACTGCGTTCTGGCGAGATCCAGATACAAGCCCAAAGGCGTACTTCTGCCCCTACAGGGGGTGAGGATAAGAGGCTAGCGCCTAGGTGCCCACCCCGAGGTTCATCTCCCCTGTCAAAGGAGGAGTGTGTGATAGGCACACGGTAGACAAATACACAGCCCCTTTCTGGGTGCGCTGCTCTCTTCAACCCGCAGCCCCACCCGGCACCGCACCGCCCTATCCTTTTGGAATCGCGCAGCACTGCTCTGCCCCGAACCGCATGACTGTTGGGCATCGCCACTCAGCACTTGTTGCTAAAGTCCGCCCCACCTGATCCTTTCGCTTCCCACTTCATCCATAACAATCATCACCACTTCATCCCTGTCCCGCCCTGCTCCTCCGGCTTATACTACTCCCGGTCCTGAGCCGACGGGCCCTCTTCCACCCCGTATCGCCCAGACTCACCCTGCCCCTACACGATCCGATCCGACCCGGTTGATTGTTATTGGTTCCGGGCACGTCTACTACTGAGGTCATTAGTTCCATGAGTGTAGCACATGTTTTTCCTCGGAAGGTGACTGTTCCCCCACAGGAGGGCGAGATCCGGCGCCGACCTACCATCGACTAGCGGGGTTTTCCCGAACCCCAGGTATCTCCCACCAGCGTGGCACTGCCCCAGACGGGACAAATTCTAAGATTCCGAGAGATTTCTTGGAATGTGTGGTAGTGTAGTGCATGTTAGTGTTAGTGTGTGTGTGTGTGTAAGGGGTGAGGATAGAACAAGGTAGCGGAAGGAAGGATCGCGCACGGTATGTAGCCTGTTTTTACGGTACCTATCTGCATTTGCGTGATATTGATTGTAGAAACCACGGAAAACTGCCGATCGGAGCGGCCGGGCGCTAGAATTCTCCTCCAGACAGCGACTGAATTCGACCTAGCTGACCAGCTGGCGTTCCGACCGGAAGCGAACAACCCCACCTACTCCGAAGTGAAACACCTTTGAACGCCACTTACCGCCATTCCTCCTCCATTGCGTTTCACCTTGCTGCGCCCGCTTCTCCCAACTTTTTCCTCCGTTTCTCCCCAACCCACCACCCCACCATCCCATCCACCTCGCTCCGAGCGCATTCTCCCATCATGTCTCGCTCTGCCCGCCCTTCCCCCTTCGCCTTCCGGCCGCATATCACCTCGTCTCGCCTCCTCGCCTTCCGGTGTCCTTTCCCTAGCCTACCCTTCTTCCCCTCCGTTTACCGCCTCCCGCTCGCCGCCAGTCTGAGTGGGCGCCTCCATCAGCGTAAAAGTAAATCGCCTCCGCTTGATAGGCGGCGCAAAAAGGTCAAATATTGATTTTACGCCGCGCGTTTATGCAGCGAGGGCGCGACAGCGGGGGCGGCGCGGGTGCGTCGGGCACGGCCCGCGCTTTAGGCATACAACGTCGCGACAGAAGCCCCCGCCCCGCCCCGCCCCGCCCCTGCCTCGACCCGCTCCCTTACCCGCCCCCGAATCGCCTCCGCCCCACCCCCTCCCCGCCCCCGCCACGCCCCCCGCGACCTCTCCGCCGCGTCCGCTACGCACCGCCAGTCACCGCCACTCCCCAGCCACTCCCCCCGCCGCTCCCCCGGGTCTACCCCGCCACTCCCCCGCCACTTACCAGCCAATCCCCCGCCACTACCCCGCCAGTCCCTGCCTCTTCCCCCACAACTCCACGCCACTCCACCCACTACCCCGCAACGTCTCCGCCCCGCACCCGCTCCCTCCCCTCCATGTACCCCCCACGTCACCGCCAAGCCTCCCGCACACCACCCTACACCGTCCTGCTCCCGTCATGCCACGCCACGTCCAGCCACGTTCCCGCCACACTCCGTCACGCCCCCGCCACCCACCCGCCACGTACCCGCTTCGCTCTGCCCCACCACGCACCAGCGCCCGCACCCGCCTCGCCCAACCTCCGCCCCGGCCCCTCTACGCCCCAGCCCAGGGACTCCCCGCCGCGCCCCGCCCTCGCTGGCGCTTCCGAGGCCGTGCGTTTTATTAAAACTATTGACAAGGAAAGCGCCGCGCCCGACCTCCGCTGGGCGGCGCAAAAGGAGGGAGAGTAGCGTCTTCAGCAGTACAAGGAGACACACTGGAGAGGCGTCTGCAAAACATTTCAAGGAGGTTAACCAAAGAGGTCGCAAGGGGCACCTTCAAGATAGAGAAGGCGTTGTGATGGAAAACGGAAAAAATTAAGGAAAAACACTTATCCGAATAATTCTTTAATTCACGACCACACTGTGAATTCTAGGAATCGTTAATGTGTTCTGGGCACTTCATTAAAATCTTAGTTTTCCAACGTTTCAGAACTTTATTGTTCCCTTCTTAGGGCTATGGAATAGTGAATGCTCTGAAATAAAGATCTTAAAGAAGTAGAAGCCTCAGAAATGAAATTTCTTAGAACGGTTATAGGCTGCTCCAGAAAAGACCAAATTCGAAATTAAGTAATCAGGAACAAACTACGGATTCAACCAATAGCCGGAAAGGCGATCCACTATAGTGAAAAATGAAGAGAGCATGGCCTTTGTATACAACTAGAAAGGATTCCAAAACAAACAATTAAATATATTTCACTAAGGAAGAGATGCTGAGATCGGAACAGACATCAGATCTAATCGTGGCAAGACAGAAAGAGAAAAGTTACGCTTGTAAGTACCACGAGTCAAAAAAAGTTAAATTGCTTGTGCAGTAAGATAATCGAAAATATATTACATTTGATTGATTTTCAAAATATGTTTAAGTTTCAAATTGAAGAAAAAACTAGGTCGTGTCAAGTCTCTGTAGCTGCAAAAAATAGTTATTATTTGCCACTCCGTTTGATATCGGCAGCGTCTCTTCCTCTAGAGACCGACTAATCACTACTCCCCCCTCCCTACCCCCTTTTTTGGCTCACCGAAGGGGTAGTGACTTGTCTGTTTTGAGAGGGTCGATTTCAACCGCAGTATGTCCTTAGGTAGCAAAAATATTTGCTCGATACTTGTGAACTAACTTTACTACATGCGTCGTTAAAAGTTCGATACTACAGTACCGGCAGCATATAAGTGACTCTGACAGTTCGATGTGCTGTTGCCACGCATTTGTACGCACACGGCACCACCTACATCAGCGATAAATTAAATCTCAAAACCTTAACACTTTCCGATAGGCGATGACACGTCTTGATATCATGTTCAAAACCTTTACTGCAACTGAACCTTATCGCCTCCCAAACCGCGTTGTAAACTTGATGCGTCAGCTCCGGATGGCTTCGTTCTCTATTGGGCCTATCGGCAGTGCAGCCGCAACTCTATCCACCACATTACAGAGAGGTAATAATATTCCGCCGTTCACTTTTTCTGCCTCGAAACATTTGCGTTAACATACAAAAATTCACGATCCTGGCTCTTTAACACTAGACGTTTGCGCGATGTATGGGGCGTAGCCCTCACGAAACTCTCAGACTCGGACCAATGCACTCGGAAGTAACCCATCAACTAACCTGTCATACATCGGCAAAGGCACATTTCATTCGCACTGATACTGCCAATGACAGGGATCTGCACACTTCTCAAATGACTTCGCGTGAGTCAGATGAACGGCAACGCTGAACCCTAGCTGTGAGAAAGTAAACAAATCCTCGCAAGCTGATTGCTTCAGAGCAGGTCACATGACGTACCACAGCACGTGGCGAGGGAACTGTCAGAGTCGCCGCTTATACGCTACCTGTACTGTAAGATGTTCCGCGACCGACACAAGTACTTTGGGACATGAATTACGTCATCTGTATGTCTTTTCTTGGCGTGACAGCCCGCGTACGGGCCATGGTCTACCAGCAGCCTCCGGGCCTCGCGAAGACATCCCCCCGCCGTATTCTAGTCTTCTCGACCTGAGAAGTGAGTTTTCTCTCTTCTCCGTCTCTTCTTCACCGTCACACAGTAACATATACTAGGACATTGCAAGGAAAACGCTCAATACAATCTTTCCCGACCGGGAATCGAACCCGGAGTCGTGCCATGGAGAGAGGGCACGCTGACTATTGAGCTAAACAGCGAGGGCTGAATTGGGACGTACCACTTTAAACATTTCTGTCTGCATCATGTCACTCATCGCTCGCAAATCAAAGCAAACATCATTAAAAAATGTTTCAAGATTCCTAGTAGAAGGTATGTAGTTGTTACGTCTCAATGGATACGGGATGTATCTTGCATGAGTGTGTCACTCGTGGTGTCACTTGGTAACCTTTCAACTTGTGCTCCTGAAGATTTGTTTTCTAAGGTGCAAGAACTAATTTTGCAACATAATCTCGTCTGTGTGTATTGAAGACTGTCGTAAAAATTATTTTCATTGCATTTGCGATTGGGAATTAATATAATTTGTGTTAAAGATGGAAGAAATAATAATTGAACTCTAATGTAAATACACGTTTCTGCAAGCACATCTGTATTACAAAATAGTCTTGTAGATATTTCCACCTTTTGAGTTCCAGAGTATGTGTGCGCATTCCGTAAGAGATGTTTTGGCTAAATCTTAATCATGAAGAAATACTAAAATAACTTAGACACATGACAATAATATAAATGTATGCATACAATCATAGTTAAATCATTATTAAATTAATGTTTTTGAAGTATTATGTTAATAGATTGAATTCATGTAGCACTTTCCAGTGTTCATAAACTGTATACTTCCTCCAATACACACCATTTCACTAATAGCTTTTTTCTGGGAGTCAACATTTTACTTTGTAAAATTTATTGAATATTTTATTGTTGTATAAGATCCTGGTTACCAATAAACCAGTGGTTTGCAAAGAATGTTTATCTTGTACAAACCAGCTTCTACTCATGCCTCCTAAATTTACTTTACCTTTTCTTTACACTATTGGTAACTTTGGTACCTGAAAATGTACACTTGAATGAATCATCTCGACCCCAAACAGTAATTATAATGATCCCGCTAAACGTAAAGTAAGAAAGTGAAAGTGGTATTCTAAAATGAACGATTGTCTTTGTTTCATTCGAGAATATTATAATGCACGTATTTGCATACACATTTGTAATTCATTGTAAAATATTAGTTATAAAAATTGCTACCAAAAATGTTTGTTACAATAAAAATACTTGAAAATGTTATTCATACAAAATCATACAGGGTGCTCTAATTTACCCGGGTCCTTTGGAACCTAAAAACGGCACTGAGTTCTTGTGAATGTAGAATAAAAATGCGTCATGCATAATAATTTGTAGTTACACTAATAAATTAAACATTACACTAGAGAACCGTTCAATTTTAGAAATTGCCCTGTACTGCATCAAAACACTAAAGTTTGTTTTTACAATTAGCCCACGGCCGTTACCGAGAATGCTTCACTGAAATATTAAGAATCTGCGACAACAGCAGCGAAAATGGATAAATTTATTTTCTTGTTTTTTAATGAATTGCACTTATTATATCACAAACTGTAAGTTGAATAATGAGACTAATATTGTTTCTACAGATGTGAAAATACCTACTACCTGTGTTATTACCAGCAAATGGAGTAGTATATTTGAGCTGCAATCTTTTATCCAAAAGAATGACTTGTCAGTACGTCTGGCAAATTCACTTAAGATCACGATTGAAAGGATTATCCATTCTGATACGAAATGTATTACAAATTCAACTTGCATGAGCCCTACGGTGCATGCTACACCGAAAAGTTCGTAACTAGTTGCAAGAGGATTCTTTGACTGTTTGGAACGTTTTTGAGAGCAGATGGGGATATAGTCTGAAGTGCTATTCAATTTAACAAAATAGAAACTAAATAGACAGATACGCACGCTGATAGCGATATTAAAAAATGAGTCCTTCAGACAAGTGATCTCTGATTTTCGAAGGACGAAATGCGCAAGAAATAGATATTATAGTAAATAGTACATTATGAAACGATGATGTAAAGATGGTTATTAATACACGAGTGTGATATTACGATACGAGCGAAGAACGAGCGAGTATCGTAAACTTTACACGAGTTACATCGAGTTTCATACGCTACTTTCTCAGCGACTGAAATTGAATCTTTTTGGTGCAGCTGGCATGCGGCATTCAGCCAAGGCCACACAAAGGACAGCTTCCCACCCTACCCACCGCGGGTGGCTTTGTTTTACCACACCGCCTGCGAGGGAGTACAAAAGTTGCAGCAATAATTCCGATATCACACCGGGAGCGGTAGCTCAGTGCATCAACCGATGTCACTGCCTCTGACCGGGAGGTCCTAGGTTCGAGTCCTGACGGAGCAGGATTCTCGACACTAGCTTTTCAGCTAGGTCGAATTCAGTCGTTCTCTGGAGGAGAATTCTAGCACCCGGCTGCTCTTATCGGTAGTTTTCCGTGATTTCTCCGATCAATAACAGGCGAATGCCGGAACAGTACCCTAACAAACGGACCGCGCGCGATCTTTCCTTCCTCTTCCTTCTCCTATCCTCTCCCCTTACACACACACTTACACTAACATGCACTACGCTGTCACATATCCCAGGAGACCGGTCGGGAGCTTAGAGTTTGTCCAGCTGGGTTGGTGCCCCGCTGGTAGGAGAGTCCTGGTTAGGGGGAAACCTCACTAGCCCACGGTTGGTCGGCGCTGGATCTCGCCATCCAGCGGGGGAAGATCACCACCATCTTTCATGAAAAAATGTGCACTACACTTACGGGACTAATGTTCAAAGCAGTTGACGCGCCCGGAAACACGAAAAATCAATCCGACGTCATCATTTTCGTTTTTTCACTTATTTCTGGAGGAATCAACTCCACTTTTGATTCACTAGACAATTTAAACTAAAGGATTGGCCGGTTTTTTAAGGGCAACCACACGGCAGCAACATAGTTTCCACTCGCCCTCATCATTCGCCTTTGGTCTGCCCAGTCAATCTAGAGCGATTTTCCTAAGGATGAGCCAAAGTGACAGCTAGTGCTGACAACATAACTGAAGGTTCTGTGGGCGTCGTGCCCTCCAGCCCATTAGACTCCCTTTCTCGCATTCGTTCGTTTGCAGTAGGCTAACTTGTAAATGGCTTCGACTCTTCATTTTGTGATGTCCTTGTCCGACTAAAAATACAGTGCGCCGCGAGAAAGAATTGAAATTAGCAAGTGCAGTGTTACGTGCTCTTCTGTAAAAATTATGTTTTTCTTTATATATTACATTGAATTTACTTTTTCTGTGATACATATTATGTTTATTTTAAAACCAATACTTTAATGCGAGATGAGTGCCGATGCACGGGGTTCCGGCCTTTGTGCTGTTGTGTGGCGAGCTCTGATTGAGAGCTTCCTATTTACATTCGTGGCAGTTTTCTTTTACTGATTGAGGGAGCATGTTAAGAGATTTTCCACATACGTCATTTAATTTAAACATTTCCCGGACTCGCGTACATGCATATACCTCAGCGAAACTCTTAGACTTCTGCATAGTGATGTCTTTACGGGAGCCATAACCAAACACTTTACGAAGAGGCGTGGCTGAACAGCTGTCGCGGCGGAGGGATACTACTCTGAGTTACATGTGATATTCACTTGTTTAGCGAACTGTCACTTTGACTCATCATTTGGAAAATCCTTCTATAACTTTGTTCTTGCTCATATTGTCTGTAATGTACGTAATTTATCTATTTCCTATGTACCAAGTGAGTTCAATAAAGCAGACGCGCCGAGCCTCCGGCGGATCGCTGGGCCACTGACCAATCAGGAGCCGCCGTTGCGCGTTACCACGTGTTTCGGCAGCTGCCTGCATTGGGACGGGGCGGCACTTCCGCAGCCGGTTCCGACGCGAGCGGTCGTGTCAACAATCAAATTCACTAGCCTAATAAACCAAATAAATTTGCATTCAGATCAATTCTCCTCCAGACAGAGACTGAATTTGGCCTAGCTGACAAGCTAGTGTCGAAAATCCTGCCGCCATCGGGACTCGAACCTAGGACCAGGTCAGAGGCACTGCCGTGACATCACTGACATATTGAGCCACCTCTCCCGGAACATTACTTGGGTATTGCTGTAAAAATACACTGATAAAGGATAAATTGTCCCGGAAAGTAGTTTTGCTTTTTTATTTGTTTTTAATTTATTAAAACATGCACAATCTTTGTCGTGATTTGATTATCCCTCAAACTCGTTCTAATATGAACTATCAAGAGATATCGGCTTCTATTACTGAATAATTTATGAGAATTACTGGATAGCCACAGTGTTCACTCAATATAAATAAGTATTGGAGTAGTGGTTCTTGTATCGGGTCGGATGTATTGCTCGTTCTAGGATTAAAGAGCCACATCAACCACACACGTAGACCGATTACACACGGTCTCCTACAATTACCGGTCAGGTCAAGACATCATGAAAAGACTATGGTGTTAATAAGAGACACGAGGGATAGAAAATACCTTGTCAATCTACAGGATGAGTCACGTAACTTCAGCACCTCCTGCAATTTTTGAACGGTTGAAGTTATTACAATAGGGTTTTCACAGAAGTGCTTGAGAGAATGGGCATAGATTATACATATATTTATTTTCATTTTATCACTTGTATTTTACGAGATAATGACGTCACTTTGTTTGTTTGTTTTCAGATGAAACCGTGGATATCTTTCTAGTTTGCTATGCCGAGCGTAAAAAGACGGATCCAATGATATGCATATTGTCATATGTTAGATGGGAATTATTTAATGGGAGTAATTATAATCATTTGCGACTCGTATTTAACGGTCAGTCTAATGCCCCGAGCACGGGTTAGCAGGGAGAGCGCTGCGTGATTGTGCCTAATGGACTGTTACATTCGAAATATCCGTTAAATACGGGTCGCAAAAATCAATATTAGTCAAACAAATACTTATCTAACACATGGTAATTTTTATATCATTGAATTCGTCATTTTGCGGTCGTAATGATAGACTAAAGAAATACGAATAGTTCCATTTGAAAAAAACAAAGCGACCTCAACATCTCGTAAAATACAAGTGATAAAATGAAAAGGAATACTTACATCAATTACCCCATTTCCTCATGCACTTTTGTGAAAACTGCACTGCAATAACTTCAACTGTTCAAAAATTACTGGAGGTGCTAAAGTTACGTGTGTGACACCTGCATTTTATTCAATTAAAATGCTTTTACTTTTAGCCTATATTCTTCTTCCTAGCTAAGCTTGTCAACCGTAAATGAAGTGTGACCACTATCACTTCAGTTTTGTTTTGTTTTTTGTTGTTCTTCTGTTTTTTGTTCGTCCTTCGTTCCATTTTGGAGCAGTGTGCGCCACCCCATCGAGAGCCAGGGGTCTGGGCGTTGTCGACCCGGAGAACCAATTTCGGGCATCGGGGGTGGGAGCGAGGGCGCGGGGGCGGGGCACGGAACAGGCAGGGGCGCGTTTACGCGGCGGGACGGTGAAATGATCTGAAGCGCCCGAGTATGGAGTGCCCCCCGGCCCTTCCCGCCCTCCGTCCGTCCCGCGCGAGATGAAAAGCCAGCGATGTGGGAGGTGAAGAATATGCACAGGCCTAGGGGCGGGGGCGGACGGAAGGGCACCGCTTGACGTGGACTTTTTCCGCCCCCCTGAGCCCTTGGCGCAAAGGGCTACTTCCGGCCTTATCTCGGATGAGGGTGCGTGTCGGGAAAGTATACATACGCCAATACACAGCCCCTCTCAAAGCGCTCCCTTAAACATCCTGCGGGTGTTTGTGATGAAAGGGCAAATGGAATTGGGACTCAATGTGTTATGAGGGAGTGATAATGCACTTCGTGACTTCGTTGAAGAACGAGCTCAGAAGGAAGTGCACACTAAATTTGAAAAGAGCGTCGAAAAGTCTGAAATATCCAGGAACAAGTACATGTCTTGAGATAACGTGGCTGATAACTGCAATATTCACAAAAAATCGCTCCAATTTGTTATCTTGAGCCCATTATTGACTAGAATTATTTTTTCTTGATTTTCATTGTTTTAAACTTTGAACGTTAATATACTTATTTAGTTAAATATTTTAATATGATGGAAACCAATTTATTACATGTCAGTCAGTAGATATACCCTGTACCATAAACGGTAGGCTAGGCACTAATGAGAGCAAAATAAATAGGTATTAGTATACATGATTTATTCATGAAAATGGAACTTAATACATTTATTTTCGTTAAAAATATTAATACGGATTCAAATTCACAATAAAAACACACTATCACGTATGATACTCAATGAAATAGTTTGCACATACGCCAACATCACATTTTATGCACGAGATATTGTGCTTGATCCTGTACATCTCCTCCTCTTCTCACCTAGAACTTTCTGAATCAAATGATGAAGACGGTCAAAAATAATGTAATTTCTATTTATTAGTACAGTGTTTTTCCTTTTGGTGGCGCAGAATACTTTTTGAGATACTCCTGCACTAGTTCTCTACGAAAATTCCGATGGGTGACTGGTCTTCTGAATAGCTGCCAGGCATTGTGAATGGCTAAATCGATCAGCCATGTGAATAAAGGCCATTACCAATTCCGACTATGTATATGTATACGATGGTACTGGGCGAGGTGGCTCAGAGCATCAACTGACGTCACTGCAGTGCCTCTGTCCGGGAAGTACTAGGTTCGAGTCCGACGGTGTCACTTTTTTTAAGATGTGAAAAACATTGTCTAAAAAGCAAATTTACTTCAACTGTTGAAATAGGTTCTTCTATGCCATATGAAAGCACGCGAACAACAAAGACTGGATTAACGCAAATTCTGGGAAACACGCACGTTCAAACGTGATGAAAAATCTATTGCGGATGACTTGGTTTCGCGTTCCTCTCTGGGATAAACACAACCCAAAACCCATGCGAGTGGCGGAGATTGCATCAAACGATCGCTCCCACTCGGATTTGTCATCTCGCAAATTGCGAGGCGAAAAACTCGTTTTACCTCAGCCAAACAGTAACTTCCCGGAACAGAGACAAAGCTCTGACAGCGGTCGAGGTGAATGCAAAACGCCCACAAACAATAGGCTTTCAAAGCAGCCGCAATCGGAGAATCAGGCTAAGTTTCACATGCCTGTTCCCGTCCGTGTCTCTGACATCTGACAACAATAGGCGAAACGTCATCCGGCTATTGGCACAAGTTGAAACAGGCGGGCGCACATGTAAGTACCTCTCTGGGAAGCGAAGTTTAAATTGATTGATTGAGTTTTTCCTGTTTCCGGGCGCGTCAACTGCTTTGGTCATTAGTTCCGTTAGTGTAGTGCATGTTTTTTCTCGGGAGATGGCGCTGATCTTCCCCCGCTGAATGGCGAGATCCGGCGCCGACCTACCGTCGGCTAGTGGGGTTTCCCCCACTAGATTTTTCTAATATATTTAATTTTGTACCTTTATTTTCGAAATGTAGAATTTTGAAATTAGTTTCAGGATCGAAAGAGTGGTTGTATTGAATAAGGTGGTTGGCAAATGTGGAATGTTCTTGTTTCAGTCTCCAAGATCTGAGTTGTTCCTCTAGCCTACAGGAAAACTTCCTACCTGTTTGTCCTACATATGCAGAATTGCAACTATTACATTTTAATATGTAGACTCCACTTTTTTCCTTCATGGGTACAGGGGGTTTGTTGCTGGGAAATAAACTTTGAGGTGTGTTGTGAGTTTTATAAGCTACTTTGAAGTTATGTTTATTAAATATATTTCCTATCTTTTTAGATATAGGACCTATATATGGTATGCTTACATATTGTTTAATATCAGTGGATTCAATCTTATAATTACGCACAAATCCCAACCTTGTATGCCTTAATGAACAATCAATAGTTAAATCCAGCCCCATCATAAATTTATTAATTGACTAGCTTTACTTTTTGTCCATTTCCTCCCTAACCTTCCCGCACTCTGCATTCGTACAGCGTACGACCAAAATGGCGTCATACGACTTTCCATAATTATGGGTTTAATCGGTGTCACTTGGGTAAGTACCAATTCTAAATATTTATTTATTTATTTGTTCACTGTTTATGTATGGTTTTGTTGACATGTGTAATTTGTTTAATAATTGTAGAACCACTGATGATGGGAAGAGTGTTCCCGAAACACGTGTCTGACTACATGTAATCACATTAAATTACATTTTATACTATTGTGGTTGATATCTCATTCACCCCATATATTTTATGAAAATCTTAACAAATTAAAAAGTACACATCATCATAAATTCATAAAAAACGTTGACTGATTGATAGTTAATGATTCCGGGCCCGTCAATTACTGGGGTCATTAGTCTTGTAAGTGTAGTGCATGTTTTTTCTCGGGAGGTGGCGATGTTCTTCCCCCGCTGGATGGCGAGATCCGGCGCCGACCTACCGTCGGCTAGTGGGGTTTCCCCCTAACCAGGACTCTCCCACCAGCGGGGCACCGCCCCAGCCGGGACAAGCTCTAAGCTCCCAACCGGTCTCCCGGCATATGTGATAGTGTAGTGCATGTTAGTGTAAGTGAGTGTGTAAAGGGAGAGGATAGGACAAGGAATGGGAAGGACAGTTCGCGCGCGGTCCATGGTCCGTTTGGTAGGGTACTGCTCCAGCATTCGCCTAGTGTTGATCCAAGAAACCACGGAAAACTACCGATCAGAGCAGCCCGCCGTTAGAATTCTCCTCTAGGCAGCGACTGAATTCGATCTAGCTGACAAGCTGTAGTGCATCTTAAACAAATGTCCAAGCTAAGATTTTTTTTAAAAAAAAGTCTACACTTATAATTTTGTGCAAAAATGCAGCGGAGTAAGGTAAACAAGTTTTATCTCATCCTCCTTGGAGGAGGATTGACAAGTCTTGGAGGAGAATGCGAAGAATTGATAGAATTGACTCCCTTTTATCAGTAAATGATCCACTGTTCCGAGTTGTAACTAGCACCTTGTGGACTACATTCAAATCATGATTCAAATTATTTATTTTCCTACTTGTTCACCATGCTTTCCTCATTCACATCGTTACCTCTACAGCGTTGTTGACTAGGAGGTTCCAGGAATCAAGTCCCGCCACCATAAAGGGAGGCAAGACAGAATTTTTCTATGCTATCACATAGATGTCGAATGACCGTCCGGGAGCTTCGAGTTTGTCCCGGCTGAGGAGGTAACCGGATAGGGAAAATACATTACCGGGTTGGGGGAGATAGGCAACTGGCAGAGATAAAAACGTTAGCCGAAGTATAGGTCGGCGCTGAATCGCACATTCCAGTGAAGGAGAAACACTAATTACCTCGGGATATAAAATCCACTACGCATTCGGGACTAACTATTTCAGCAATTCACTCGCTAGAATCTCTCCCGCTTTTTCAAGATCATCTTAATGTTTGACATCGTTTCGAGTATTTTTTTAAATTTATTAAATTTTATTTTAAATTCCATCAACATCTAGTTTACTAGTGACTAAATAAACACGATATTTCTAATTTTACATTAACAATATTAACATTTTTACAATACTCACTCTATGACTATGGATGCAAAAACATACGGTATATTAACATTAAAATTACGTCAATTATCATTGTTATTACAGAAAGGAGTAAGAAATTACATATTCTAATATGGTTAAATATTGTCCAAACACCTATTACGATAGAAAATTTTATTACATAACTTTGGTATTATCATCAGTTAGAATATAATTAAAACTTTCTGAATCAAAAAATTAAGTTTCGAGTATTTTTGATCACTCTATCATTTCTCAACACCTGAACGTTGAAAATATAATTTTTATTAATTAATGAAGATCATTATGTATGTATTTGGCGTTATTGGGTCGGTAGTCCCACTTCGCCGGCTAGTTACCGGTGTCCCCCTTTACTGGGCCTAGTTAAATTCCCACGCTTGGGAGTAAGAGCGACATGAGGCGAAAATGATCCATTCTTTTCACCGTAACTGGCCGCCTGCTTGAGCTTTTCTTCGTCACACAGCTACAAAAACTGGAACGGTTTTAAAGGAAAGCTACAACTCTATTTTGCCTCGACCGAAAATGGAACTCGGAACCACAGCACGTGAAGCTAGTACGCTGCCCATGAGCCATCCCAGAGACTAATTTCGTCATTAACCTTCCCAAAATCGCTCGTCACAAATACCTCGATTAAGATTTTTCGACTCAAAGAACCTTTCATATCAATGTCACACCGCACGTGTTATTCGTCAGGGACAACTGTTTCCCGAGTTTATGAGTTGGCGCGGGGTGTTTAAGCGGATCGTGATGAGTCCCGACCCCTAAATCAACCCAGCCGCGTGACCCACAAAAGCACTCCGTAACTCTGGCTCCCGCCGCCGCCGGCGCTGGCAGCAGGTGCCAGACAGCGCCCGCGACCCACCGACAGCTTTACTGCGAGCGAAGTTGACGCCCCCCCACCACCACCACGACTCCCCCCCTCCCGGGTCCGTTGCACCCGCCCCTCCCCCGCACGAGAAGACCTTCCCCGCATCGCGGTCCGCCCTAATAAAAATACCGAATATACATTGTTAATAGCGTGGCCAACCGGCGGGAATTCGATATTTCTTGTGCAGCACGCGGCAATTACCATAAAACGCTGCTTTAGCCCGAGAACATATGAGGCACGGGGGCGGCCCAGCCGCTGGCCGCGTTCATGCATCATAAGCAGCGCGGGGCGGCCTCTCCGAAAGAGATTCATGGCGAGCCGAAGCGGGGGAAAAAAAAAAAAGAACGGCGCACCGCGCATTGGCGAGCGCCGCGCCGTTCGCCCGCAAGAGGGTGCGCCGGTCGCCGACAAGCGCCATTTCCTCGACTCCCTCATCAGGCCCGCGACTCTCAGCTTGCGAGGAGGAGGAAATGACGTTGCACATCTCGTAAGCCATGAAGCACTCGGGCAGTAAGCGGGAGGGATTTTTAAAAGTGCTCATCAATGGTATTTGATTATACTTTCGTCATCGTAATCTTCATCGTCGTAATCACCATCGTCATCATCGTCGTCGTCAAGATAAATCCAGGATTAGGCTACAAATCTCTATCGATAAGTACTAACCTCTTCATGTTATCCATTAATTAATTTTATAAGAAGGGTATACTCTTATACATTTTTTGAATTAGTAGCGCTACGACAGTACGTGTGTTTTGTATTTCAGATAACTATTACATGTTATATTTCATCTTCTATATTACTAACACTAGACCTACTCTTGAAATTGCCAATTCTTAAAAATTTCCTAACCAAACGAAGGGCGGAAAATCAAACAAATATGAGAAAATCTTTCATAATATATAACAACAACGATAACAACAATAATAATAATAATAATAATAATAATAATAATAATAATAATAACAATAATAGGCGAACCGGGCAGCCGAGATCGCTTGGACAGTAGTGGCGGGATGATCTTGGATCGAATGATCGCGGGTTCGAGCCCCGCCTCGTGCATGGTTGTGCTTGTGTGAGTCTTTCTATGTTTGTGAGTGTCAATTTCATCCATCATCATAATTTACAGGCCTCATTCCCCAGCTCTAACAACCCTGGGGTGTAAAAGTGGACTCAGCATAGAAATGATAACCCCCCCTATAAAGTCACGTGTATACCCCCAGGAAAAATAAGACTAGGCCTCGGAAGGTACAACTGCACTTTTACGAGCACTTTCCGTAATGGCCAATTCACGACACAACAACAACAACAATAATAATAATAATAATAATAATAATTATTATTATTATTATTATTATTATTATTATTATTATTATTATTATTATTATACGCCACAACCAGATCACGTCCATTATACACCAACAAGTTGCAACCAACAATAACTTTAGTTATTATCATGCCCCTTACAACACATACAAACCTGAACCTGTGTTGGAAAATGAAAAGGTCAGAATTTATTTAGATGGCACAATTTTGACGCACGAGACTAGAACATAACAGGCCAGGTATTGTAATTACTCTCAAGTGGCAAAAACTACTTTTCTCATTGATGTTCCAGTCCCTTCCTACAGGAACATGCAAAAAGCATTCTCCGAAATTTAAGGAAGTACAGCGATCTGGCATATCAAATCAAATATCAACGGAAACATGACCAAGTATTCATGTTCTCAATAATTATCTCCATTAATGGTCTTATAGAAAAACACGTCAGAAAAAACCTCCAAAACTTTATATACCGCCAAGACTTAAAATTAATGCGGAAGTCTGTCATGTTAAATACTAGTCGCATTGTCCGGAACTTTCTAAATTCAGATTCTTAAATAAATAGAAAACTACACACTTGGTGAAAAGGCAGTTGTTATTTGAGAAACAGGTCTTCCTGTGAACCAGCAATGTGCAAACATAAATAATAATAATAATAATAATTATTATTATTATTATTATTATTATTATTATTATTATTATTATTATTATTATTATTATTATTATTATTATTATTATTATTATTATTATACATTTTTCTTACAATTCTCTTGTTCTAACTGCGTCATACACTTGTCAGATAGATACATACATAATACATTAATTCAAACATATATGCTTACATACATACATCATATATAGTACCAATTAGAAAATGTAAAGAGAGTTGACTGTGTTCAGTGACATTCTTCACCGGATTTCCGAAAATCACAGTTCTGATCTATACTTGATTCGCAAAAGTCCATATAATAAATTGGCATTCCACAACATTGAAAGAAACAATAACCAGAAATGACCGGAGAGTTTTGTCATTCGTCACCCACGTTTCGTCATTCAGCAGAGGGCGGCGTTCCTCGTACAGTCGCTTCAAAACTCATTTCAGGCAGAATAGTAGTTCAAACGAATGCAATATATGCGTTCATTAAATTCCACCTGTAAAACAATTCCCAACCAAACAAAAAAGACAATGAAGCTGGCCGATAACAGGTTGTTCGTCCGAAATTCCTGGAAAACAATGGACAGTTTAAAATTGCAATTTCGGAGATCCCGCAGGCGACGACTACGGGATTGTATTGCGCACGTAGGTGGCTGAAGAGTGCAAAAATAAGATACAGCAAATTCACCTTCAAAATCTCGAGCTTGGCTTTTCAATGTGCCCTACTTGTTCAGTACAAACTATGAGAGAGGGTCCGTTTTAAACAATTTAAGAGGCAATGAATAACTGGAATGTTCAGTATACTTGCTCCAACGGTTTGATACATCTGAAATGGGTGTAAGAAGTTAACTTTGAATACTTTTATATATAACTTAAAGCAATTTTTAATAATAGAACCAACTTTGCAACACTAAATATTTTTTACATTCAAGAATTTGTAAGTCGCACACACACGGAACTTTTACTTAAAAACTATATTTAAAAACGCTACAAAAATGAAACTAAAAATGTAGGATTATTGAGTTATTTTAAGAGTATGAAAATGCATGAATGTCCTACAGTTACTTAAGAGAGTAATATTAAAATTTTATTTCATTTCACCAAGAGGAAGAACTGTTGAAAAGTTACAAAAGAAAGGTAGAACCGATGCACGATTTGAAGAATCGAAAACCCTTTAAAATATTGATATCTTCACTTCGTTCATTACAACCCTACACGCTTCATTTAGGGGTTATTTAACGATATAGATTCAAAAGATTCAACCTAGTGTTGCGGGTTGCATTTGATATGAATATTTAGTTGCGTTTTTTTAAAACAGATCCTCATATTTTTAGAGTCAAAGTGCATTTTGTCAAATCTCCATGAAATTTTATTTCTTTAGAGATCTCATTTATAAAAATTGGTTGGCGTGTGAGAGCCGCAAAAGATGTGTATACAACTGAAATAATATAGGATGACTCCAAATACAGGATGACAAAATTGTTTGCGCCATGGATTCCTTGGGGGAATCCCATGGATTCCTTATTAGGGTCCCCTGATTTCAGGGGTCCGGGGCGGGACACCGGTTGTACCCACCTATCTACTCCTCTACTCCTAAGGACGGATACGAAAGAAAACAAACAAATTTGCTGTGCTGTTCATTATTATTTTATTGCTTTACATCAGAAAACAAATAATTAGCAAATTCATTTATACATTTGTAATCAATGGAATCTTGATTATGTCCATATTCGCAGTTTCATACTCGGCTGTTGACCCCAAATGATTACATAATGATCATTGACATCATTCACAATTTCATTTCTACGAGAGGGTCGATATCAACCCTTTTGTGAACCAGTGATTTAATGCAAAAATCAGCTACATTTGGTTGAATAAAAAGCTCATTTTTTTATAATCGAAAACCCCTTAGTGTTTTAAAATTTAAAAATAAATATTATAATATTGTGTATGACTCGACACCCTGTGTGGTGACCTGGAATTTTAGAAAAATACCACAACGTGACTTACCTTCCCCCATCTTAAAAGGCAATTGGTTCCTTACCATTACAATTGAAATCTTATTCTTGCATATTTTCTCCTTTCCCTACCAATGAGAGCGGTTCGATGGGTCGAGCAACTGGAAGGCACCTCGCTGGAAATCATCACAAGTTTTCCCTTCCCATACTTTTCCATTTTCCTTTCATATGTCAAACATGACTTGAGGTCATTATGAAGGCAACCTGTGTAGTGTAAGGAATCCCGAAAAAAATCACGCACGTTGGAGTTGATGCTGAAATGTGCTGAAAATTGCAGCAGAAATATGTCAGCGTCAGCTCTCAACTATACATGCGCAGCTCTCGTTAGACGGGTGTATTAATCTTTTATTACTGAGGTACTTTACATTTCGACCACTGCAACTGTATGAGAAACCGCCTTGATAAGAATAAACGGCATGGAATTGCAGTTCACATTAAAGAAGCCACAGAGAAATAGCTAGTAGGACGGTTGACAGAAATGAATGGTAGAACGAATGATAGAAAACATTAAACAAATGAAGTTTCAAATCTTGTTAGTAATTAAAAATAAGAAAAAAAACTGAAGGTATAAAATTTAAAGGGACTTTATAAAGTAATGTAATGTACCATAAACCATGCAGTCTAAAAGGGGTGTAGCAATATTAATGAATAAAAATTAGAAATCAAGAAAAAAAATGTCCTTCATTAATGAAAAAATTATTACTGAAAGACTGTATATTCAATTCAATTTTATTAGTAATTTGCTTACAATATTATCCTATTACAAATTGGTGTGTATGTTCGCAACTCAATCCAAAACAACTTTCATTACAAATAACTTCTGATAGAACCAGTAGTTCAAGTTAGAACAGGTAGCTAGCACAAGATATAATATAACTAACACAACAAATACAAATAATACAGTAATACCATAATAAAATAATACAATAATATAAGATACAAAATAACTGAGACAACAGATCATACAAATATATACAAAACATCCTGTATCAAGTGAGGCTTGATGGGTTAGAGACAAGGTACTAATAACTGAATCATTAGAGTGCTCGTAAAATTTAGCTTGAGCTATTCATTTACATTTATTTTTATTATTCATAATTATTCATTTATAAAAGACTGAATAGCAGAAGAAATTAATTTTAAAGTCTTTTAAATCATGGGACTATATTCTCCAGAAAAAGGAAAATGAATAGAAATAGGCATATTTTAGGATTAGCTGCAAAAAGAAGTAGAAATGAACCACCAATGATAATATATAATTTGGAGATTTCAACGCAAGAATAGGTAATGTTCCAATAACGTTGTTGAAATATGTTCCAACAATGTTGAAATATTTGGAGGAAAAAGAGAATATCTTAATTTAAATTTAAAAAATTATCACAATGGATTGTCTAAAAGTTTAACACTTTTTCAAAAAGCGTGACACTCAAATATACATGAAGATGACTGATATCAATAATTATTTTTAATAAATTAATACACGATATCAAAGCTAATACATTTAAATGTGCGTAGAAGGTGTGATATTTTGCTGAACTACTACTTGGCAGTTGCAAAATATGGAAATAAAATTAATCTCAGAAAGCCAGGAAGACATTTATTCAACCTATTTGTTTTCAGAAGGCATTTAGTGTCTATACCAACAAAGGTTACAACAGTCATGTAGAAACATCTACGGAAATGCATAGAAAATGAATGGAAGAATAAAAATATTACACAGACATTACATCAAAAGAAGCCACTGGTAAAAATTAAAGGATGAGACGAAAAAGTCTTGAGAGTCTGGAATAAAGAAAGAATTGATATAGCAGAAGATACTGAATGGATAAACCATTTGAAGAAGTTGTGGTCTCATAAAAATGTCACGCAAACGAATTGAAATAGAATAAGTCATGTAAACACAATATGTAATTTCATAAAAAAATTATATGCCTTGAAACGGTTAAACAATACTAAAGCAACTGGCATAGATAATATATTTCAGTGTTGTTGAAGTATTGTGAGATAATGCTACAACGAACAGTGCTTCATTTGTAATGCCTAACTCTCGGAACTAACTGAAGTTAGTTTTCCATAAAAATCACGAACAGTAAATCATCACAAATCAAAATACATGATGAATGAAAAGTTTCAGTTTATTATTAGTGGCGAGGATCAGGCCATTAAGCCTGCTCTTCCCCCTAACCACGTTAAATATTCACAATATTTCATATACTATAAAGAAGGTAGAGGAGGTAGGAACTTTAGTTTTACTTTGTATGGATTAAAATACAAGAGAAAAATCAATTACCATATTGAGTTAACTTAGAATTCTGCCTAAGTGGATTATACCTCTTATTATACAGTCCATCTCAATTCAATCATATACTGCCAGACGTTTGTAGTCATATTCTGGCGACAGGATTTCCCCCTTCCGGTTCATTCTCCTTAGACGTAAAATATAGTGTCTTATCCGCAGCTTTGATGCAACAGACAGACCATCTGGGAGCGAAGACTAGAAATAGAAAGGCTAGAATGCTTCAGGATGTAGATTTTGTAATGGCTTAAAGGCCTTTGGCCTAGCCATATAGTTAGGCTATGTATTTTATTTGTAATTAATTATTACCTATTAAAACATGACATGAAAGATACAAAGAAAATACTGTATTAAGAGATGAAAACTTTATTTCATCTTCACGTCATTGAAAGTAATGTAAAGAACGTGGTCAATACTGATATCCCATACAATACGTAAAGTGCTTGTGAAAAAAATGAAAACTTTGTACGTGTTGGACCACATAAACGCATTACAGAAAGTCCAAGCCTGAAACCTAGTAATAAAGAGGGTCACTATTTTTATTCAAAAAAAATCTAAATGTTAAAAAAACTAATTATGCAGTTTCGCGTTACCTTATTTGGACACTATCAACATAGTTTTGTACTTTAATAATTAAATTACTTCAACCGTTAACATAGAGAAAATAATTTACTTCAAATGTTTCTTGGAGAACATTAGATCTCAACCTTGGAGATATACCATGAGAGATCGCTGCCTTTGCACATGTAATTGGAAAGAAATTCTCCGAGTAACTGAGATCCATGTGGAGTGCCACAAGGTCCTGATACGTTTCTAATTGCTCCCAGCCCATGTGGCCCTCTATTTCCATCCCAAATGTTCTCGCCCCGGCCCGCCACGCCCCCAGCCCCGCATCGCCACCCCCGGACCCCCACCACTTTGCGGCTGTGGCGGACGCTCCATTTTTCGGCTTGGCATTCTTTCCTAATTACACATTCCTTGCGCTTTCCGATGCGCGCAAACTCCGATATTACTGCCCGCCGAGAACCGCGCGCTCTGTAATTAAAATGTTTGGACGGCGTTTTGGGGGCTGGCCTACTCCGCCCCCGCCTGCGCCACAAGCGACGCACTCTCGGCCGCATTCGCTTTGCAGGTGGACGAATTATTGCTTGTCTCAACCGGCCCCGAATTCGGAATGGACGAAGTAATAAAACTTGAGAAACCTTCCATTGAATCTCCAAGAATGTAGCTTGTTCCTTTTTTGGTAAGTTTATGTTATTTCGTTTTACTGTCAATATTACGTCTAAACATCGTAAGAGGTTTAAATATTATTTATACCTTTCCGTTGTTTTTCATTTCTTAGGTTAATAATTCTTCTTAAGAAATGTTTTAATGCGCACACTGCAATTAATTTTTTTTAAATAAAGGATAATTTTTGAAAAAGTGTTAAGAGAAGCTGTTTTTTTTCTTTCATAAATTGTAAACTTATTTGAAACGTTCCTCTCGTAAGAACCCAACTTTCTCATTCATTTATGTGTTCACTACTCTTGTACGTTGAAAAGGCAACATATTAATTACACAAAAGGATAATTTTCTGTAATTCCTTAAAATAAATAATTATGCAAATAGAAATAAAAAAGGCGTTCATTGCATTCAGTTCACGATCCGTCCGTCGTAGAAGAGTTTCATGAGAAAAACACTGTGGGCCGTAACACGTTATGGATTCGAAAGAAAACTTCCTCCATGACCACTTTCATTCTTCGAAATTGTTAGTTTTATTGCAATATGAAAACGTGTGCAAATTAGAGAGAATGACAAAAATTGTTGCACTCTCACAAAAATGAGAGCTAATAGAAGAGATAACGAGATTGAGATTATAAGGAATATTGTAATTATCTCAAAGGATGGTTATATGTCATATGTATGTTATTATTACATTATTCATTAAGAGAAAAATTATGAACGTGGCGTATAAGATTTAGCACTTAACATTTCATTAGTTTTTGGTCATAACAGTAACAGTCTTGATAAAATTTATTTTTTTAATTTGGTAATTCCCCTTATTTCTCTTACAATAAAGAAAAAGTTTGGCACAAAATATTCTCAAATGTGTGTGATTCTGCTGTCCTGTTTTAGGTGGCAATATAATGTACAACCATCCATAATTTACAATTTTAACCAGGTTTACTGAAGCTATACTTTTTCTCGCTTTGCGGCTTCATGTAATTTTGATGAACGCAGTAATTCGTTTCACGAGAGTAATAACGTCGGCATTTCACTTTCAGGGGGAAAATATGTACACAAGCTAAAGACATTAGATATTCAACCTGGGAAACGATGCATATCGAATATCATAGGCCGGTTTGCAGATAGACCGTTTTTCTTCCAAAACGTTTCATAAAAAGAAAGTATTTCCTTAAGTAATTCTTATACAAAGCAAACCTTTGGCGAACGAAACGTGAAAGAACGAAGCGACGATATGAGCAGAGTCCAAAATTAGAAAAAAGAGTATTGCAAAAAGAGGAAAAAGTATTCTTAACACGTGTATATTTTCTGTACTCAAATAAGTGACGTAAAGAAATAGGAAAACAGAAGGAAAAACTGCTCATAAGAAACTAAAGTTGAAAATCTTGAGTGTACCATTGAATGATAGTTTAAGAAAGCAAGATATTGTTCAGCTTATATACAGAAGTGGAGATGAGCTTGCACCGCAGAAAGATAGAAACAATTACGGTTGCCTGAGGCTCACCGGACGTCTGTGATAGAGGCCAAGAGAATCACTACAGAAAAAATGAGGAAACAATGTCTCTCTCTCCCTCTCTCTCTCCCTCTTTCTCTCCCTCTCTCTCTCCCTCTTTCTCTCCCTCTCTCTCTTCCTCTCTCTCTCCCTCTCTCTCTCTCCCTCTCTCTCTCTCCCTTTCTCTCTCCCTCTCTCTCTCCCTCTCTCTCCCTCTATCTAATAAAAATATTAGAGAAGCAACCAAACATTGAAAATCATTGCACATTAAAAGTGTATTTATAAAGTAAACTAAATATGTTTAAGGTTAGTATTGTTGGATGATACAATGAAGTGGCAAAATTCATGGGTACCTCTTCTTGACCGGTCTTACGTGTCGGTCCACCTTCTATCCGGAGAAGTGCAGCAACTCGACGTGGCATGGACTCATTAAGTCATTGGAAGTCTCCTGCAGAAATATTGAGCGATGCTGCCTCTACAGCCGTCCAAAATTGCGAAAGTGTTGCCAGTGCAAGATTTTACGCACGAACTGACCTTTTCATTATGTCTCATAAACGAGCGATGGAATTCATGACTGGCGATCTGGGTAGCCAAATCATTCACTTGAATGTTCTCCAAACCAATTCCAAAAAATTGTCGTCTGGTGACTTATCGCCTTGCCATCCATAAAAATTCCGTCGTTGTTTCAGAACATGAAATCCATGAATGTCTGTAAATGGTCTCAAAGTAGCTGAACATAACCATCCCCAGTCCATGTTCGGTTCACGTGGACAGACGACCCAGACCATTCCATATAAAAACAGCCCACACGATTAAGAAGCCACCACCAGTTTGCACAGTGCCTTGTTGACAACTTGGATCCATGGCATCGTGGGGTCTGAGCCACATTCAAACCTTAACATCAAGTTTTTTGAGTCCAATCGATACGATCACGTGTCGAGAAAAGTCGCTGCAGGCGATGTCATACTGTTAGCAAAGGCACTCGAGTTGGTATATTGCTGTTATACCCCATTAAAACCAAATTTCGCTGCACTTTGCTAACGGATACGTTCGTGATACTTTCCACATTGAATTCTGCGGTTCTTTCATGCAGTGTTGCTTGTCTGTTTGCACTAAGAACTCTACGCAAATGCCGTTGCTCTCTGACACTAAGTGAACGCCAGCGGCCACTGCGATGTCCATGGGGAGAGATTATGCCTGAGATTAGGAATTCTCGGCACACTCTTGACCCTATGTAATATTGAATTTTCTAACTATTCAAAAATGGAATGTCCCATGTGTCTAGTTCCAACTACATCCCACGTTCAAATTCTGTTAATTCCCTTCATGAAGCCACAATATAGTCAGAAACCTTTTTCTCGTGAATCACTTGTGGAATTGTTTCTTGTCAAGCTTCGCGGTAAGGTAGGTACTTATGAAATTTTAACACTAAATTATTAGATTTACTTTCAACTCAACCATGGGTTCGACATACTCCTTACATGTTGCATCTGGACTTGTAATTCTATACAGAATCACGATTCCTGGAAGTTGGTTGACTTCAATTATTGGATTGATGGCAACTACTATGAATTATCAGTCTTTTTCGACAATAAAATATTAAAATTTATTCTTATAATCTGTACTTCACAATTCTATTAATTTTATGTGAATTAGTTTTCACTTTGAAACATTAAAACACCGTACGGGTTTGACTGTAGTTCGTTAGCTTACGTTCGTAATCATGATCACTGGCTTCTCGGCTGACGAGTAGAATGTCCATGGAATCCTGGGTGTACCAATTCTCGCGTTCTTTCCTAAATTTAAAAAAAAACATGTTCCAGAATGTCCACGATTGCTATTAATAGGACTCAATATTTCCACAAATTTAATACGCAGTTGCGTCTTTCCTTATCTGTGTTTCGTATGAAACATCTACTCGCGACTGATTATATTCAGCTACTTATTGGAAAGTTCTTCCATCTACGGAGCTACCCTAATATATATATATATATATATATATATATATATCTCCTCGAAATATGGAGTCTATTTAATTCAAACTTCCAACTAATACATTAATACACTTCCCAATTACAATTTAAGATTACAATTTACACAAGACCAAGCTCTCAAACTTCAAACTGAACATAAATTCCCGGCTTACTATCATCTACATAACACCCAGCCCACGCCTAAAATCCGAACGCTCCTCACGAACCGCTTACGTGTTCTCGCTACAATAATCTTTTAGAGAATGATCCCATGCGTCCTTTCTAAATATCACAGCCATCCAACGCCCTCTTCACACCTTCTGCACATAATGTGTTCGAGGCCGCGTCCATTTGCACAACGTTATGACACCAAGCATGAAATATTAAACCTTGTTGATCCGTTGTCCTAACAAAGCGTATTCTTTGACTTCCGAATCTGCAAACAATGCCATATTCCAATGCTGGATGCTGATTTTATCATTAAACCCTAATCACAGGGTTCTTGGCTTATCACATACTTGAGTACAAATGAAAGCTCTGTTAGTGCACTGCCCTTTTATACCCTTTGTACGCGATATTACTGCCATATATATTTGCATATTGCTATCCCATGACTTTTATCTCGTATGTGTATGTTAATAAGCGTAATGTGCTTGTTAAGGGAAACATACAGAAAGAACTAGCTAGGCTGTGGGAACTACCCAAATTTGCAACCTCCACTTCAGAGAAGTCTTTGTCCTTTACGGAATTATATAGACAATTTTATTTATTGCTATTTATTATGTAAATCAGGGCAATCAGGTGCCCACTTTATGTGGAATTGAAGTTCCAATTGACATAACACTTCATCACAGAGAATTCGATCTGAAACTGTCGTGACCGCCCGCGCGCATTTGAAAGAGCCGCCGCCGAGCGACGTCAGCGGGGCGTTACCGCCCCGGCGGAAGAGGAAGGCGACCGTTGCGGGCCGGCCTGGGCTGGCCGCGCGCGTCCGTCACGCCCGACCAAGTGGGTAAGGACTCGCCACCGCCCCTACTCCGCAGCTAGTCGGCGGGCCGCTAGCCCTAGCGGGCTATAAGAGGGCTCCGACCCGACGCCAGGACAGATAGCGAGCGGCGGTGTTAGAGACTGAGTTCTGGCGTGTGACTTGAGTGAAGAGTGATGATCGGCTACGACGACGACCTGTGCAACGAAAGAGGAACTCTCTAGTGGATATTCGACGACTCGGCTGCTTTTGGGTCTTCTTCTGGACAACGGTGACACGGCTTCACTTTTGGTACACTCTACTGGGGATACGGAACTTCGGCAATTGTACCTGGTCTTTGAATAAAAATCGTTGTATGAATTCTTGTCTTTGATTGGATACTACAGAAACATTAAATAAGCGCGCGAATGCGGCGTAGGAAAGCCAACCAGTTTCCAGGGTGCCAACCGTGCAATATCAGTCGTGGCTCATAGCAACAGCCTGTATCGGGGCGGCTGGGTGGGAGTCATGGGCACCGCGTGCGTTTTATCGCCAGTACTCTGCGTCGAGGCCTCCCCCCCCCCATCCCCCGCTGACACCAATCCTGACGCGTGTCCTCTGACGCTGGAGAGCCCGGTAATACCCGAAACCAGGCTTTGACCCTGACGGCGCGGTGTCTACAAGATTGCTACGAATCTATTGATATGCTTGAACTGTGGGATATTTTAGCATAGCAAAGACAGATAACAGTAGACAGATAACAGTGGAGAAAAAATAAAAGAGGTCATCTTCGTCAACATATTAGTTTTATTAAGATAGCCGGCTTTCGACGGCTTTGCCGTCGTCGTCAGTCTCGCTGCTTTCGGCAAAAGTCGGTAGACTGTCGGTAGTTTTGAAAGCAGCAAGACTGACGATAACGGCAAAGCCGTCGAAAGCCGACTATCTTAATAAAACTAATATGTTGACGAAGATGACCACTTTTATTTCTTCTCATGACGTCAACAACACCACATCAGAATCCCCACAATAAATAACAGTAGTATTTTTAGTACTGTTATTGCATTGAAATTAATGCTTTATGGAAGCGAAAGCTGGACATTAACATTAGATCAGCTGCGAAAAGTTGAATCTGCAGAAATGAGATTTCTTCGTTTGGTGGCAGGATATTCACTATTAGACCACAAAAGAAGAGTAGATATCAGATAAGAAATAACCGTTTAGTCTGTTATAGATATAATAAACAAATATCGAGAAAACTGGAAAGATCGTGTCCTGAGAATGCCAGAACATAGGATAAGTAAAATCATCCTTCAATATGCACCTAAAGGAAAAAGAAGTGTTGGACGTCTCTCGAAGAGATGGCATGAACAATTTCGAAACGGAACAGATCAAGAGGTCTAATCCTTGCTGTCGATGATTGTTTTCGTACAACTATTCGGGATTCATGTAGCGATCACTGTGATTGCTTTGACTGTAAGGGAACTGTACGAAGAACACGTTAGGATAACACGAATTGGAAACCAAACACGATCGCGGGCCCCTGCGGAAGCATACACTGTTGCGGGAAGGCTGTTCATTAGATACGGAACAGTGACTTCTTTAATATGAGATCGGCATGTTACCGGCCGATAATTTTGATTGCTTGATTGATTTTTTCGTGTTTCCGGGCGCGTCAACTGCTTTGGTCATTAGTCCCGTTAGTATAGTGCATGTTTGTTTATCGGGAGATGGCGGTGATCTTCCCCAGCTGGATAGCGATATCCGACGCCGACCTACCGTCGGCTAGTGGGGTTTCTCCCTAACCAGGACTCTCCCACTAGCGGGGCACCGCCCCAGCCGGGACAAGCACTAAGCTCCCGACCAGTCTTCCGGAATATGTGGTAGTGTAGTGCATGGTAGTGTGTGTGTGTAAGGGGAGAGGATAGGACAAGGAAGAAGAAGGAAAGATCCCGCGCGGTCCGTGGCCCGTTTGGTAGGGTACTTCTCCGGGATTCGCCTGGTGTTGATCGGAGAAACCACGGAAAACTACCGATCAGAGCAGCCGGCCGCTAGAATTCTCCTCCAGGCAGTGACTGAATTCAACCTAGCTGAAGAGCTAGTGTCGAAAATCCTGCCGCCGTCAGGACTCGAACCTAGGTCCTCCCTGTCAGAGGCGCTGCATTGACATCAGTTGATGCACTGAGCTACCGCTCCCGGTCGAACAAGGATAATAAAAAAAATATTCATAAGCGCTGCTTGGCTGCGTTCCCTCGTGTAATTCGGTCAAGATACCCGGTTTGTTCCGAATATATGAGGTCTTGTCCACGAGTCTGTTTTCTACGGTTCAAACACCTTGCGAGTGTTTTCGGCCGTCAACCGTCACTAGCGCAAACAATTATGTCTTGTCGCAATAGTCACGAGAAATGTGCGTACACTATCATAGCTCGTTCTCCAAGAACTTAACATCCTCTAAGGCGTTTCTAACTGGTCGTTATTGCAACTGAGTCTTTTTGCCTTTGTCACCTGGTTCCTCAACTGCACACCCTCTTCGCAAATCCTCCATTCATTTGAAACATGCTTCCAACACGTGATCAGGATGGCTGTATTTGCTTCTTTCCAGCCTCTTGCCGGCTGGGATAGCTTAGTGAAACCATCCGTAGTGGTTGCAGTGTCACTGACCTGGAGGTCCTAGGGTTCGAGTTCCGACGATTCTGACGGATGTTCGACTTTACTTCGATAATTAAGTCGAATTCATCTACTCCCTGGAGAAGAATTCTAGCACCCGCTTCTCGGATCGGTTGCTTCCAGTGGATTCTCGGATCTATGCTACAAGCGCACTAACGTCACAACTGGGCTATGGACCGCGCGAGGGTTTTCCTCTTTCTTTGCCCCTCCTCTTCCGTTACTTACACTCTAACAAACGGGCCACGGACCCCGAGCTATATTTCCTTACTCTTCCTTGTCCTATCCTCTCCCCTTCCACACACTTACACTAACATGTACTACACTACCACATATGCCGGGAGACCGGTCGGGAGCTTAGAGCTTCTCTTGGCTGGGGCGGTGCCCCCTGGTGGGAGAGTCCTGGTTAGGGGGAAACCCCACTAGCCGACGGTAGGTTGGCGTCAGATCTCGCTATCCAGTGGAGGATCACCGCCACCTCCAGATGAATAACATGCACTACACTTACGAGACGAATGACCTCAGTAGTTGACGCGCCCATAATCACTAACAATCAATCAATAAACCACCTCCCCGGGTATAACGCGCATTGCTCTTACGATACACATTAAAAAAGTAGTTGACACGACCTGACTAAATATTCTCTCCCCCTACTATTAATGTCTGATTATATGTAGTATGCACTTCCCTTGAAATGTTCCAGTATCTGTTGCGATGTGGCGATGAGTGAGCACTTCTCAGGTTGACAAGACTAGAATACGGCATAGAGATGTCTGAGTGCTAACCACACGTACCCCTGAACCCATGGCCGCACGGCCGGGATGCCGCTGGTAGACCTTGGCCCTGTCAGGAGCTGTTTTGCCAATACGTACAGGCAGACAGACTGTTACGTCTCACTATCACTTCCTCCCCTAGACCCGACTCCCTTGCAACGCTGTCCCAGCCGCAAGAACAGGCGACTGGATACCTTGGCCCCGTCAGAAGCTGTTGTGCCAGTACGTACAGACAGACAGCAGACGGTTGTGTCACTATCATTTCCCCTTCGTCCGCTAGCACCGGCTCCATTGCAACGACCCTCCCCACCGGCCGCTGGCTGTCCCAGCCGCAAGAAGAGGCGACTGGGGCCGCGCGGTTGTTGGATTCCGGGGCCGATTCCAAAACGCTGATGAGCGTTTGATCGCGCGGTCACTCGGGCGCTGCATCGATCACGCGACGCGGCCCGGCGGCCCGAGAGGGACGAAAAAGGCGTGGGCGGGGAGGGCGCGTGGCCGGGCGCGGGAGCGGGGGTTGGAGTGAGGGCGGGGTGAGGGGAGACGCGGGGGCAGGCGCGGGGCCGGGGCGGGGGCGGGGGCGGTGGCGGGCGCGGGGGCGGGCGCAGGGACGGGCGCGGGGGCGGGCGGGAGGGCGGGCGCGGGAGGTGGGCGCGGGCGCGGGGCGGGCGCGGGGGCGGGCGCGCGGGGGCGGGCGCGGGCGCGGGCGCGGGGCGGGCGCGGGCGCGGGGGCGGGCGCGGGGGCGGGCGCGAGGGCGGGCGCGGAGGCGGGCGCGGGGGCGGGCGCGGGAGCGGGGGCGGGCGCAGGGGCGGGGCGCGGGGGCGGGGGCGGGACCGTGCAGCGCGCCGCGTAAGAAGCATCTATGAGCTGCTATGGCCACTCCGCTATGGCCTCTCATACGAGCGCGGCGCGACCGGGCCCGAAAAAAAACGCGAGGCTGCGATTTATCTCGGAAAGGGGGGAGGACGGGATGCGAGGACGCTGCGCCTTCCGCCTCGTCGCAACGACGTCGTCCTCATCCCCCCTCCGTCCCCGACCTCGCCGCCGCGCGCCCTCCGTCCGAGCAGGAGCCGGCGGGGGCGGGGCCGGCGGTGAGGGTTGGATCGCTCGCAGGACGACGAGGCGAGCATGAAACTGGGTTACGGAGATACGCTCTGCCGGACGGTCGGGAAGGGAAGGGGCGGGGCTGGGCGAGGGAGGGGTCGAACGGAACGTGGGGAGGGGAGGGGGGAGATCTGCCGCGAACGTCGCCGACTCAGCGCCACCGGATGCGACGCTACGACATCGTCGCACCGCCCCGCCCCCCGCCCCCCCCACTGCTCGTGCTGGAGGCGACAGCGACAGATCTGCGGGCGACGCCACACACGCTCTGGTCTCCATCACTCTCATCTTGCTCCTTCGCTTCCCCCGCGTTTCCATTGCTGGCCTTTCCTCTTCCCATCTTTTCCACAGCTACAGCTATATATATATATATATATATATATATATATATATATATATATATATATATATATATATCAGTGCATCAACTGATGTCACTGCAGCGCCTCTGACCGGGAGGTCCTAGGTTCGAGTCCTGACGGCGGCAGGATTTTCGACACTAGCTTTTCAGCTAGGTCGAATTCTGCCGCTGTCTAGAGGAGAATTCTAGGGGCCGGCTGCTCTGATCGGTAGTTTTCCGTGGTTTCTCCGATCAACACCAGGTGAATGCCGGAGTAGTACCCTACCAAACGGGCCACAGACCGCGCGCGATCTGTCCTTCCTCTTCCTTGTCCCATCCTCTCCTCTTACACACACACACACACTAACATGCACTACACTACCATATATTCCGGGAGACCAGTCGGGAGCTTAGAGCTTGTCCCGACTTGGGCGGTGCCCCGCTGGTGGGAGAGTCCTGGTTAGGGGGAACTCCACTAGCCGGCGGTAGGTCGGCGCCGGATCTCGCCATCCAGCGGGGGAAGATCACTGCTATCTCCCGAGACAAAAACATTAGTGTAGTCACTAATGGGACTAATGAGCGAAGCAGTTGACGCGCCCGGAAATACGAAAATATCAATATATATATATATATATATATATATATATATATATATATATATAGAGAGAGAGAGAGAGAGAGAGAGAGAGAGAGAGAGAGAATGTATTATGGTTCATTACATTGATGTATTTATCTGTCACATCTAGCCTCCTACTGACTGATATATGCCCCATTTATTTATCTTCTTTTTCTCTTATTTCGATACTGTTTTTCGTACATACCATCTTCCCAAATCTCCTCCAAGTGTTTCTTTTCCACCTTCCCTTCTTCACTTGTCGTTTTCATTTTTCTCACTTGTCATTTCTCTTCTCTCTTAATCACGAGATTTGTGTTTCTTAGAAGCTTTTCATTTTCCTCCTTGTTAAATGAGGTACATCCTACTGTAAGTCACAATTAGTGTTGTTTTCTTTTCTGTACATTGTTCAGGATGAACTTAAACTCCTCTGCTAAAAGCACGCTGTACTCACTAAAATGTAAACCAAGCATAACATGATTGGTCAATCCCAGAATGTGAAGTATCACAGACTAACAAGTGTTTTGATTTGACAAAATTTCCAAACGTTATTTAGCGACATCAAAAGAAGTAATCAGGGCAAGTGTGCACCTTACATAGCGCAGCTTTACTCTTTGCTGAACCATCCCCAACGAATGCGAAAATTGCGCCCTCCGATACTTACGTGTTCGCACATGCATACGCACGGACACCGACACACGTACTAACAAATTAGAAAAGTACTCAAATTTCTAACGACCCTGTGTGTCGTTCAACTTGGTGAATGCTAATTGTTCTCTAAAACAGGGGACTCAAAAGCAAGTTGCGGAGGCAGAAGCTTACATCCATTACTTTGTATTGGGTCGCAGACTATTTCTCTGTGAATCCACATTTTTGTTTCCATTGAGAATAATTTTCTTTCTGTCATTTTTCTTTTCCGTGAGTAATTCTTTCCTTACAGGAAATTAGGTTTACACGGAAACCTCTTGCTCTCATATGAATCAAGAGAGAGGAGAAAGAGAGAGAAGAGAGAGAAAGAGAGAAAGAGAGGAGAAAGAGAGAGAAGAGAGAGAAAGAGAGGAGAGAGAGAAAGAGAGGAGAAAGAGAGAGAAGATAGAGAAAGAGAGGAGAGAGAGAGAGAGAGCAGTTTCTCTCAGAATTCTGAATCCAAGGAGCAGAAATTCTTATTTCATTTTATTATTTTTTCGCTATATTTATATCTTTTATTCATTTATTTCTTGACTTGCGGAATTCCGCCAGTCTAAGATTATTTTATCTGGAATCATCTCGTTTCAAATATTTCTTTAATGTCATTTCAATATATTACTTTTTTCATTAGAAAAAGTAACATTTTATTGTTACATACCCAATTACAAAATATTCTAAACCAATGAGAAAAGAAAATATATAATAACACAAACGTGTGTAACAATTATATTTATATCAAACAGTTGAGTTTTACATGCAGTTTTTCGAAAGACAGTTTTTATTGCATTATTAATCTCTTTATACCAATAAAGATATATACAAAAATACGGAAGTACATCTTTAGTAGTCATCAGATATCTGAACAAAAAAACGAATGTAATGAAATGAATTGAAATGTGTATTAAAAAATACGAGTAAGTATTAGTAATATCTCTTCTATGTTAACCTCAAATAAAGTAATCCCACTGAAAATAATGGTGATTATTTGAAGACTACAATTCTCAAATGTGTTAAACGTCAAAACTACTACTTGTTATTTCTTGATAACATCCCCTGTATATGTATAATACGATAAATAAATATGGTTTTATACCATTTTCAATACACGAAATGTAATTTACTGCTGGAGAGGGAATCACTAAGTTCTGCATCGCCAAGTTTTAAAACGTAAAAATATAAAAATTCGCAATTTATAGGGAAGAGAAAGAAAACGGAAAATGCATACATACAGCAACATACGTTTCCATCGTCTATAAATCTGAATCAATATTTCTAGGGCCTTAAAACTTAATTTTTGTCGAGTTATGCTTCTTACGCCGCAATCTACAAAACGATAAATTTTGAATATTCTACTACAATTTTTCAGAGTTGACTCATTCTGCTGAAGGTTCCGGGTTGTCAGGAACGTTTAAGTTAGTTCCTAGTATGAAGTTCTTTTCACTTTTAGAACAATGATTTACAAAGGGCGGAATGTGTACACGTGTCCTACCAGTATTTAATCAAAATCTTTTTTCTTTTCGAAATATAGAGCGAGGAATTCAACCGATGATAAACGCCTTTGGGAACCCCATCAGCCCCTTTGCTGAGCGGTTGTCCTCGCAAAAACTTTGGCAAGCCCTGAGCAAAGCAAAGCATTCACGCACAGCCTCGCCGTGCCCTTGCCCATAAACACAGGCGGTCGATGCGAACATACGTAACAACGGCGCGACCATCTGCGCTTCGCGAGCGGCAAATGAGCAGCGAAAGGACCACTGGGCGGCGCGGCCCGGCGCGCACTGGCCCAAAGCGAAAAGTCTCAGGGTGCGTGTCACGATCTTTTTACATTTTGACTGACTAAAAAAGTTTATGGACGCGTCAACTACTATGATGTTTCAGTACAATGGAGCTTTCCAATAAATATTGATTGATTTTTCGTGTTTCCGGGCGCGTCAACTGCTTTGATCATTAGTCCCGTTAGTGGAGAGCATGGTTTTTGCGCGGGAGATCGCGGTAATCTTTCCGCGCTGGATGCCGAGATCCAGCGCCGACCTACCGTCGGCTAGTGAGGTTTCCCCCTAACCAGGACTCTCCCACCAGCGGGGCACCGCCCCAGCCGGGACAAGCTATAAGCTCCCGACCGGTCTCCCGTAATATGTGGTAGTGTAGTGCATGTTAGTGTAAGTGTGTGTGTAAGGGGAGAGGATAGGACAAGGAAGAGGAAGGACAGATCGCGCGCGATCCGTGGCCCGTTTGGTAGGGTACTGCTGCGGCATTCGCCTAGTGTTGATCGGAGTAACCACTAGAATTCTCCTCCAGACAGCGACTGAATTCGACCTAGCTGAAAAGCTGCCGCCGTCAGAAAATCCTGCCGCCGTCAGAACTCGAACCTAGGACCTCCCGGTCAGAGGCGCTGCAGTGACATCAGTTAATGCACTGAGCTACCGCTCCTGGTTACTATTCTGAACTGAGTAAAACGTAATCATAAGTGTGTAACAACAAAGTTACTGTACATTGATAGTACTGTTGTTAATGTTCAATGATTAAAAGAATTAATATAACACGGAAGTTCTTTAGTTTTGTTTAAATTAAAACGAGACGAAAGCACTTCAGCCACCACTCCCGTAACCAGGGAGAGATGGCCCAGGACATCAACTGATGTCATTGCAGTGCCTCTGACCGGGTGGCTCTACGTTCGAGTCGCGACGGTGGCAGGATTTTCGACGCCTGTTTGTCAGGTCGAATTCAGTCGCTGTCTGGAGGAGAATTCTAGTGGCTGGCTGCTCTCATAGGTAGTTTTCCGTGGTTTCTCCGATCAAACCAGGCGAAGGCCGGAGCAGTACCCTACCAAACGGGCCACAGACCGCGCGCGATCTTTCCTTCCTCTTCCTTGTCCTATACTCACTCCTACACATACTTACACTAACATGCACTTCTCTACCACATATTCCGGGAGACCGGCCGGGAGCTTAGAGTTTGTCCCGGCTGGGATAGTGCCCTGCTAGTGGGAGAGTCCTGGTTAGGGGGAAACCCCGCTAGCCGACGGTAGGGTGGCGCTGGATCGTGCCATCCAGCAGGGGAAGATCACCGCCATCTCCCGAGTAAAAAACATGCACCACACTTACGCGACCAACGACCTAAGCTGTTGACGCGGCCCGAATCACTAGCCAACCAACCAACCGTCCTGATCGAGACTTTCTACGTGCAGGAGGTGCGGTCTCGTTCCAAACAAGCCCCTTCCCCTGCCAGCGAGCGCAGCGCCGCGTGGCGGCGCTTTGGGGCGGCGCGGAAACGTGTTTTACGTTCTTCGAGGCAGATGACGAGTTTGTGATGAGGCAGATGACGAGCTGCTGTGATCCGCAGTTTTCCATGATTTCACAAAACAGAACCCGGCGAATGCTGGAGTACCCAAAGAAATGGGCCACGGACTCCGCGTGATTGGGCGTGGGATACGTTAGCCGGCATCCTCTGTGCAGTGCTGAGTATCTCATACCCGCATATAGAAGTCCAGACGGGGAACGCGTCTCGGACCCCTATCGGGGTTGCCCAGGTTCCGGCGGTACTCACGTGGATAGCCTCGAGGGGGGGGGCCAATGAGGAGACGGGTTTAGAGCCCCGAGCCCCCTGGGTCTCGACCCGGGGACCCCCAGTTGGGCACTTGGCTTCGTCATGGCAGTGGCTCAGTACTCTGGGCAAAGAGGAGTGACTGGTCCTGGGGCAATGTTTTGACTCTGGTACTAGCCTGGATAGCTAGGAGCTCTGAGTTGGCAGGGGGGCCCGACCCCTTGAATGGGGGGGGGTTGTCGTGAAGGTAAACTGCGTTCCGGCGGGATCCGGACACCAGCCTGGCAGGGTACTTGTGTGTCGGCGGGAATGAGGTTAAAAACGAAAGAATACGTGTTGTACGGCTTCCCCGGCCGGAATCATTGAATTTTTGGCTGTCCGGGATTAGCCGCGTCATGGTCGATGAAGCTGACGTTTCGGCCATCTTTTTGTGGCCTTCTTCAGAGCTATACTGCTTAATGCTAAGAATTCGAAAGAATAGGTGCCCATGCCAGGGTTACGGACATTGTCTTAATTCATTTGTAACGTATTTATTGTCGAAAAACTTTATTTTACATACAAATATGTGGAAGAAGTGCACGGGTCCTAATACTCCAGAATCTCGTCGCACTTCTTTACTGTACATATTTGAATTATGAATATGGGTACCAATATGTGTGGTTGGTAACATTTTCAAAGTAGCAATTTTATCTTCCGAGTGATAGAAATTGTCCAAACACAACACGAAAGAATATGTTACTTCAAAATTAACAGTATTGAGGAGCCAAAAGGTTACAGGATTTAACTTCCACACCTCTGACAGTTATCACAAAAGGCACACTTATAAAAATATTGAGCTACAGGACATTTCCAATGGCAGATACTTGCCTGCCAAGGTGACGCAGTACTTAGGGACTACGACCGAGCACGCGGAGCCAAAGGCTCGGGTTCTAATCCCGCGTAAAGCGTTGGTATTTTTATCACGTGGTTGTGGCTTGTTTTACTTTCCCATATCACCTAGCATTTCTTTTTTTGATTGATTGATTTTTTCGTGTTTCCGGGCGCGTCAACTGCTTTGGTCATTAGTTCCGTTAGTGTAGTGCATGGTTTTTGCGCCGGAGATGGCGGTGATCTTCCCCCGCTGGAGGGCGAGATCCGGCGCCGACCTACCGTCAGCTAGTGGGGTTTCCCCCAAACCAGGACTCTCCCACCAGCGGGGCACCGCCCCAGCCGGGACAAGCTCTAAGCTCCCGACCTGTCTCCCGGAATATGTGGTAGTGTAGTGCATGTTAGTGTAAGTGTGTGTGTAAGGGGAGAGGATAGGACAAGGAAGAGGAAGGACAGATCGCGCGCGGTCCGTGGCCCGTTTGGTAGGATACTGCTCCGGCATTCGCCTGGTGTTGATCGGAGAAACCACGGAAAACTACCGATCAGAGCAGCCGGTCGCTAGAATTCTCCTTCAGACAGCGACTGAATTCGACCTAGCTGGAAAGCTAGTGTCGAAAATCCTGCCGCCCTCAGGATTCGTAGCATTTCTTTTGATCTCTAACTTATCCTTAAGCACTCATTTATCATTATCATTCACCCACCTAAAGTTCTATGAACTAAAATTGACATTTTTATTTTGGGATGAGGTCTTCAAGTATGTTAAAGACGATGACATTTTATTCATATGAAAATTTCATTTGTATATTTATTTTCTATAACGATGTTTGGAAGTCCTGTATGACTGCATAATGAGGTAGATACTTTATCCTGCGTGCAAGTGTCGTCTTGACGTAGGAAGATGACGCATTGAGGAAAGACTCGTTGTCTCCAACCACTGGCGTTGAGAGCCCAATTTACATAATTCGACTGCTTTTTTTACTTCAGTGTTAATTTTTATGTGTGAACAAATGTATTCATTTCTTTTCTAAACAATGATCAATTTACATGTTTTTGAAAAGCAAATTTTTGCCTATAAAGTACTTTTCCAAACCAACTTTAAGTGCTTATTGCGGCTCAGCCATTCGGAATATCTAGTACGCGCAATAAGCACTTAAAAGTTGATTTGGAAAAGTACTTTATATATATATATATATATATATATATATATATATATATATATATAAAATATGCTTGAACTTTCCTTCGTCACACAGCTACAGAAACTGGAACGATTTTAAAGGAAAGCTACAACTCTATTTTTCCCTCGACCGGGAATCGAAAGCGGGATCACAGCACAGTAGGCTTGTACGCTGCCCATGAGCCATCTTAGAGGCTTATCTTTTAAATTAATATTTAAAAATTAAATATGTATATATTATATATTTCAATGTATTTTTAAATGAATATTTCATTAACAATATTGGTTATTGGTTCGCGTAATTAATTCTGTAAATGGTAGGAAGAGATAGTTACAATCAGGCGTCAACCCAGAAAATGGCTAACGGGAGGCACACGTAGGACAAGTGCTTTTATATAGAAAGGTTTCGTTTTCTTGTATTGTAAACTCAATAATGTATCATAGGCACTGAAGTAACTGTGATATTATTGCATTCAATGCCTTAATAAGATTAGATTTGGTAAATCACAATACGTACTATTTTTAAAACTTTTAATTCGTATGAGAGATAATGAAAGAGGAAACATTGAAATATTTCTATGTCCTTTGGTGGACCGGGAGCGGTAGCTCAGTGAATCAACTGATGTCACTGCAGCGCCTCTGACCGGGAGGTCCTAGGTTCGATTATCGACACTAGCTTTTCAGCTAGGTCGAAATTCAGTCGCTGTCTGGAGGAGAATTCTAGCGGCCGGCTGCTCTGATCGGTAGTTTTCCGTGGTTTCTCCGATCAACATCAGGCGAATGCCGAAGCAATACCCTAACAAACGGGCCTCGAATCGCGCGCGATCTTTCCTTCCTCTTCCTTGTCCTATCCTCTCCCTTTACACACACACACTAACATGCACTACACTACCACATATTCCGGGAGATCGGTCGGGAGCTTAGAGATTGTCCCGGCTGGGGCGGTGTCCCGCTGGTGGGAGAGTCCTGGTTAAGGGGAAACCCCGCTAGCCGACGGTAGGTCGGCGCCGTATCTCGCCATCTAGCGGGGAAGATCACCGCCATCTCCCGAGAGAAAAACATGCACTACACTAACGGGACTAATGACCAAAGCAGTTGACGCGCCCGGAAACACGAAAAAATCAATCAATCAATCCTTTGGTGGAGGACACGGAACATAGTTTCAAGGCCCTCTTCTTGACTTCTTATATATATATATATATATATATATATATATATATATATATATATATATATATATATATATATATATATATATATATATATGGGGGAGTGCCAAAATCCCCGGAGTGACTGCTGGACAGCGTGCCAGCTCTCCATGGCCCGATCTTTTCCACAGCTGGTGGGATGCATGGAAGTGCCTTCGGCCCACTGCACGTCGCGTCGCGTCGCGCGCTCGGACACGCACGGCAAACGTGAAGCGCTGGGCCGCGCGCAAACAGCGGCGCGCGCCAACAAAGCGACGCACGAGGGGGCGGGGCGGCGCATCAAAGGCCGCCAAGTGCCCGGTCATCCCGCGCGCGCGACATAAATCGCATGTGACGCGCTGATCTTCGTTTGATTGGACGACGCCCGGCGCCGCGCAACGCCACGCGGGAGGTGGGGGCGGAGCGGTGAAGCCGAGCGGGGAGGAAGGTCGCGGAAAGGTGGGGCAGTGAGGGTCGGGGAGGAATGGGGCGGCGCTGGTTGAGAAGGGGCGGGGTGGGGAGGGGTTGGGCGGGGAGGTGCGGGGCGGTGAGAGACTGGGCGGGGACTTTGCGCGATCTTTCCTTCCTCTTCCTTGCACCATCCTGACGTCTCACACACACACACTTACACTAACATGCACTACACTACCACACAAGTCGGAAGACCAGACGGGAACTTTGATCTTGTGCCGGATGGCGGTGCCCCGCTGGTGGGAGATACCTGGTTGAGGAAAACCCCGCTAGTCGACGGTAGGTCTCATCATCCAGCAGGGGGAGATCACTACGACCTCCCGTGATAAAAACATACACTATGCTTACGGGACTAATCATCTTAGCTGTTGAGGCACCCGAAATCACTTATCAATTACGGAAGAGGGAGCTGGGTCGGATTGGGATTCTCCAGGTCTCAATATTTTTCAAATATTTTTTTTCGTGTTCTGGAATTCCCCAGGGTTGGGGCCCCAATCTACTGCATGTTTTCTTGTAGGTAAATCCGGTCCTTGATTGGGTGGTATTGAGAGTATGTGGGTAGGTGGGTGGTGGGTGGGGGGCTCCTTTCTCTGCCACAAACCGCATGGACAACGGATGCCACAGCTGAGGTTTTCTTCGCGATTTCGTCGTTCGCGTTTCGGCGTTTCATGACTGGAGAAATCGCTGTAAATTCGTGCAAGCGTTTAAGTATGTGCAGAAATCGGTTTGGTATCAATATATGTTGCAACATGAAAATTTTGCTGACGACTCAGTTCTTAATAGCACTAATTCCAATTTACAAACCGCAATATCATTTTACAAAGTCATCTTAACTTCATTGAAAGTTGGGCTCGCAACTGGCATATAAAAGTCAACGTTTCAAAATGTAACGCAACATTTTTTCTTTAAGACACTATAACATCTTACCTCCTTTAGTTTTTCATAATGAAAATATACCATGGCTTCCGTCTAATGAACCTGTAAAATATTTTGGCATTTTAATGGACAGAAGACTTCACTGGACAATATTCATCACAAAATATCTTTAGCTAATAAACGTTGGCACCAACTTCTTTTTGTAAAATATTCAAATTCCCTTTACGTCAAAACTAAAATTAAAATTTATCTAACAACGATCCGTCCCATTCTCGCATATGCCGGTCCAATCTGGGGTTCCCCTTCCAAAACATCGATTAACAAAATTCAAGTAGTCCAGAAACAATAGATATGATGAAACAATGGTATGATTAGGTTTTCCCTTTTCTTGCAAAGAGTTTAGGAAGCGACTGGTGAAAAACAACTTTATTTGCATGAATACGTGTCTTCATCGGGTGTTATCAAGCATTTCGTCGGTTTCTGTACTCGCCGACTGATCGCATTCACTGTCATGCACTGATTCTACTAATTTGTCTTCCTCTCTACCATCTTTGCCTCTCAAAATATCAATACAACATTCTTCCAATCTCGAACGCACTCCTTTTTCATTCAATACAATCAGCTCGTATAGAAACCCCTTACAACCAACGAAACTCAGAGTCATGTTGGTTTGATTGATTGATAGATATTTTCGTGTTTCCGGGCGCGTCAACTGCTTTGGTCATTAGTTCCGTTAGTATAGTGCATGTTGGTTCTCGGGAGATGGCAGTGATCTTCCCCCGCTGGATGGCGAGATCCGGCGCCGACTTACCGTCAGTTAGTGGGGTTTCCCCTTAACCAGGACTCGCCCACCAGCGGGGCACCACCCCAGCCGGGACAAGCTCTAAGATCCCGACCGGTCTCCCGTAATGTAGTGCATGTTAGTGTGTGTGTGTGTGTGTGTAAGGGAAGAGGATAGGACAAGGAAGAGGAAGGAAAGATCGCGCGCGGTCCGTGACCCGTTTGTTAGGGTACTGCTCCAGCATTCGCCTGGTGTTGATCGGAGAAATCACGGAAAACTACCGATTAGAGCAGCCGGCCGCCAGAATTCTCCTCCAGACAGCGGCTGAATTCGACCTTGTTGAAAATGTAGTGGCGAAAATTCTGCCGCCGTCGAAACTCGAACATAGGACCTCCTGGTCAGAGCACTGCAGTGACATCAGTTGATGCACTGACCCACCGCTCCCTGTGCGAGTGATCCCGTTGTCAACTATTGTAGTCCAACCTAGATCCGGAGCTTATCGCAACGGCAGCAATAATCACTTCAGTCATATTTCGACATAAATTATGAGATGAGGATGTCTGCGAGAAGTACTGAAATATCCACACAACATCTTTTTCAACAGTGAGGGATGGGTCTAAATGGGTTCAATTTCAAGAATGTGAGCATGTGGAGAGGAACGTTGATGTGGTGTTCTTCTCTAGTTTGAATAAATTAAATAAATGCTATCGTATAACATTTATGCTTGTCACAATGGTTTAACGAAGATCCGTTCCAAACATATTTACACCATTAGACCAGCCGATTTACCAATATATAACCCACTAATAACTTTTAAAAAATAAAACGAATGAAAAGTAATATTTTCACATTTTTGAATGTGAGGTTTCAGTTCGGAACACCAGTACGTGAGCAAAATAATTTCAACAAACTAAATGTAGTTCGGTGATAAAAAATCCTCAAAAGATTTTTTGCGTTTATTATTTGGAAAGACTTTTCATTTGCTCAATTTCAGGGTAAAATTTGATGTAGGAATATTTAACAGATAGTAGTACTTCTGATTAATTCCTTTAAACTCGTGATGAAATGCCACAACAGATGTTCAACTTCATTTACACATTTACGAGGGTGTTTTGTGGCCCGAACAGCCTGACATTTCAGAGCAGAAAAGGAGAAAATATCTAGTTTTTTTCGAATTACTACTCTGTTTTCCATTAAAAATAAAATATCCAGTGCTAAAAGGTATTTATGGTATTTTATTATTAAGGTATTTATATTAACAAATATACCAAAATAAGCGACTGGAATTGACAAAGGGTATCTACAGCTAAAGGAATTAAGATCGGATAAAAAGAGGAACGAAACTCAACCAACAATTGTAAAAGTGCTCTTATTCATTCAAAGTACGTGTAAACAATTCAAACATGTTAAGATATGTCAAAATAATGTAACATTTCTCTCAGAAGCGAAGTCAAGGAGAGGGCCTTCAGGCTATGTTCCATCTCCCCCACAAAGGACCTAGAAATATTCCAATGTTTCCTCTTCCATTATATCCCATACGAATTAAACGTTTTAAAAATAGTACTATTATGATTTAAAACTAATCTTATTAAGGCATTGAATGCAATAATATTACAAGTACTTCAGTATTTTTGATACATTATATAGTTTACAATACAAGAAAACGAAACCATTCTATAAAAAAGCACTCGTCCTACATATGCCTCCCCTTAGCCATTTTCTGGGTTGACGCCTGATTGTAACTATCTCTTCCTACCATTTACAGAATTAATCAAAATATGGCGAAACAATAACCAATTTTGTTAATGAAATATTCATTTAAAATACATTTAGATATATAATACATACACATTTAATTTTTAAATATGAATTTAAAAGACAAGCCTCTGGGATGGTTCATGGGCAGTGTACTAGCTTCCAGTGCTGTAATCACGGGTTCGATTCCCGATCACGGCAAAAATAGAGTTGTAGCTTTCCTTCAAAATCTTTCCAGTTTCTGTAGTTGTGTGACGAAGAACAGCTCAGGCAGGCGGATCTTGCTAGTTACGGTGAAGAAAATACGTCTTGTTCGCCTCACGTCGCTCTTCTTCCCAAGCATGGGAATTTAACTAGGCCCTGGCATGGGGGACACCGGTAGCTGGCCGGCGAAGTCGACTACCGACCCAATAACGGGTTACAATTTAAAAGTTTTGTAATGTTTGAAACTTTCTGTTAACTACAACAGCTGGTTCAATGCCATAGAATTGTGAATAGCAAAGACAATTTGAATTACAGGAACATCTACTTTCCAATTTCTAAAAAGGGAAACAAGTATTTTTACTTATACATACCGCAAGATCCAATTAGATGGGAAAAAACATAAACACAACACTACGTTTCTGTTAACTACCACAGATGGTTCAATGCTATAGAATTGTGAATAGCATAGACAATTTGATTTGCAGAAACAAGTACTCTCCAATTTCTAAAAAGGGAAACAAGGATCTTATAAATAACGCAAGATCCAATTAGATGGAAAGTAACAGAAACACAACACTCAGTTCAACTAGAAATCATTTCATCAGAATTGCAGAGTGACAGCCATCCAGCGAGTAAATGGCGATTCCGCCAAGGCAAACAGATGCGCAGCGGCGGGCGGGCGGCCTCGCACGGGGGAAGGGGGGGGAGGTAACCCAGTGTTCGCGGAGGCAGACGCCGATGCAGAGCAAACTTGGCGAATTCGACTTGCTTCACGCGAAAGCAAACAACCGGGTGGGAAACTCGTCATCTGCCTCGAAGAACGTAAAACACGTTTCCGCGCCGCCCCAAAGCGCCGCCACGCGGCGCTGCGCTCGCTGGCAAGGGGAAGGGGCGTGTTTGGAACGAGAACGCACCTCCTGCACGTAGAAAGTCTCGATCAGCACGGTTGGTTGGTTGGCTAGTGATTCGGGCCGCGTCAACAGCTTAGGTCGTTGGTCGCGTAAGTGTGGTGCATGTTTTTTACTCGGGAGATGGCGGTGATCTTCCCCTGCTGGATGGCAAGATCCAGCACCGACCTACCGTCGGCTAGCGGGGTTTCCCCCTAACCACGACTCTCCCACTAGCAGGGCACTATCCCAGCCGGGACAAACTCTAAGCTCCCGGCCGGTCTCCCGGAATATGTGGTAGAGAAGTGCATGTTAGTGTGTGTGTAGGAGTGAGTATAGGACAAGGAAGAGGAAGGAAAGATCGCGAGCGGTCCGTGACCCGTTTTTTAGGGTACTGCTCCGGCATTCGCCTGGTGTTGATTGGAGAAACCACGGAAAACTACCTATGAGAGCAGCCGACCGCTAGAATTCTCCTCCAGACGGCGACTGAATTCGACCTAGCTTAAAGCTAGAATATCCTGCCGCCGTGGGGAGTGGGAACCTAGGACCTCCCGGTCAGAGGCGCTGCAGTGACATCAGTTGATGCACTGAGCTACCGCTCCCAGTGTGCGCGCGCTGGCACGCGAGTGGCCGTGGGAGGCGTGTTTGGAACGAGGCCGCACCTCCTACACGTAGAAAGTCTCGATCCACAGCCACCACCACTTCTCCTGTGGATTTTTCCTTTGGCTTTTGTAGGGAGGGGGCGTTGCTAGTGATTAAGGAAGCTGTCTACCTGAGAAAAAATTCTAGAATTTTGGCTCTATTTTTTTCTTTGTACATTTGATTTCTTTATGCTTTTAGAGATTAAACAATTTTATTTTAAATTTCCTATTTGTTAAAATAAATAATTTACCAAAATGCAGGTTTTTTCTTTAAACATAACTCTACAACAAATTGATATATTTTGATAATTCTTTTTTTAAATTAATCACAGTTGAATATTCTAGTAGATGAAGTGAATAGTAAGGGTTCTGTAAAAATTAAAAGAGTCAGGATTTTATTATTTGAGAAAAAATAATTGTTTATAAATTTATTCTGAATATTTCAGTCCATAAAACTGAAACTTTAGTGACAGATTAATTAATTATTCTCGTTCATTCACTAGAGAAAATCATGGGTTACAGGCTGCAAAAATAATTATGTTATTATCTTTAATGGTTTACGATTTATAATGTTTGACATGCATGAATGTGTTGAAAATTCCCAATTCGGGAAAATGTATCAGAAATGAATTATGGGTTTTCGCTACACAGGCACGCTGGACTCGTTGCGGGCGGTATGACCTAGCTATAAGAAAATTAAGACGATGGAAACCTCAAGAGACCGAGGCAGACGGGCGAAGAGAATGTTCGCCAGAAAAGGTTCACTCTTCAATAAACATAAACATTGCTTGTCTGTTGACTCTAAATAGAACGATAGGTTTTGGTTCAAACGTCTGAAATGTATCGTTAATCTACGTCAAAATCTTTGTAAATATAACGGTTATTGGGTTAAGGTGGCTCTACACATTCGCCAATCGCCAAGCAGCGACTATCTGGTCGCCCAATTCCGAGAAGGCTCGTGGAAACAAGACTTGGTTTTACTTTCACGAGAGAAGATGAGAGGTTAGGCTCATAATGTACAATTAATAATTATAAATAATTTAATTGTACTGATAAAAACGATGAAATTCATTAATAACTCGATGAACATCTAAATTTTCAAAGTGTCACGAACAATTCATTTTAAATTCACAATTATCACAAATATCACTTTTTACATTCATTTTTGGCCCTTTGGTTTAATGGACAATTTACTCTGACGGGGGTATGTGCCTGGTACCTGTTTATTGACATATTCTGCCTAAATTTCCATTTAATCTTTCACCCAACAATTGCAGGAAGGGTGTACCAAAGCTGGACCGTCATGATCAAATTTATTAGTGGGTCCGATAGACCATCTCTCCAGATATTCGGTGATGACAAATTTACGTAAGTTAATTTTGTTTCTCCTCACGTGGGATTGAGAAGTTTTTTGCTACTACCTAGAAGTGATAATACTTTCACAGTTTATAATAATAATAATACTAAGTTCACAACATTTCCATCAGTATTCTTCTGTAAAACATTCATATCACATCTAATCATGACAGTTGGTAAGTACCACAATTTAAAAAAAACAATACCATGAAGCCCTCGTTGTTATTGTGTACTTTTTTGTGTCTAAGTCCCTCCCCTTGCATGCATGGCCATTATCATTCTTAAATCCTAATCCATAAATTCTTAATTTACTACAAAACTTGATCTTCCTACAATACATAATTTAATGTCCTCTGTTTAGTCACTTTCCTTTCGTGTAGCCTCTGCCTTTTTGAACGTCGTCCAGTTCCAAGTTCCATTTTTACTGAATCTGATCCAGACCAATGGCATCTGCTTCCTGCACACACGCGATTATAATTCTATGTCCATTTGTAACATTTCCCTACTAATTACTCGTTTGTAAGCATTACTAATTCGTAAATACGTCTCTGCACCCGAATATTACCGCGTCTAAATGTCATCTGCATCGGCTCCTCACCGCTTCAAAAGATCGTCTGCCCCGTTTGTTTGTCTTATGCGCTCTTCATCTGTCTTCTTCCCAGTGCGAGATCGAACCCAAAGTCGTTTCTCTTTCGTTCTAGTGCGCAGAACATTCCCTTTCTCGCACATATTCTAATTTCTGATTGGTCACTGGCACTCTAGCATTGTATTTGTTTATTCTTTGGTAATTGATTCGTAAGGATTTTCCTCATTTACTTTCTCACTCACGGAAATTGCTCATGTGTTCTTTCACTGTTTTTATTTTCTAATACATTCTCTATTTTCCCCGCTACCAATTATATTGCCATTCCCTTATTTACTATTCGATCCTTTGCTTCTCTTCTGTCACCCTTTGTTTCTGTCGTCCTGTTTATACAATTATTAGAATTTATCATTTCTCTTAACACACCCTTGTGATAACTTTTCACATTACAAAACATCAATAACGCAGAATGTCTACAGAAGTTCACATCAATAACAATTTATTAAACACTTTACAAAATCCGATAAATTTAAAAAAGAAGGCGAACATATATATATATATATATATATATATATATATATATATATATATATATATATATATATATATATATATATAAATTAATCAAACAATTATTCACCTTAGCCTGTAAGTGAAGCAACAATGTCCAGTTTTTCATCCAAATGTTTGATAATTTTTTATTGGTGTGAACTTGTGCTGACATTCTGTGCTTGGCATTCTGCTAACATTCTTTGCTTTTGATGTTTTATAAATTCTCCGTAATTAAATTAAAGAGCCAAAATCCAATGAAAAATGTTAGGATTTAAAAAATGCGGACGAATATATAAATGTGAAATCTATATATATAAAAGAAAGTCGTGTTAGTTACACTATTTATAACTCAAGAACGGCTGTACCGATTTGGCTGAAAATTGATGAGCAGGAAGCTTAGAGCCAGGAGATGGACATAGGATACTGTTTATCCCGTTCGACAGCGTTCCTGTGTGAGAACGCACGTTTTTGCACGTTTTCGCGTGATTTCGCATGCTAGCGGTCATTGTTGCCTGTTGTAACCTGCGACTGATAATAAAACAAAAAATGTCGTGTATCACAAGGTACTTAACTGAAGAGTGCAACCTATGCACCAAAATACAAGAACAATAATGAATTATTAATCTACTTAATTTTTTATTTGTATTTTCTAATAAACAATTTAACTTAATAAATTCCAAAATCTGCTTATTTATTGCCTTTAACAGCCGGTCCCTATGATTACAGCTTTGTATTTCTCTCTTAAACAAAAATCAATTCAAAAAAAAAACCCTCTGCTACGTAATAGATTTTTTAATTATCTATTTAATATCAGAGCGTTTTATTTTAAATTCTTCTTTGTTTGAGAGATAAACACAAATCTGCAATTGCTTTATTATCACGAGTGCAAGAAGGATAGTACAGTTTCTCACAGTGAGTGCGACGCGAGAGAAAGATGGGACCGGCTGTTAGGGCGGAACAGAGTTCGCCGGGTCAGCTAGTGTTTTATATAAACATCAAAGTGTGGAATTAAGTTTTCCTTTCAACTTTAGATATCTCCACTTTACGTTGCTCTCTTGGACTAAAACTAGTTCAACTACTTCGCCCCTCCTCCGCGATGAAGTAGAAGAGACACCGTTGAAAATTTGGAAAGAGTCCTCTTTCTTAATGCTGAGGATTCTGTGTAAAAATTTACTCCTGATAGCTAACGCTTTGTGAATGGCACTCAAACGAAAGGACAAGATTTTTATTCTTGCGAGAATGCTCCCAAATATTTGTAGTTTGATCTTCTTCCCTGCTAGTAACAAGATAATATAGCTTCTTCCCTGCTAGTAACATTCCCTGCTAGTAACAACAATGTGCCGCCCAAAATACTAACATTGTAGTCTCGACTCTGCCCTTCTGGTACAACAGACCAACACTATGCAGCGAGATTAAGCACGCAAACCAACAATTGAAACTGCAGCTGAGAGAAACAAATGTCACACTTTTTGAAATGAATTTCCTCTCAGCAAAACACTTCACCCGGCATGGTCTTCACATGAACCTTGCTGGAAAACATGCAGTCGGTAACAAACTAGCACAATACATCATCAACTCCAGTCCTACGCAGTCTCCTGCCAAAAATCCGTCCCTTTCGCCTTCCATACGTTCTCCACCCCCCACCCTTATTTCGAACCCTGTTGCCTCTTCCTCTGAACCTACTCCCGTTTCTCCCATTCCCACTACCAATTCGTCTTCATCTGATGCCCCATCTTCCTCACAACCTGCCACTGCCCGGACACACTACAACCTTCGACCACGCACTCGAGGTAAAAATGGAGTAAATATATAGCAACTACGGTCAGATGCAGCAGAAAAACATTCGTGTAGGTACTTGCAAAAAATAAACATTCTTCACCATAATGTTCAGTCCCTTTCAAATAAAACTGAGTTTATCGAGGCAGCTCTACAGAGCGATCTAAATCAAACGGACGTTCTTTGCTTTACAGAACATTGGTTATCTCCTAATGAACTTAGCATTTTCCAAATTCCAAACTTTTACCTCGCAGGCTTTTATTGTAGAGAGAGAGAATCGCATAAAGGTCCTACGTATGGTGGTTCTTGTATTTACGTTAGAAATAATATTGATTCTATCCCCTTGGCAGAATTAAATGTGTATTCCATTGAAAATATTTTCGAAATTTCTGTTGTACATCTTACTTCACTAAAAGTGATAATACTTTGCATTTACAGACCTCCAACAAAGAGAACTGCAGATTATATTTTGTTCTTAGAAAACCTGGAGATAACACTTAACAAAGTCAGCAATCGCTCTTTTGAATCCATTGTTGTATGCGGAGATTTTAACATTGATTTTCTGGTCGAATCTTGCGAGAAAGAAAAGTTTCTCAATTTAATTAATTCCTTCAATTTAGACATTACAATTAATGTACCTACACGAATCACACAAAATTCGATGAAGGCAATTGATCAAATTATAATTAACAAAACTACTACTCGATATGAAGTTGAAACAAAAGATTTAGGATACAGTGACCACGATGCACAAATTCTTACCATTATAATAAATGCGATCACTGACACAATAAATAATACACGTATGACTAGATTGTTTACTAAAAGTAAAATTAAATTATTCATAGACTACTTGATGCAGGAGTCATGGGAAGCGGTTTATAATACTGTTGATACAAACGAGAAATATAATTCTTTTTTTTCAACTCTTTCAATTCATTTTAACACTTGCTTTCCTCTTCAAAAACGAAAATTAAATATTTCACGGAAAAGCAATTCTTGGATAACACAAGGGATTAGGACATCTTGTAAAAACAAGCGAATTCTTTCTTTCATTTCTAAACGTCATGACGTATCTCAAGATTTCCTTATCTACTTTAAAAAATACAAAACATTGTTACGAAAAGTCATAAGGCAGGCCAAAATCATGAAAAACGATCAGGATATTTTGAACTCAAATAATAAAACAAAATCAATGTGGAATATAATAAAAAATACTACCAAATCAACTAGAAAACCCGTAGAGAATGTTGTTTTAAAACATAACGATATAAATGTCAACGATCCGGCAACAGTGGCTAGTCTCTTTAACCAATACTTTTCGAGAATTGCCGCCGATCTCACTAAGGGTCTTCAGGCACAAAATTCAAAAACAGACAGTGCACCCAAAATTTTAGACACAATGTTCGTTTCCGAAACTTCTTCCTATGAAATTCTCAAAATAATCGGTAAACTAAAAAATAAATATTCGTCCGGTTTAGATGAATTCCCAGATTCTTTGTTAAAGACTTGTGCGTATGCCATTATACACCCGTTAACTCACATATTTAATGCATCTTTATGCACTGGAACGTTTCCAGATATTTTCAAAACAGCTAAAATTAAGCCGCTCTTCAAAAAAGGCAATAAAAATGAAATTCAAAATTATCGGCCCATCTCTCTTCTATCAGTTTTTTCAAAAATATTAGAGAGACTTTTTACGTACGAATGGAAACCTTTCTCACTAAACACGACGCGCTTTCAGATTGCCAACATGGATTTAGAAAATCAAAATCAACGGAAACAGCTATATTTTCTTTTCTTAAAGATGTCGCCTCATCATTAGATCAAAACGAGGCACCTATTGGATTATTTTTAGATCTCTCAAAAGCTTTTGACATCATTGATCATGACATTTTACTTTCAAAATTACCTTCATATGGAATCCGTGGTATTGCTCTAGATTGGTTATGTTCGTACTTTAAACAACGATCTCAGAAAGTTGAAATACCTTACTGGAATGATGGAACATTACGTACGCACCTTTCCGACTCTTTGCCCGTTGCATGTGGAGTTCCTCAAGGATCGATTTTAGGCCCTATTCTGTTCTTACTTTACGTAAACGATATGCCCTCGACGATTCGAAACGGAAGAACGGTTCTCTTTGCGGATGATACGAACATCCTTTGCAATAAAGAAACCGTAAATAGTACAATATCAGATGTTTCAAATTAGTTCCGAAATAACAAATTAATAGTAAACGAAAAGAAAACGGTTTTAATGCAGTTTTCCATTTCAAATAAACAATTCTGTGAAGTATTGAAAATGAACGGTGTACCATTGATTGATGTTAAGGCAACAAAATTTTTAGGTCTCTCAATTCAGTCAAACCTTAAATGGAACGTCCATTTAAATGAATTGAACACAAAATTAAGTTCATTATGCTACGCGTTCAGAATTCTTGCAAATTCAGTCAGCTTTCATACTGCTCGTTGTGTATACTTCGCGAATGTTCATTCCCGCCTGAGATATGGCATAATATTCTGGGGAAATACATCTTATAGCTCCCAGACTTTTAGATTACAAAAACGAATTGTACGAATAATAACCAAATCCCACCCTCGTGATTCTTGTAAGCCTATCTTCATTAATCTAGGAATTCTACCATTACCGTGTCTCTTTATTTACGAATCAGTGGTTTTTGTAAAAAATGACTTGCTTAAGGGCGGGAATATATTTTCAGAAAATGCCGAAGTCTATCACTATAACACTCGACGTAGAAATCATATTCATCAGGTGACAGTATCAACAGCTCATTACAAAAAATTCACATACAATACATGTACATTATTTTACAACACTTTGCCAGATGACATTAAACGACTAAATTCAATAGAAAAGTTTAAATCACAAGTGAAATCGTTTCTGCTGCATAACTGTTTCTATACAATTAGAGACTATACTGAGCATCACAAGAAAAGTAACATTAATTTTAACAATGATACATAATGCATTAATTACCATTTGGACTGTATAAATGAGTATAAACAAACTGTAACAACTATTGTAACAGCTTCCGGGTCAATGACCCCCATCTCGATCAGGTTTTCGTCCAGTTTCCCTGATCCATTGAGCAAATGCTGAGATGGCCCCTTGTTTTTCTTCTGGACATAAATGTAACTTCATTTTCTGTGCACGTCTTCTAGAATTCAGTGGGAAATACAATTATTCAAATTATCGTTTCCACGTTGTCGCGGCAGGAAGTAATAAGAGCCAAAATTTATTGCTTATTTAACCTTGAAAATAGATTTTATTACATGGGAGTTTTTTTGTTTTTTTTTCTCCCTTTCAAAATTCAAAATTTATTGCTTATTTATCCTTGAAAATCGATTTTATTACATGGGAGTTTTTTTGTTTTTTTTTCCCTTTCAAAATTCAAAATTTATTGCTTATTTATCCTTGAAAATCGATTTTATTACATGGGAGTTTTTTTGTTTTTTTTCTCCCTTTCAAAATTCAAAATTTATTGCTTATTTATCCTTGAAAATCGATTTTATTACATGGGAGTTTTTTTGTTTTTGTTTTTCTCCCTTTCAAAATTCAAAACTTAAGTAGTATATGATTTAGTGTAGGGATCACAGAATTTTGAAAATGTGCACACAATTCACTTTTCCCCATAGCCCGTCATACGCAGTTTTTAACTGTTTTTTGACGTAAATAAATAAATAAATAAATAAATAGACTATCTCTTAATATTCTCGTTTATTATAGTAGTGTATACCAATGTAAGACTTTTATCTCCTTTTTACACTGTTTCATTTGTAAGACATGTTGATACCGCTCAATAAAATGTAACAGAAAGAAATATGGTACTGAACTTTCACGTATAAAATTAGAGACTATGCTTTCAAGAAAATACTGTGAGTGTTCCTGTGAAAGACATTCGTGTGCAGATATCCTCAAGCCCTTTATTTGTTGCTTCATATTGTAATCTAGGAGTATTTCCCACATCCCTCGACTTCCTCCTTCTTTAGCCCTTCTTCCTCCTTCCGTTTCAATTATAATATCCTTTGAAATTTTTATAGTCACTTTATTCATAATCAAAATATTCAACCAAAGGTAATTAGTAAGCTGCGGATTTTCACCTATTTGTCCATTTTTTCCTTCAATGGAAAATGCAATATTTTAGGTTTTTTATTCATTTTGAGCCATTAGGAGTATTATATGCGAATTTTATGCCTATAAATGTCTATTTTACTAATAAATGCCTATTTTGTGTTTAAATGACTAAATGTTGCCTATTCTAGTATTTATTGATCAAAATACAATCAAACTTAATCATTTTTTTAATTGTGCGTTTTTGTTTTTTATCTTGCAGATTACAGAGAAATCGAACAACTATCGATAAATCTATGATCCGTTTAACTGTCCCCGCAATGTGGGTATTTCGTTATTATGAAACACGTACAAAATCGCTGGTGGTAGTCGAGTTACTTTTACTCCAAAACGACTAAATTTTTCTCAAAATTTTCTCCTTGTATGTATCGAAGGACAGTATAAAAATTGGTGCTGGTTCCATTTTTCACGAACACTTCTCGAAACTTGCGAAACTTGCAAGAGTTAACATTACACAAGGACAATATTGGATACAGAGATTCTTGTCTTAAATGAAATACGTTCTAAAAAATCAGATCTTTAAAAACTGTTGTGTATATTTTTTTTAAGCGAGTGGTTTTTGTGGAATTTTTACTTAAATTTCAGACAAATTATACAAAAAAATGTCAAAAACCATTACAAATGTTTGCTTCAATTTTTTCCATTGGTAGAACAAGGGACACTTACAAGAATGGCACAGGTCTCTTGTTCGTTGAATTCTCTCAATCTTTAAAAATTGATAATTTTGAAATATATTTTTAAATATAATGCGAGAAAGTACGTGGTGTTGTTGTACCACTAGTTACATTTGTGACATGCTTAGACATTAAAACAAATCGTATAATATTTTCACTTATATTTAAATTAAAGTGAGAAAAAATCATCCTGTGCAGCATTGTATTAGCTTGCATTTAATGCAAAAAGGTAGCTTCTGCCATTCAGCCGTTTTTGTTCAGATTGCCGAATGAAAGAAAGGATTTCTACGAGAATTTGTCAGAATAATAAGGAAAGCAAACATGCAATGAAGACAACTAAATTATGTTTACTTCACAAACTTTCTACACAAGAAATAAAAAAGGATAAGAAATATATATAGTGCCTTTTTAAATTTCTATTTTACACTTTTAAATGCCAATTATACATTTTTAAATGCTTATTTTCCCTGCCTATTTCTACAGTTTTTCGTGACAGTAAATACGCAGCTTAGCAATTAGTAATAATTACTAACAAAACACAGTCTTGTTCTTGAAGGCAGATCACCTTCAATAAAAAAAGAACAATGTGAGTTCTTTCTAATAAAATTAATTTTGAAAGCCAAAACTACGCATGAGTTATCTTTTTTTAAAGTATGGATTTATCTTTCAATTGTACTTATAAATTCGAAACAAAGGAATTGAGAATGCACAGCCTATCCTCCCCCTTTCAGTTACTATTCAGTCATGAATCTTATGCCTTTCTTTGCAACAACATATACCAGAACATTTTTGAATGAATAAAATAAAAGCACTAATGTTTGCCGTTTCCAATAAGAAGTTTCGAATGTTGACATTATTGGACCTCAAATTTCTTTCCGTTGTTTCTAAACTATCCGAAACTAATTCTTTAAGAGCATTCAAATAAACCCACCAAAAAACCCAACAACTGAACCCACATCTCCTGCGAAGTCTGGCCCCACAACCACGAGTCTCGGCGCCAGCGATGCCCCTAGCGGCGAGCCGGGGCATTACACTCGCGACCGCTCTCTCGCGTCACTCTCGATAAGCGACTCTCCCCGCCCCCACCCCGCCCCGCCCTGCCCCGCCCCGCTTCGTCGCTTTCAGAGACGGTGTCCACACACACGAACGAGGACCGCTCGCAGTCACATACGACCTTTCCTTTATCCGGCCTCCCCGGGCCCGGCGCGGAAAGAACGAGCGGGGAGCCTTATCCGCGAAGGCGGAGGCGCGTTAGTCCAAACTCCCCGCCTCCCCCACCGCCACCGCCGCGCGGAGATAAACAAGAATATAACCTCCGCGCGACCCTGCCCGTTCGCGCTTCGGAAAACTGCGAGGGAAGGTTATGGCCGCCATTAACACGACCCCCCCCCCCAGTCCCTTTCGCGCTATCGGCCGACGCTCCGACCTCACCTGTGCCGCACATGGTCTCGTCTCGGGGCTGCGAGGGCGCGGCACGGGGACGACCGGGCGCCAGCCTCCGTTGAAGACGAACGAGCGGCGATTCTTCACAAAATGTAAATCGTCACGTTCTTTCTGCACACCCGGCCATACTCACGTCGTTAGTGCCGGGGCAGTAGAGCAATACGTGAGGACGCCGTCTACCAGCCTCCGTTGAAGACGAACGAGCGGCGATTCTTCACGAAACGTAAATCGTCACGTTCTTTCTGCAGTCCCGGCCATACTCACGTCGTTAGTGCCGGGGCAGTAAAGAGCAATACGTGAGGACGCCGTCTACCAGCCTCCGTTGAAGACGAACGAGCGGCGATTCTTCACAAAACGTAAATCGTCACGTTCTTTCTGCAGTCCCGGCCATACTCACGTCGTTAGTGCCGGGGCAGTAAAGAGCAATACGTGAGGACGCCGTCTACCAGCCTCCGTTGAAGACGAACGAGCGGCGATTCTTCGCGAAACGTAAATCGTCACGTTCTTTCTGCAGTCCCGACCAAACTCACGTCATTAGTGCCCCGGGGCAGAATTCTCAATTATTTTCTACGGCAGCGAGATTTGTGACAAATGAAAATTCCGGTCAAGACTCGAACCAGCGAGCCTTCCCTCCGAAGAGCTGAGTCCGTACAGGCCAATTTCCACCTCGGTCATCTCAGTAGGACATGGGATTAGCAATTGTATAATAGTAATAAGTGTATGGTGGTTTCATTTCTTGCATTTGGTAGCCAAAAAGTTGAGAAAATGTAAAAAAAAAAATGTCATTTGGGCGGCAAAAGATGGCAGCTGCAAAAGGGACATTCAATAGCACCATTAGTTTATTTATTTACCATATGTTGTTACATATGATGAGAAACTTAAATGAAAAGATTTCGTGAGGGATTTGAGAATATATTTTTTTTTAAATGAATAAATTTCAGACATGAATCAAGCGAAATCAAATCGTTTTTGTTTTTTCAAAAAATTGTACATGGTCTTTTTTAAAGAGCAGATATTTGCAAGCTCTACTGCACAAAAACTACTAAATGTTTCAAAAAAAGTGTACATGACCTTAATGAAAGAACTATTTATGGGCAACAAATTTCATTTGAAGGATAGATCTGTATCTTCAATTTTATAGTTGTAGGAAGAGGCCGGAAATAATTCAAACTTTGGCAATTTTCGAAAATTCAGAGTTAACCGTGAAATTCGGAGCTATGCCACCTTTAGAAGTGTATTTTACTCTATTCTTACAAGAAATTTAAAGAAAATAATTGGAGCCGTTTTTGAGAAAATTTTGAAAATGTCCGGGGGCTTCATGTAAAGTACCCCTAAATTTTAAAAAAATGTTTTTCAAAGCTTCAACTAGAGCCAGATCGACAGGGGATTCTTCAATTTGGAAAAGATCGTACGTGTGGTTTAGGCGCTAATAAAGTTCACAGACGGACAGACACGGACGGACGTTTTGAAAACACTACTTTTTTTGTATCAGGGGGCCCCCAAAACGTGTATTTCCGTTGAAATCTCGAAATCGATTTTCCGCAGCTTTACATTACTTTCTCTATACGACGTATATTACTCCCGTATTCCTGTGTATGTATACGAGAAAGTAAAAATTTTGAATGGTTTTTGAGAAAAGAAATTACCTAGTTTCGCACGAAATTACACGAAAATTACAAAGGAAATGCTCATATTTTTGAGAAATTGAACAAGAACTTATTCAAAGAAATGACAGATCCGTTTTTAAGGAACTACTTTCATTAAGGAAATAAATCTCTATCTTCAATATTATAGTTGTAGGAAGATGCCCGCAAAAATTACACTTTTTCAATTTTCAAACAATCTGTGTTCGCAAAGAACAAGCGACTACCACCATTCTCTTAAGCGTTCTTTGTGCTATCCAAGGACAAAATTTGATCGAAAAATTTGGAGCCGTTTCTGAGAAAATTTTGAAAATGTTGTGAGGCTTGTGAAGTACACTCAAAAATCAAAATGTACGTTTGAAAATCCCCAAGCGGCGAATTTATTCAGATCGATTGGGGAATATCAATTTTGAGGAAAATCGACTGAATAGTTTAGACATTAGCGATGACCACAGACGGACATTTTGCCGTCAATCGATTTTTTGGTATCAAGAACCAACAAAACAAGGATACACCATGTGTTAGTTTTTTTTTTTGTAAATTTACCAACATGATTTATCCACTTTTTCGTTATCAGAGCCCGACAATAAGAGTTTTCTGGCGAAAATTCGCCGTTTTCCGTTGCATGATTACTAAATTTTCTCTTCTTACGACGAACTTCGTAACACAAGAAAGTAAAATTATATGTATTTTTCACGCTTCGTTTGTTTAAGAACTCGTTTAAATGGCAGTTAAAGTATAAGACTGAAATTGCCATATTATAATATTACATAGCCATTAACAATATCTCGAGAAAGTACGTGCTGTTGTAGCACTACTTATTTTATCGCCCTTACTAACGTAAGAAGAGAAAGCAATGTAATCGTACGCCGTAAAACTGTGAATTTCCGACAGAAAAACTCTTTATTGCCGGGACCCGGTAACGAAAAAGAGGATAAATCCAGTTTAGTCAAGTTTTATTTTCCTGCCCTTCTTTTGAGCAGTATATAATAAGGCGGTAATAAATTAACTTAACATTACAAATCGTATATTAGTAATTTAAGCCAAGCGAATGCACATAGTTTTGACCACGCTGCGGTAGCAACATTGCGTTGCTCGCTTCTGCATAATTTGTTGTGAATACTGTAGCAGTCAATGAAATGTATCGGTTTGTTTCGTATGACAAAGTAAGAAATAACTGCTGCTCCTGACTGTCAAAATGAATGCTGATATGCATCACAGGCACTTTGTTTGAATTGGACATTTTCAAGTATAGTAGCTGAGATGTTAGTAGTGCAGAAAATGCATTATAGCATTGCTGTTTACAATAATGCGAGAAAGTATGTGCTGTTGTAGCACCACTAGATATGTAAAGTATAATTGTTTTTTAAAACGTACGACTTTGCATCACTTACAACACTCGATACCACACGAAGTCTCAGTGTTCTAGTGACATCTTTTCTCAGAACATTTATATGTTCAATTTAAATTCTGTAATTTTCATTATTTTTTAAATTTGTAATACTATTGAAAACGTTTCAATATTAGGTACGGAAGGTGTTATATCAGTTGCCTTTGTCCCTCAGCTTCTTGAGCAAAATAGCATAAAGGACTAGCGTGACCTAAATGTCACACACTCTCAAAGGGCTGCTTAATTAGAATTTTTTTAAAAGTATTTCCCTCTACTGCAGAAGATACTAATAATTTCATCTTTTGTGAAAAAAGCAAATTTTTGAAGAAAAAAAACAATTACCGTCCTTGGAGGGTTAATGTTAACTTATAGTACTCGATATGGAATAAGAAAATTGTAAAACTTCCGGTTTCAATTTTTCAAGGGACCTGTTCTTTTGAGAAAAGTTCCAAAATAGACCTAACTGGTCTGGATGTTTAATCTTCAACATTTTGTGCAATGAGTTTTGGAATGTAAACATACATTTTGGGCTACTCAAATTATAGAATTCAGCAATCAGCCAACACATTCTGCCAAAACTGGGAAGGAAATCAAATGATTATTGGGTCACTGATATATAAGCCACTTTCCTGAAAGACATGGGGTGAAATATTAAAAAACACCATTGGAAAACATAATAACAATATTTATTGATTTGTTAGCATGTCTGCAGTATTTTTTCTGCAAGCTTCTTGGGAACTTCATTTTATCAGTAAATTTTTACAGAAAATGCTTGAAATACTTCTAAATATATGTTAAAAGAATACATGAAAATATGTTAATACAAAAATTATTAATACTTAATGGACATTAAAATAATATCACACTTCAAGGACATGAGTGCTTTAACACCTCCAGTTACAACAGCCTTGTAGATGTGATCTGAATAACATACTGGAAAAATTGAAATAAACAGCAGCACTTAAAAATAATTTTGAGAATTTTACATCTGTTCTTGTAAGGGCATTTAATGAATGTTGGCTTAGATTCATCGTTCAATCATGAGTTAAAGGTCTACGAAAACAATACACACTGAGAAAAAAATTAAAGAATACAAAAGAACTTAACTTATGTAAAAACAAACACCAAACTGATTCACTGTCACTACAGCATTAGCATGTAAGCATAGGTACATCATTTGCAGAAGATCGAGATATTTTCAATATCTTGCTGATATTTTCAATATCAGTACTACTTATTACATCAGTCAAGGTTAAATTAAAGCAAACAATTAAAGGAATACTACTAAATAATTTGGCCCCACACAATAGTTAAATCAGATCCAATCACAAGGCCTTCAAATTAATTTAATGTCATGAAACATGACAAGTAACAAAATAATGATATAAAAGGCACTGCAGCCTACATTATCACATGCCTCTTTTACAGGACTTAAAATGGCTCCTTTCATACTCACATAAAAGAACACAAAGGTACATCACCACCTTACTTCATTCTCATAGCAGAAGTGTCCTGGAATTTTGGGGAAAATGTGATGCAAATATCCATTCTTAGGAATAAGCTGACAGTGCTTGAAAATTATTTAAACCCTGTTTTTGAAGTCTCTTTATTGTTTTAAAGTATTGCTCCAGGGAATAAATATTCCATAAATTATTCATAAATTTCCCAATAAGGTGATGATGTAACAAAAAGTAAAAAATGGCACCATTATTATAACCGACAGTGATGTTCAACAGTTACTACACTGTATACTCCACATGCTGTATCTCTGACCAAATTTCACAGAACATTATTTGCATGTTATCACAAAGGAGATAGCAATACATCAATAACTGGGTCCAGGGTAAGTTGTAAATGTTAATAAAAAGATGTTGAACTCTTTAAGTTCGCTTCCACAAAACAACTCCCATATTGCTCTATTTTCCCCTAATTTAGTCTTTCTGATGAAAACGCAGCTGGACATTTTAAATATACAGAAACAGTGTGTAAGAGATTAGAGCAACATTTCTGGGCCTCTTAAGAGCTTGATGATGGCAGGAATTGCCGTAACAATTTAAATGAAAGAAGCTAGAAAATATTTCTCACTTCAGGGATGACACAAAAAGAAAGTTCTTTTCCAAATTGATTACTTCAAAGAGACACAATAACAACTTCAGAGATGTACTATTTGTGTGAAAAAAGATGCATGTCAAGGGGCAACTCACATGTTACAGCATCTTTCTTTGTACTGATGACCCAGAGCAGAATAACTATTTTTCAAAGACGTTTATCTCCTCTGCCTCCCAAAGTTCAATTGCAAGGTCACTGATCAGCAAATAACAGAACAAAAAAATTGTTTTTGAATCAAAAAGGAGAAAACTGCATTAAATGTTTTAAGAATTTGCATTTGTCTATGTACAACAAAACCTCACAAAAAGACCCAGTCTATGCGGAAACAAAAAAGTCTGTGGATTTTCTTCACAAGATATTTCAATCACTGGCAAAGTTACAACACATGTATAAAACTGTAAAACAAAAACACATGCAGCCTGCAAGATATCTAATTGATATGACTCGGGTATAGAATTTTTGAAGTTGTAGAACAAGTTGAGGAGACAACATATACTTTCATACCTACTTCTTGCTAGTTCTACAGATAATCAAGCATTTGTACCAGAATATCTTACATCATCAGGCAAGAGACACGAGTGAAACCTCTTATTTGTGTCTGTGGAACACATGACAAATCACAAAATTATATATTAATATATCTCCTATTTCTAGCAGTAATGTAACTTAAATCTTGATTATAACAATGAAAAACAATATTGAAATATAAATCGAACCATTTCATGGAATATTTGAATAATTAATCTTCATAAATGTTACTAAATTAACAGAAGTATTGTCATATCTTCAAAAAACCAAATAAAAGGTCTTGAATAACAAAAAATATACAAATTTACATAGCTGCCAACAAGCACAACTTTGTTTTCACAATATTGGATTATTACAAATTGACAAAAAATACAGTAAAATGTACAAAAATGTTAATAAATAATTATAATAATAAAAAACAATCTTGCACAATTATCACAATACCTTATTTGGCACTATCCCCACAATAATAAACTTATTCAAAATACAAACACAGAAGTTACTTTATTCCTAGGTTGAAGACTAGAAATAGGAGAGAAGACAATTGGTAGATTAGTTTGTGTACATCACCAGATTGCAATTCATTTTCTCAATAACTGTAGAGCTTATTACAACATGTAGTTCAGTTTATTAACCTTTTGTATTAAATTGTGATTTTAATATTCTCTGTACCTCAAATCATTCTATTCTATGCAACCACACTTAACATTCAGTGCTTTGATGAAATGATAAAAGGTCCACTAATCAACGATATATTTGAGCTCATTTCAACAATTAATGTTCTTGCTTGCTTCTAGTCTTCACAATTTCCAAATAAAATTTTCGAAAAATTAATGTCATGCAAATGTAATGTAGAATTTTTCGTATTTGTAATTTTGAGTAGACAAATGACATAGTAAGGCCTGTATTTAGACTTTTGACCAATTCACTTGCATCATAAATTTCTAAAAATACTTGGTCACATCAAGCATTTAAAATAAATGAAAAAATACATAACAGTCACTTTTCATTTAAGCATCAAGTTTTAAGAAATATGACTTTTGAAGAGAATACAAACAAAAAAGGCATGTAGGAAAACATAAAATACAAGCAATTAAATAAAGGTGCAATATAAAAATGTTTTCAAATGAACAAGAGATTTCTAAATAGGTACAGATTTAGTCTCAACACTCCCAAAAAACTAATTTCCTAGAAAAGTACCACTCATTTCAACATGTTTAATACTAGAATGACGGAAGAAGTAATTTTCACGTTTTGCTGTTTCAGTTTCTCTTTGTGTCTTTATTTATCGATGTATTTCACTGATATAATGCGAATTTCAATATTTTTTTGCGTTTTTAAAACCATGATATATAGTTTTTAGACATCTTATTTTCGAAGAATATGTTAAAATCATCTTTGTTTACCTCCAACAATTGGGTAGGACTGAAATATTCAATGCACTTTAGGATGCTACTACATTTCTTGAGATTCTGTTAATGGCCTGATTCTGAACTGTTGATGTTTCAATGAACTTAGCAGTCATATTTGAATGACAGATGTGCATACTAGTACCAGGTCTTTACTTCGACTTGCAACCCATGACTGGGAGCATCTGTTCTTGTTTTGACAATTTGGCAACCACATGTCTTTGCCTCCTTTCAGGTCAACGTTGGCTGACACATTGAGGCAGCAGAGGAGGTGAGCATCAGGTCATAGGCTGCAGAATAACTATTCTGTTTCTGTTCCCCAATTCAAGAGTTAGGCGGGCAGGTATCTTTTCACACTGCACACGGTGGGTGGGGTGGGTAGAGAAATGAGCGGCCAAACAAAACATCTCGTTAGGCGATTCTCTCCAGTATGCTTAAGAAATAAAACTGTATAATACTGACTATACGGAGGGAAGTTATAACTGATTTACTGATTTATTAACAGCAACACAACAATAATTATTATTTAATGAAAGCCACATCAGGGAGAAATCAGAACATATCTCGTGAAACATTACCGTCAAGCTCTTCATTATTTATAACAATAATAATAATTTTACTCTTTTTAGTGTACAGGCTGCAACATGTTGAAGAGTAACAAGGGCAGAGTATGTGCTTTCCCTTTTTTCCATCTAAAATTACCCACATTCTCTCAGGCTGAAATCTGAGGCACACGGCCAGGAGTTGCTAGAAGTGATGCCAAAGGTATTTCACGCACTGCCAAATTGCCAAAACAAGACAAGTTTTCTCAAATGGGTTGCAAGTTACACTAAAGATTCAGTATATTGATTGATTTGATTCTTTGCTGATTGATGATTGATTTGTAACTTGATGGAAAATGGCAAAAGATGAGGACAATAACAATATTGATATAAATGATGACAAATGAACAAAATGATGGCAAGTTTGATCTATTGCGAAAAGTGTATGTCAAATAACACTTCAAGATCCAGAAAAATATTTTGTGGCAAAAAAAGTGGGATAAAGAAAGTAGTTGTGTTGTGTTATTTATCATTCTAAGTATATAAACAAGTATGATTTATACAGTAAATATAAATATTTTATAACCCAAAATATAATCTCAGACATGTCTTACTACTCAAGTTTTTGAAAATTAAAACAATAATTAAACACAATTTTATTGATACAGTCATTTAGACTTTTCTGTCTTTGTACGTAGGGCTTTCTAGTACTAAACATGAAGGCAAAATCACCAAAATAACGTTAAGTTGAGTAATAATATAAGAACCAAAAATAACACAATCTTTTCACAGAAGACAGCCTCTGTACTTCATTAATACATGGTACACTTCATTACACACAAGGAAATGTGTATCTTTTCAAGTAAGTTTTAAGAATTCATGTACTTTAATAATTCTATTAGTTAATTAATAAAATATTTCATATTGTTTGAACAAGCACATCGTAGCACATGAGTACACAACATTTAAACTGATGTGCATTTTTCTCACATAACCCTTTTAAAAAAACAGCCTTATGCTAATCAATAATATTTCATATTTTGTACAAGCATCCAAATGAATGAAAATCTCTACCTGTATTCAAAGATTGCACATATTTTCTCACTCTCTCCCCACAATTTCTTCATAAAATATACTGTTGCATAATAAACAACACAGTAATATACAATAAATTTCTTTTCTCTTTACAATTTGATACACTACATTGCGTATTTTAACATTACAATCTACAATGTTTCTGGGATAGTGCCAGCGAACAGCTCGGAACCTTGGTATCTACACACACAAGCTAACATATAGCTCACATATAAACAAATTCACGTTAGTGGCTGAATATTTTGGTTGCGATGAAAAGAGACCACAGGTTCGTTTATGAAAACTACTCACAAAATAAGCAATTCAAGAATGCATTGTCTCTTCAATTTCAATACTGTATTGACCAAGATCTCTCCTCATGAAACCAAAATAATTTCTAACAACTTTTTAACATGTAAAATACACAGAAGGAAGAGAAGACCCTCTCACCAAGACACAGGAACATAAAAGGGTATGAAACATTTGGATGGATGGAAGCTTATTATTATTATTATTATTATTAATTTAATTATTACCTGAACATTCTTCAGTATTTAATATTAGCTTGTTTCAATATCAAACACTTTACTATAACGCTTACTGAGGTCCTTTACAAATTCATTCTTCAAAATCTTCAGGCACCTGTAAGAGAATTAAGACTTGAGAATTAAAACTTGCAAAAATTTACTTATGGAGTAATTCAATTTTAAATTGTTAGAAGTGAATAACACTTTTTTAAATTTAATATGTTCTATTTACTTATTTATTTATATTTTTATTTAACATCAAAAAACAGTTAAAAACTGAATACGATATACTATGGAGAGAAGTGAATATACAATCTGTGGATGTTTTCTTGATTTTTGGGATTTCTACTCTAACTTATAAACACAAAGTTGTATGAATACTGGCAGTATTGAGTTTTATGTTCAAAATAGTGTTCTGAATAGCAGATTATAATATATCTAAGCAACAATACAAATGTCCACAGAACCAACAAGACAGACTTCTGAAGAACCTGCAATGGAAACTTTCCTAACAGACTCACTTAACCCACCATTACTCACGCATATTTTTGTTACCATAAACCGGGAATACTTTGACCACTTTTTAATTTCATTACAACATGCACACAAGACTAATGATGGCAACATAATTTCTTCTATCACATATTTGGGGCTTCAACAAGTAAAATGGAATGTAGATCAATATCTCCCTTGAAAATGATAAAGATGATAGATATTTGACAAAAACTAGGTGATCAAAGTTACCTGACAGGGGTTACTTTGATCACAGCTTTAAATACATTATTAAGTCAATTTTAAATATTTAATATGGAAACTTTGACCTTTGGAAATTCATTAATAACAATACTTACAGTATTAATAGACACAAATAAATCATTTAATATTTCATAAAAAGATAATACAATATCAAATGTTCAGTAACAAGGTACTAGAGTACACACACAATATAAGGCAGGAAACAAAGAAGTTGAATCACCAAACTTGACAGATATGCTTGGTTTTTGTTGAATCCTTTATGTGGTGAGCTGGGGGTCAGCACACACATAAGTTAAATTTGAGACGCAGTTCAACGGAAACCCTCAAATGATTTATTGCTAATTAATTGCCACATATTTTTGGGGAGAAAACAGGTGTGAGCTGGGGGGTCTGCACACAAAAGTTAAATTAGGGTAGTAGCTCAACATAAACCTTCAAATGGTTTATTGCTAATTAATTGCAAAAACATTACAATGCTGAGTGAACCAGGTTTGCCTCGTCTGACAATAAGCAAATTGTTCCCTCTTGGTTGCTCCCTGACATAACTTTTTACTCGAAAAAGGAAATAAAACAAAAGAAACAGATACTGCAGCGAAGGGATGGCATACGATTTTCTTGCTAAATCTATGACTCTTGCCGTTGATATAAAGTAAAAAAAAACATGATCTACATGAGACCCCATGCTCTTCTGATCATTACGCAAGCACTGTAGACACAAAACAGAGTTACTGGGTGGAGGTGATAAATCATATCAAACAATAACGCAATTGCTCGCACATGAGAATTATCTAACATGACGCACCACAATAATCAGCACCTTCTCATATTGTTTCCCTTCACAGAACTCATACGAACGACGAACGGTTGCAGAGTTGAATCGTGTGGGAAGACATTGCTTGAGCATTATCTCCATGTAAAAAGATGTTAATGCTACTGAAATAAATCCAGAAATGATAGATTTTTTTCTAACAGCACAAGTAATGGCGGGTTAACAAACAAGAAATGAATTTGTAATGAGACTTTACACTTTGTCCGTCACCAAAAGGAAATTGCTGTCTGGAGATGAAAGCTTATAATCGACTATTTCTTGAATTACACATTAAATGCTGTCAATAAAGTTCAATTATTGACATGAAGTAAGTAAGACTTAAAAACAAATTACTGCTAATTCAAGAAAGAACTGTTAGTATTGCTTGAAAGTGCAATACATGAAGTTGAGAAAAGTCTAATTATTAAATTTTTTATGTTTGTATAGCTCCCACCAACATTTTAGTTTCACACATCTGTCAGTTAGCTTTATATCTACTGACTGTAATTGCATTATGAAAATATGCTTTGACTTTTCAACAATTCAAGGTATCAAAATAATACTTTGTTTAAAAAATATGAACTGTTAAATAGACATGGTTATATATTATCATTAAATCATAAAACTGACGTTCATTAGGTATATAATAAACATTTATTCTTAGATAAAAATAATGTGAAACAAATCATGCAGATAATAAATGATTTTTTTTTTTTACTTAAATCAGCTCTATCTCCTACTTCTCAGGTTTTGAATTCAAGAGTTTAGAGACTAAAACAGTCAGTAATATTTTCTTCTGTTTCTTGTTTTGCATTAGTCTTTGTTTCAGAAAATTTTCTAGTAAATTCACTGCCCTAAAAATGTCCTCACCAACTGAAATCTGACCCTGAACATACCTACAAAAAATGTCTATTTCCTGCAGTGCTTGTGGAGCAAAAGGTGGTTTAGAACCATGCGCCCCCCCTATTCTTTTTCTTCTTCTTCTTCAGTAGTCTTCTCATTCTCATACCATCGTGAAATCGAAAACTTTTTTGTCTGTAGGATGGTCTGATACAGTGATTTCTGCATTGACATTACTGAAAATGTCATAGACATCTTTGCCTGATGCCAAATTTGTAAGTCCTTGCCACTTGTCAGAGGTAAAAATGCTCATGTCCTACTCTTCCTCTCGTTGCAAGTCACGTTGACAGAATCCGGCTTTTTTGAAAGCCAGCCTTGGGAGCAATACAAAATTCCTTGTTCTTGCTGTTATTATTATTTATTCTAGCAAAATTGTAGTAGATTCTAATTATTTAGTATTATATCTTGATGATTTTATGATTTTTTTCCCCTCAAAATTTACACAATTCTTTTTATTCAGTAAACACATCAAAATATTAAGAACACATTAACATATTAAGAAAGTAAATTTTAACAATGTTAGTGTTTTATTATTAGAGGATTCAAGCTTGTAATTCATTTCAAGTGTGTTAAATTGGGGAAGGGGTATATTTAACATCAATAAAATTTTATAATTTTACTTAATTTAATCATGTTATGTATTGGAGATAATTATGTTACATATTATGTTATGAATATGGATGATTCATTCATGGTGGCTTGAGAGTTCACTGAAATGCACTCCCATCAGAATATCCCTCATACCCACTAGCCTCCCATCAAGGCAAATGGACTAAAAGAAGGCAGTTCAGCACGAAGAGGTGGATTCACCAAAAATACTCCATACAACGTTGAACATTAACACACAATTTCCATGGTTTCTTTTGCTGAATAATTCAACACAGGCCATGAATAGGTGAATGCACAGTGTCGCTTCTGGGGTACCAGAAACAACACTGAGCATGCATCCATTTGCTACAATTCTGGAATCATTCATCATAATAAGGAAGCTTGTAAGAGCTGAAACATCCTTCTTCAGTTTGAGGTAGTAACAGAAAAACTCTGAGCCTTGTACTCAATGTCAAAAAGTTGACTTTCTAAATATTAACAAGTAGTTTGTAGTAAGAAGTAAATATTAATAAGTAGTTCTGCAAATAATATTGGTTTTAAATTTTCAAAGTAATTGGATTGAGCACTAGAAAAATAGGGAAAAATGGAGAAGAATAGTTGAGCAGGCCAAGACGCTCACTTGAAGGTCATAGAGCCTTAGAAGAAGAAATTTTCAACGCAGCAATGACAGAATAATAACTATAGAAACAAGGTCAAAAAATTAATACTACAGAAAAGTAGCTACCGAAACTCAACTGTTCAAACATTTTATCAGCAAGAGTTCTTGAGTTACTATTCAATGCAGGTATGAATCATTAATTACACAAAAAAGTTTGAAATCTATTAACACAATCTTTATTTGGAATTTATAAAGAGAAATGGAAAAAGTACCTGAAAATCTATCCAATCTCTTAATATAAAAGCCGTTTCTAAATTCAATAACTGAACTAACTAATAAGCTTCTAACTAATAACTAACTGAAAATTGAAAAAAAGTATTAAAAATAAAACCAAAGAAATTTATTCATTGTAATACTTAAATTTCAAAATACATTAGATAACACTAATCAACAGAAAAAAAGTCAAGAAACCACCATAAGTATTAAGAATATAAAACACTTGTAATGAAAAAACAAGCTGAAACAAGAATGCAATGCACACATGTCTAAAAAATCAAACTATATATACAAATACTTACTTTCTGTACTGAGATGAACTTCTAAACTTTGCTATGTCAAAACTGGGAGCATGAGGCATATGTACAATAAATGCATTAGGTAGAACCACAAACTCAAAACCCTGTGCTTCGAGTTCCATAATATGAGACACTTTATTCCAACCGAAGCCCACAAAGCGGGTGTCATATTCTGGAATGTCTTTACGTACCACAATGTATGGTTCAAAATCAGGTTCCCATTGCACCTGGAAATTAAAAATTTAATTACATTAAATAATACTCTTACAAGAACGGGATATTTGCAAGTAGTGGGACCTAGAGTATTTCAAAGTAAAGATAAGATGCAAAAAATTATAATATGTTCAGCTTTTAGTAACAATAATTGCAGCTTTGGTCATACAATTGTCCTCCAAAATCTTATTTCCACAAGAAAGGAAAACAATCACAACTCATTTTGAAAACTATTCTCGTTGCTGATAAAATTATGTCAGATATACCTACATAGGAAACAGAATTTATTGTAATACGAATCAGCAAAATAGGTACCTAAATTATTGTTTCCAAAAATCTGTAAAGCGAATAGAAAATACAAAAAATACATATCTATGATAGTGTTTAAATGGCTCCATTAATGCATTTAGAAATTTTTAAGCATACAACATCACCAATTAGGCATTAAATGGATTTGTAACAGCTGAACTAGCCTCTAACTAGAAGTTCTACAGAAGTAATTGAACACTTGTCTGCACCATACAATAAGAATTTTACACGAAATATATAACATGTATGTAGTACATAAAATTATGTTTACAACTGGTCAGTGCACACAGGTGCACCATGTTACTGGTCATGTCAGGAGTCGTGAAGAGGAGTGAGAGGGTAATGGGTACCACCATCATTGTTTTGAAATTGAACTAAATGTATTGAAAATAATTACCATATATTATTATCACATCACATTCCAAAGAGGTATTCGCTTGAAGCCTGAGTTAGTGACATTACATGACTGTAAGAAATGTTTGTCAGATTTTGATCAAGTTACAAATGGACTCTTTGAAACATGAGAAAGCATGAGATTGTGATTACTTTTGCTTCACAAACATTTGCTCATTCTTGATTCTGAGTAATGCAAAATTTCTGAGAAGGGGGTGGTAAGTTTGACAATTCATGGATTGCCATATTTTCACTACATTCTCTACGACACCCAGGAATTCTTGTCGATACTTTTGCAAGAGAAGACTGTTATTGGAACATGGAAAATCATGAACACAAGCTTATCTCTGAGTGTTGTTGTATTCATCAGTGATAATATTACTTAAAATCACTTTCCCTTAACCTTTTATTGAACATCCTAACTTCAATTAATATGTAAGATTTCTTGCATTTGTTGAACTTACGACATCTTCTTAATAATTTGAATAAAAACAAAATTTGAGTTATTCCAATGCTTTACTTCCATTAGGTAAATCAAAATTAATTTTTCACTAAATAATAAACATTTTTATTCTGTTTGAAATCAAAATTAATGGTGCCACAATCTCACATATGTTCTTGTTTTATTTGTAACAGTAATGTAATATTAGAATACTAGTTGAACCCGTGTAAAAATTTTGTACACTCTTAATTGGACACCTCAATTGCACATCTAATTGCAACCAGCAATAAGCCTACTTCACTCACAGGTCACATTATCAAACACACACTCTGAGAAGGTTTCCATCCCATAAAAATATTTCCATCGGCTAGAATTTAAACTTTACAACTTAGGCTTCCATATTGAACACATCAATTCTACAATACCACAGAGATGTGGAATTTGAACGGTTCTGATGCATCAATAACAAAGTAGAAGTTTTGTAATTATTCTGATTTCTAGTTTATAATGAAAAGTTTTTAAGGAAAATGAAACATAACCTATGTCATACTATTAAGCAACATTTTCTTTATTCAAGCAAAAGAACGTACAGAAAAAAATTGCAGCAGTTTTGAGAAAATATTGTTAAGTGCCTTTAAAAAATTTTCACAATTTAATGCAAAATGATTACCATCATACTCACATTTTGAAAATATTGTACATGACATTATTTGAAGATTGATTTTGGGAGAAAAAATCTAAGTAAAAATCTCTAATTCAAAATAAAGGCAAAATAATTTAAACTTTCACATATTTGGAAATTCATAATTTGAATGAAAATCAGACCTTTTTATAAGCACACTAATCAAGCAAAAAACTGTGGTCATGTTTTGGGGAAAGTGTTCTAGGGGTTTCATGATGATTACCTCTAAAAATGTAAAGTTATGTTTCAAATTCACAGGGCTTCAAATCAGGCCAGATTGATCAGAACAGAACAGGAGAAAAATATTATGTATGGTTTACGCTCTTATGCAATTCAGATGATGGACAGAGATTGAATTTTTGGAGTATTAGATTAACTTTATCTAATCTATACTCTAATACCCCAAAAATAATAAAAGCTCACAAGGAAAATAAAATGTGCAAAAGTAATGAAAAGCAACTTATATAAGTATAACTCAGCTCTCATTCCTCAACATGAATCTGTACTATAATTTTCACATGTGAAAAATAATTTTACTTGTGAATATAATGATTATCAAAACTGTACAGAAATTTCAATTCAATTGTCCTGCATATTTTAAGAAATATATTAGTGGTCTTTCAAGAAGTAATGAATTATTCAAATCAATGTCACTGATGATCCCAGAACACAAGAGTTAGTGACTGTATTTGGAACTTTCAGTACTTAGCATTGCATTCAAAAAAGATTTGTGGAAAAAAAATTACTGTACAGAAACAGGCTGGATAGAAACTCTTTCTTTACATCACAAAATAACATGCAATGTCAATGTCATATCCTGGAATATAATTTCAAAGTCATGCAAAAATATTTTTTTAATTTATTTGTGAAATGAATTTTCATATTTTCTTCTCTTCCTTCCACTATTTTTTATCAACATAACTCTATGTAAAAAAAGTTTGCATTCATGCCTTCAGTTGACACAAGTCAAATGAAATCCTGGACATCTATTAGGCAAAGAATTTTCAAAAAGATTTCCTTAAAAAATTCACCAACCTATACTTTATATTACTTCAATCTTTCCATTATCAAATTTTTCAACACTGGGAGAGTCTTCTAGGGGAAAAAAAAAAATTTACAATGTTAATGAAACTAGTGTACTGAATTTCTTAAAAAATGAATGATAAACAAAATCAATTATGTTTGCATCTTTCTAGATTAAAACAATATTTTCTTAATCCACCCAGACACTTTTTTTTAATAATAATAATAATAATAAATTATTATTATTATTATTATTATTATTATTATTATTATTATTATTATTATTATTATTATTATTATTATTACTACTACTACTACTACTAGCTGAAGTACCCGGCGTTGCTCGAACATTTATTACAGTAAATTATTATACAGGAAGAGGAATTAAATCTTTTCATGCCCTGCGGCGGGACCTATCTCTATATCTTCCATTGTATCCCTTCTCCGCCCTACTCCCTACCATGCTCTGCCTGGCCACGCCATGATAGCTGTCTTCTCTTGGCCCCCCATTTGGAAATTTCCAGTTTACCTCGCTCACTTTTCCACAAATAATGACATTTTTCTTATTTGAAGTTCCAGCTTCTAAACATTCACTTTATAACTAAAAGCAATAAACAAATCTAAACTACAAAATAAAATACTTGTACTCACATATAAAATTTTTGTGGTGTATTATATATTCCAACACTATCAAAACTGTCACGTCATAAAACTTATCATATTTTTATACTTTTTCTTCTATTGTATTTTAAAAAAAAGTTTTGAAATTGATCTGTCAACTCGTGACCTTGAAGGCACTTACTGTTTTAAGCTGAGTATAACATGCGCAAGTTCATGCACGGGTATGGTAGTAGGTAGATCCGGAGTAATAGTTATAGATGTCATAACGTAATTGATGATTCATAATCATAAAAATAAATGAAAATACTTGTATCTATTCTGAAACATAATTACCAGTTTTTATAATTCTAAATATGACAAAAATATATATGTTTAATGTCCTGTGTGATAGTAACACGTAGTATAAAACTTATTTGTTCAGGTAAATCAATTCATCATACGACTGATACAATAGAAAACTAATGATCCACCAACATTACATTATGTGTAAATAATAAATTGACAATGCACTGAGCCACATAACAAAACAATATTAGCATCATTATTTTATCTCAAGTGATAGAGATTATGGATCCTGAAATATGAATAATAGAAACCAAAGACTCCCAGATATTATTTGCTTAGACAAAAATATTTTGGACCAATTAATTTTTTCTTATTTTTTTAGAAATATATGAATGAACGCATTCATTGGAGGCAATTGATATGCAAAACAACTTTACTGATTAGTCTTAATATGTAAATGATCATTCCTAAATTACATATCACTGCACAGAAATTCATTCCATATTGAAGAAAAACTTACTGGGTTTACAAAATCATTAATTACTTTCCATTTTTCCAATTTGTGCAGGAAAGCTGAATAATAGAAACCAAGAACTCCCAGATTGATTTATTTGCTCAGACAAACTTTTTGTTAGATAAATTAATTTCTGCCTATTTTTTATAGAAAAGTATGGATGAATTCAATTATTGGGAGCAATTGATATGCAAAACTAAAGCACATATTAGTCTTAATAAATAAATGATCATTCTATAATTATCATCCACTGCACTAAACTTCTTCACATATAGAAGAAAAAAGTACAACAGCAATTGATATGCAAACAACTCTACAGATTAGTCTTAATATATAAATGGTCACTCCGAAAATATATACACCGGCACAAAACTCCTTCACATGTTGAAGAAAAACTTTTACTGGGTGGACTGAAGACAAATAAACATTTTCCATTGTACCAATTTTAACGTGAGAGTTGAATAATAGAAACCAAGAGCTCCCAGATTTATATATTTGCTCAGACAAACTTTTTTAGATAAATTAAGTTTTTCTTATATTTTATGGAACAATATGGATGAAATCATTCATTCGGAGCCAGTGACATGCAAAGCTAAATTTCTAAATTTCTTCGCATGTAGAAGAAAAAAGTACAACTGCAATTAATATGACAAACAACTGTACAGATTAGACTTAATATGTAAATGATCATTCCTAAATTACACACCACTGTTCAAACTGCCTTCGCCTATTGAAGAAAAAAATTTACTGAATGGACTGAAAACATATACATATTTTCCATTTTACCATTTTGAACCTAAGAACTGTGTAAATAGTCAAATTGAGAGTCCTAATGAACAGCTGCCATACTACTTAGAGAATTATTCACATTTCTCCCCTTCTCGCAGTATTGTTTTCAATGGGGCGAGTAAGTACTTCAGGAAGTCGACCTTCCCGCTGAGTAACCGATTCAAAATTTTAGTAGACTGCCCATCTCTTGGCATTTGTAATATGTTTTGACAATTGTGACAGTCGTTTAGTCAAACAATTCAGTTGTCACAAATTTCTGTAAAAGAAGACGTTTAGATTGTATACGATATGTATATATTGTACATTGTACATTACTGTATATTATTGTACTTTTTATTCTCTCAACCTACCTCAATTATTAAACACTTTCAAACTCACAATGATTTCTTGCCACTTAGTATATAACACGGACAAAGAGCAATACATGAACATTGACATAATTTACCACTTCAGTTACGGCTTTCTTTCAAACATTCACACAGGGACATTACATAACCGTATTGAAACTCTTATGAATTTCGCAATAATTCTGGACATTGATAAAATCAGTAGTAGATCTCAGACGCCATCCTCTGGTGGCACGCAGCTTAACTATTGACATTGATGCACTCTTGAATCTGTGATATATGGCTAGGCAAAAAATGTCCAGAAAACTAATTATTTTGAAAATATATTACCGTTTATGTTTGTAAATCACAGCCTATAGTACTCCAGGCCTTTAAAGGCTGCTAGCACAAAAGTTTCGTCAGCATTGGTTCAGTAGATTCAGAGATTACCGCGCTGGAAGACAACGCACTTCTGTCTTTATATATTAGTATAAATTATTAGGATTTTGTCACTTTTGTGTCAACATTTACAGTCACATTGACAACAATTCAAGAACTTGGCATATTTGTATGAAGTAATCCTTCGTTAACTTACTTTTTATATTATGGTCTGTAGTCCGTAAGTCATGTCAGGAGTCGTGAAGAAGACCGCCAGGTAGCATCTCCGCATACACGTCTCTCTCTTATGCGCTCCTGCGTCACTCCCCAGCGGCCAGATTTGGGAAGGAATTAGGAAAGTGGTACGGTTTAGGATGTTTTACAGGAGTTGGACTAGCCCTTGCGAAGCAGCCAACCTCATTTTGTCTGAACAAAATTCACATGATTGTCCGGGAATCAAACCCGGACCTTCTTGGTCAAAAGCGAGCAACTTTGCTCTTAGCCACAAGTCAACTTACAATTTATAATGTTATTTTACCACTACGTACCTTGTAGGGAGTGGTAGCAGTTCGCCATTTACCAAAGTTAGTCGGAGCATGCCCCTTGGTCCATACATGATATCGGAAGGTGAAGAGAGTTCCCATATCCAGCATATTTAAAAGTTCAGCTTTGCTCTTGGGAAAAGTTATACGATAGCGTTGTGTTTCAAATGCTGGTACTACAAGTGCTTTCTTAGCTGTCTCAAGATTCAAAACTTGAATTGACTTCTTCAGGTAGGGATAAAGCCCATACATTGGTAAGAAGTCAATATCCGTAAGGAAGACATAAGGTGTGTTGACTTGCTGGAGACCCACATTGCGAAGAAAATTCACTGGATAAAAGCTCTAAACAATGTTTTTTAAAAAAAGCATTGCTTTAAGTTAATTTGAAGAACATAGAAGAATTAACAAATTAATAAAAAGTTTAAAAATTGTAAAAAACGTAAGATTCCTTACCCCTTCCTTGTAAACAATATGATAACCTATATTCTTCCTCCCTCCAAGTACTTCTGAACTGAGGGCATAGCTTAGAAACTGCTGGGCTTCAGCATCTGACATGTATAATGTTAAGCTGATAGGACCTGCATAAAGAAAAATATAATACATTAAAATGCAAAACTCAAAAAATTCACAATAAATTGGACTGTGTACAAAAATTGACTAAATACTACTGAAACATTCAATGTAAAACTGGTCCCAGGCTGGAATTTTTCTCGTTGTTGTTGTTGCCATCCTTGCCATACGTTGGTAAATAAGACGTGAAATGCTAAACCCTCAGGATTTAAAATACTTTTTATGCCTTTTTAATGTTTTTTTAAGGATTTGAATTGGGTTTATTTTGTCGGTCATTTCCTACTAAATAAAAATAGAAAATTTTTCAACGCTTATTTTAACCTCGAAAATGATGCCACTAACAAGTGTAACTAAACTTCATGCATTGGGCATTAAATGGTGTTTGCCTCGCTATAAGTTGCAACTATTATATTATCAAGTATTTGATAAGCGACTATTACATTTGGCAGAACATTCCATACATCACAATTCTCGATGACTAAGGTATGTGCTTGTCTAACACTAGTACACTCCAAGGCAGTGATGAGAGGAAAGGGATGAATAGCAGCCTCACATAAATTCTTATTCTGGATGTAATTCCCAAATAAAATAATTGCTTTACTGTTTGAGGAAAATGTACAATTTTTGAGTTGATAAGTAAGAGAAAATTTATTTTGATCAAGTTTTAAACAATGAGTGCAGTACAGTCTCTGACAGCACAGAACGGGTACTGGTTAGTGTTCCTCCTGTAGACCTGTTGGCAAGAGAACAGAAAAATGTCTATAACAAAGTGAAGCTTGTTCGCGACGAACCTCTGCACGGGACAAAGAGCAGAAAATAGTTTTTTGCCATTAAATTTTAATTCTAGAACCGCAAAAACACTAGTACACCAATTTTTAAAGCAAGGAAGAAAAAATTAATGTTATACCAATCAATTTCCAAGTGTATCAAATGTCAACCTGATCTTTTTCATTTGCGAGTGTAATATGTATTTTCAATTAGCAATTTCAACCTACCAGTGGCTAAAGGCTGCAAATATGGGCTCAGTGCATGCTAACTTATTTTATTTACATGATCTGAAATTCTGAACAACGGGAATACATATAAGAAAGTTGGACAATGCCAAAAATACAGAAAACTCCAATATATATTGAGGTTTCAGTTCCACTTCTAAGCAGGCCAGCCTGTCCCATTTCCATTTCTATACAGGCACTTCCTCTGCATTAAAAACTCATTTTTCACAACTCACCACTTTCTACTTCTCTCTTGTAAATATAACTACTAAATAAAATCTGCCCAAGGACAAATGGCCCAACGAGTAAGAAATAATATATAAGTTATGAAAGGGAAAATAAATTCTGTATTCACATTAACCAAAATAATGATATGCTCTAATATCCTGTTACAATACCTGATGCAATATCCTGTTACACCAACTCATGTAATGAAAAAAGAAACACTACTAACTATAAAATCTATTCTTATCATAATGATTAAGGGGTGGATTTTAATGAAATGTCATTTTTTTCTTTTCACTTTTGAAGTAAATTACTGGCAATGTGTTTTTGTTTTAATATTATTTTTCATCATTTTATAACTGGTATTGAAGTTGAAGATTGCAGTTCCCTTAAGTTTTTATCCTCTTCTAGAGGTAAGTTACGGTAACTCATTTTACAGGTCATATCAGACCACTTTGAAAATTATGAACTACTGGAGCATAATGGGTCGTACACCGCAATGTTTTTTCACACACAAGGGAAAGTGATATACAAGGAAACACACATGATGTAGAGAGCAATTAATTTGGTTGAAGGTAGAAGCATAATAAGTGCAGCTGATGAATGTGATGTCAAGAGGGAAAAATTAAGACGTAAAGAAAAATTTTAAATCACTTTCTGGTGCAGAAGTTGTACTTAAATCAAATAAGTCAATCATAAGCAAGTGTTGACGTATGTTCAAGAGAAAGTGATTGCTGGCTGAAAAATGTTTTACGGTTTGCCATCAAAAAATGCCACTAACTTGCCTATAAAACTGATTTTGCAAATAATGTTAGATGGCAAGATTCATGGTTAGAAAAAAAAAAAATTGCTGGAGAAGACTGGTTAACAGAATTTTTCAAAAGAAATAAAGATTTGTTCCCAAGGTCTCCAGACGGGTGTAGTCTTGCTTGTGACGTGGCATTCAATTGACAAAATGTACAGGCTTTTTTCAACAATTATCAATTGTTAAAGCAAGAACCTAGACTAAGTGATCCTTTGTTCATCTTCAATTTAGATGAAAACATCAACAGTTCACAACAGCAGAAAGGTAATTGCAGAGAAAGGTTACGAAGCTGTGTGTCAAATGGAAAGTGCTGAGAAGGAAATTCTTGTAACAACATGCTATCTATGCTGATGGCAATCATTTACCCCTATCTTAATTTTTTCTCAATGCATTTTTGTGAGCACAAGCTATTTGGGCTTGTCGAATTCCTTATTTTTAAAAATGATATTGGCTCCTCAACAATGACAAAAGGGTAGTTATTCTGGAATAGTTATGACCCATTGTACCCTAGACACTGACTCATGGCACACCAGGCTTGAGGCATAATGGGTCATTAATTGAATTTTTTTTTTTTTTACCATTATTTTATTGTTTGACTATAACTACACAATGTTAAAATATACATATGTCTTTGGTTGTACAAAAAGAATTAAATAAATTTTCTTCAATGTAAGGGATTCCTGAATGTTCCAATTTTTGTGGCTCATGGTGCCCCAGTTTTCCCTACCTATAATTAATCTTTTCACTGCTGCAGTCATACTTCAACAAAGGTACAAATCATAATTCTACGGCTCAAAAGAGACAATACCACAACATAATTTGCAGGTATAATTAAGGAAGATTGATGTTTAGCTGACTGGATAATGCAATGTTTCAAGCAAATTCACCAATATTTTAAATGAAATGTTGTGGCTTTGAAGAATTAAGAATACAAGTCAATAAAAATACTGGCAACACTTCATGAACAGGGGCATCTCCCAATCTCCCATACACTCGCCATGGAAGTTATTTCATGGAAACAAAATATGGTATCTAATTTATTGGCTTATACCTGTGTCTTATAAATGCTGGCAATCTTTGAATATTGATAAACTAATTCGTTTGTTTCCACTAGAGTTCCTTACAATAACTCCCTTAGAAATCACACAAATCAGTTAAAATTAAGCTTCAAATAGTTTATGTAACAAAAAATAATTTGTCTTATCTTGTATGAACACAAACATTTTAGGAGTGTACAGTACCCTTTAGAAAATAATACAATTTTTCCAGCAAGAAACTGATAATCGTAAAAAAATAAAATGTCTTTCCAGTTCATCTCAACAATTCAGTAGTGAATCAGTAAGACATTTTGCCTCTTGAGGCACAAGGTTTTTATTACACTAGAAACTTACCCTCCCAATGTTTGCATAAAGCTTCAACCATCTGCAGCCTATCCATTGATAATTGAGCAACTAAAGTGACATCAAAACCATCTGGAGAAGGTTCATATTCATAATCCAAAAAATAGAGATGAGTACGTAAACTGTTTACTCGAGCTCGTCGAAATTCATAACATGGATCTTCTTCGTTTAGCTACAAGCAAACAAATGTAAATTATTTTATTGTATATTAGTTATGTTGATTGTTAATCAAATAAATTCTGTTATTTTCAGTACTATATGTTTTAAGATTATCAGTAGAACTATTTAATATTTAACCAGTCAATTGTATTTTGTGTAATTTTAATTTTTGAAATAACTTGTTTTATATTGCAAGTACTTGATAAGACAATAATTAAAATTAGATGAAATTTTACTGATAAAGAAAATTACATAAAATTACACAATTGATTGGTTATGTATTAAATAATTCTATTGATTGGCTTAAAGCATAAGATACTGAAAATAAAAGGATGTAAATTATCTTTATTTGTAGTGCTTCATAAATGGTGTAATATCTTCATCATTAATAATGAAATATATAAACTTACCTTGCTTAACTCTCTCTCTTTAAGAGAAGTTTTAGTGTTATTGCAGCCAAACAGTTCTCGTCTGAGCAAGTTTCCATCATATTCCAAAAAAGTCAAATAGAGATTACGAAAAAATTCAACATGTTTGTTCTTAACCTTCAATTTCTTAGGAGAATTCCAATGTATTACCTAAAAAATATGTAAATAGAAATCCATATACAAAATGATAAAAATAATTAGTAAATATATATAAAAAACATATTGAACACAAATTAAAAAATATAAAAATTCTCCAATAAGCTTATGGAAAACAGAAAATGAACTCACTTTCAGATCTGTGACTTCTGTGTAGCATAGTTCACTTCGAGTATTGTCACTGAGTTGTACATTCCATTGACATGGTAGATTGTAAACCAAATATGGATGCTGTTTAATGATAGCATTGAATATATCCTGATCAGCAAGACTTGTGGCTAACATGGTAATGAGATCTTTCTCTGCTATTAGCCGCCATAACTGACCCCAACCAAGTTCACGCAGCTTTTGAAGTTGCAGTAAAATAACACCGGTATTGTACCTATAATAAAATTATAAGAATTTTGAAATACTAGAGTTATGGGGAAACGAAAATATAATAGCTTAAAACTTCAACAAATCTGTTAATAATCTATTAATATTTGGGTAACTACTTATTAATAATTCAGAAACTATTGTAAAAGTTCAGAATTGAATACAAAAGGAATAAGTTTTTGTGGCCTAGAATTAAACTAAATTTCAGAAAGGTGTGTCTTTTGCCTGAATTTACGCTTCGAAATACTGTTACTGTGAGTATGTGTTAACTATAACTAAATTATTCACAAAAACTAGACATTTCCAATGAATAATCTTTATCCTTCACAATACTATGTTAATTCTGTTTTCACAACAGCCAGAACTTCAATTACAGAGGATAGTTCTCTTTAATAACAGAAACGTTCAGCTTAACTTTTGGTAGTGAGAAAATAAAAAAGTAATTTCACATGTATGAAATCTAACGAATCTACAAGAATAGTGAAGTGAACAAATTCTTAAACAATTTTCATATCCCTCAAAATTGAAATTACAAATGGAAAAATATAGACCTTTCATGGAATCTAAAAAAACTAGAAACATATCCAATTAGTTACATTCTACAAACAGAATTGTTACTAACCCTCTTCCCAATGCAGGCCAGGGTCGATGTTTCTTCCATAATTTTCCCAAATACCAATCACTTTGGTTCTCAACTAAACCAATGGCCTGTAATATTTTTAAAATCACATTAATACTGCAAATTAATCATTAAATGATTGAAGATATTATAATTAATAAGAAAATTTAAAGTTCAAATAACTGAGTGGGAAACAAAGAATGGTGATTTGGAGGAGAAAGTAACAATTTAAATACGCCACAGATTGCATACTACAAAGAGGTTTCCTTAACCTGGGAGCCCTCGCAATTGATCTGTGAGATCCAAGCCATGGCAATTTTATGTTTCCGAAGTATTGCGATGCATTACTCGTCTGATATTTCATGTATTCCTTCATTGTACTTTTCTGAGATTGCCTGGCCTTTTACTTTTATCCTTTCACTGAATCACTTCCCATGAGCATGTTTAAACTTGATCACTGCATAATATCTGTCATATACATTGGTTGCAATGGCGCCGGTGCATTGTGAGCTCCTGGACTGAGAGGTATGTATCATGGTGTTATTTTCAGCCGTGTCTGTAAAAGTGTCTATTCAGAAAATGTAATAATTTGCCTTTTCTACAATCAACTGTTATAATTTCTTACCAAAGAGAAAGATGTGCAGAAGATGTCGGTAGGAAATGAAAAAAATGGGAACCTTGCAAAATAGAAGAAAGACTTTCTAAATATTTTTGTGAAAAAGAAAAACATATATTTGTCTAGAACATTCCAAAATAATTTGAGGAAATTGTATTTAATATTATTTAATAGGATAATATGATGTTTAATGATTTTAGCATGTACTTTGTCACTTTTTAGCATCACGACTATTCAGATAAGAATTCTGTAGAGTAAGATTCATTAACAATTGCATTGAGGGACATATACAAACTGAATAAAATATGTATTTCAGTAAATGGACCTTCAGATCATTTGTATTTACAAGAAGTTGCAGCTAGAGAGATACATTGTGGGCACTGACATGAGTCTACCTTTTGCGGGCACTCCCAGGTTAAATTTATATAATTTTATAATAAAAATAAAAATTTAAGCACCAAAAAAATGAGTCGTAAATATCAATGTAATAATGACAATGTGACCATTATTTCAACCACACAGTTAATGTTCCTCATGAGCAAATTGACTAATGGAGGATTTAACTGTCATTTAAAACAAACAAGCAAATGAAGGAACATAAATACCTGCTTAGGACCCAATTTTGCAAATATCTTCCAAAGTTCAGCAATATCAGTTGCAAATGTTACATCAGTATCCAGCACTATTGCTTTCTGCAAAGTGTCTGGTAGTACTTTTGGTAATGTGAGTTTCATTAAGCCATATACCCCAGAATAATGTTTATTAGGAATCCATGAGACATCAGGAACTACATTATCAGCCAGATAGAAACTCACTTCAGCTAAAAATAAAACAAGAATATGATGTCATCACATGCAGCAATGTTCACTGAATAAAACTTATAAAATGAAAATATACCTAACTCACCTTGTGGAACACTCCAAGTATAAAAAAGAGTCTGTAATATTACTTGAGCCACAGAATCAGCAATGAGATGAAAATGCAGGGGATTCTTACTATAGAAAAGAATAGACTTTATCAAGGTAACCACTGAACGGCTTGAATTGTATCCAGCACAAACGATTGCAACATGTATTACTTCACATTTTGGGACTTCAGCTTCCTGCAAAAGGTTTTGGATTTAATGAGGATATTGACACATTAATAATATTAAAGACAGTACAGAAATTACATCCAGCACAATAATTGCAAAGTAATTAATTGAGAACATTTCTGAATAATTAATTAGAAATTCATATTTTATTAAAACATTATAATTCGTTGAATATGTCTTTTCAAATTCAATATCTCAACAATGATCTCAACAGAACACAAAATATAAGTTAAAAACTATCTGTTCATTAACGATTATGTACTAATTTAAGTACAATACAAGAAACTACAGAACACTTATTTCAACTTTTCCATTATGAAAGTTTTCTTTAAATATTGATAAAAATAAATAAATAAAAGAGATCCACAAAGACACAACTACCTGGCTTGGACAACGATTTGAATGTTCATGCGTTGGATGAACAAAAGTTTGTGCTGGGGTGTGATTACTGGTTCGCATGGCAGCTACTAAATGACTTTGTGAAATACTCAATTGGCGGCGAAGTAATTGATTCTGCTCTTCCATTTCTCTAACACGGCCTGCCAATCTGGCCTCCCGACCAGTGAAACCAAGCATATTATTTCCATCAACTGTAAAATTAAGTTAAATGTACATAAAAAGTAGAAAATATGTATTATGATTACAAATTTTTCTTCTTTCAGTGCCATTAGACTATAATATTTTTTTATTGAATACCTCAATGATACAATGGTATTGAAAGAAAACTTACCATGGCGATCTAATAAAGTGTAATACAACAAAGCTGATGCCACAAGAGCTCCCAGAAAGAAACTGCTCACCCAGTGTCTTGCCACAGTACAGGGTACATTTCGGCTCCTTCTTCGGGGAATCCTGGCTTTTTATCAGTGTTTATTTGAACTAAATACTTTGAAATCCGTTACTGCCATCTATCAACTCAGGTATATTGGCATACCTCTATCAGTTAGAACCGCACTACAAAATACATGAAATATAGGTTAGAAAAGCTCAATTGTCAGATTAACAGCTTTTGTTTAAAACATTAAATCCGCACAAAACATCTCTGGCAAAATAATTCTAGTTTTTCAACGAATTATTCAAGCAATGGTAATAATATTTACTAATTTGTAATTTACCACCCACAACAAGATACACATTCCAAAATTCCACTCCGCTACCGGAGCACTGGAGCGAAACCTGAGCGAACCGGAGACAGCGAAAATCTGTGAATACATTTCGCCAACTGAACATTTCACATTGCTTTTGTTAACTTTACGAAAATCCTTTAATTTTTAAAGAAATGGTATCGCTACATGCCGAAATACAGATTTTTCGACTCCGGTCTTCTAGTGAAACAACAAGTTTAAAATCATGAACATCATCTGGGCATTTTCCCATGTGGTTATGTTGGTAGCTTTCCCGAAGCAACAAATTTTTCTTATCAGATAAGGGCATTTCAGGCTGAACTTCAAAAGAAAATTTCGGTAATTGATATATACACTTGTAGCCTCCTGTAACCCGCTTCCCTGATATTCGACCATTTTCCGAGAATAATTGGTGAAATATGGTATGAAATACACTTAATGGTAGTATTGGAAGTAATTTATTATTAGGATGAATTCTTTTTTTTTCAATTTTTAAGAGAAAGGAGCAGATGAAAATGCGCACTCTCACAGTGTTTTTAATGTCATTGTGTAATATATTGTAAATAATGTTAATATTTGAACAAGTTTTAAATTTGCATTCCAACTTGATTAAAAATAAGAGGTCCTGAAGATGACTACCAAATATTAGCCGAAACGTCGCCAACGCTAACTAGTAATGTAATAAATGGCAGTTATGTATAATAAAAAATAAACCTGAATGTCTTAAATTAAAAGAGGAACTTATTATAGAGAATTTTTAATATTTTTTCCCTTTTACTATTATTTCCCCATCAACTTACTTTAGATTTTTCATTGAATGGTCATCAGAGACCATTAAATAAGAGTTTTATTGGGAGACCAATAAATTATTTAGAATTGAATATGATTATTATTATTATTATTATTATTATTATTATTATTATTATTATTATTATTAATCAGATCAGACTAATTCAATCAATTTAATACGTGTACCTATTAAGAAAATATTGTATGTACTACAACTTCTCATTAGACTTAAAGGACGGTACGTAAATAACTATTGTGCGATGTGCAATTTATGCTGTTATGTAAGTACGTGCGATTGTTCAAAGAAAAACATTAACAAGCAGGTACAAATAAGTTACCAGACTGAAATTAAATGGAAAGATATAGATAGGGAATGATTAAAAAGATGAAATAGTAAACCTTTATTAAAACAAAAGAGCAATTATTGTCACTATAATCTTCACCAAATGATGCAAGGGAGACATAAAAAACAACATAAGTACTTTTAATTTTTGAGAAAACAAAAGTTTTAATGAAAATAACACTTATACCATGGAATTTAGAGTGCTGGGCTTTATCCTCACCAAAAGCATAGCAAAAGTTTGGAGGAATTTAAAGAAAACCTGTTTACAGATTAGTACAGAATTGTTTAAAGTTCACTCAAAAGTAAGTGAAAACTACTTATACTTGAAATATTATCTACATGAAATAAATTAAAGGTCTAATACTGATTATTAGATTGCACTAAGACAAACAAAATTCTATGTTTAATAATGTACCTGTAGGAAAGTGTCAACAAATTTTGAACTTATACAATTTTCAAAATCAGGTTTTACAGAAAATTGTACCTCCAGCACCTTTATTTCTATTAGCTCTTTTCAAGCTAAAAATTGAAAGAAAGAATTTGAAGGTGAATAAGAAGCGCAACAAGCCAAGAGAAAACGCGGTGTTCATTACACCGGCCCAGGAGAAGACAAAAGCTATCGTTGTTGAGGAAATCAGGAAGAAGATAAACCCCTAAGACGTCCAAGCCGAAAGCAAATCCGTCAGAAAGAAAGCCGGCGATATCCTCATCGAACTGAGTGTGAAGACAAAGAGCACAAAAGACTTCGACGATGTTCTGAAGCACAAGCTACGCAAAGCAGATAGCGTCCGACAGCAGACACCAAAAGTAACACTCGGACCTGGACGCCTGCACTGAGAGTGACGAGGTTTTAGAGAAACTCTCTTGACTGCTAGAACTCCCGCCAGATATGAAGATCATGATGTTCGGCCCAAACAACAGGGGACAAAATATTATCCTGTTTCAATTGATGAAAAAGGAGGCGAAAATTCCCCTCCAAAACTTGAAAATCTGATTAGGATGAGTAAATTGTCGAGTGAGAAGATGCACCATCGTTACACGATGCTACAGGTGCTTAGGGCACAAGCATTGCTCAAGTAACTGCACAGACCCAGATCATAATGATACGCACTTGCAACAGATGTAGCGAGAAAGGACACAAAGCCCTCAGAAGCTCTGCAGAGAAGCCTAAATGTGTTTGATGAGTGTACGAAGAACTTTCACAAGAGTAACTGTAGCAGATTCTGGGCTTCGTGATGTGCCAAGGTTACAGACAGGCTTTTAAAACAACGACCAAATGGTGATAAATACTCGGTAAGCAAATACAAAAAGGAACAGAACAACCGACCACCTCCTCAACCAGCTGGCTACTGAACAAGTGATCGCAGCAATAATCGTCAGCAAACCGTTCAGCAATCGAGATGGTCCAGGATGGTACTCTGCTACTCCAGGATCTACTCTATATATCACCGTTATATGGATCATTGTTACGGTCAAGATCCCGGTAGAAAAGCTCGAATCCAGAAATGGCTTCGTCCGCATCAAAGTGGGGCAATCACTTTTATGAGCTGTTATCTGATCATCAACGTTGGGATAGACGATTTCCGCAGGAAAATCGACGATCTCTAAGATATGATATAGGTGGTAAGGTGGAAACTCCCTGGCAGTCAGCAACTTCAACGCCACAGCACCCGAGTGGGGGATTGCCCTTTTTGAATACCACGGGAAGATGTATGTTGAGGAAGGCGGGCAGGCAAAACTCTACAGTTTTGTCTGCCAATATCTCTGCATACAGAATGTCTGAAACAGAACAGAAAAAGAAGCCTGCAAACAATGTTTGCACATTCTTAAAAACCTGACAGTTCCTAAGAATGTGCAGAAACAATTCCGGATTGATTGATTAGCGATTTCGGGCAAGTCAACTCCTAAGGTAATTAGTCCCTACGTGTTTTTTCTAGGGCTTTTATCCAGCCAACAGCCGGTTACCTTTTACGTCCCGATGGGACGCATATTCGACCGAACACTAGATCAACACACTTGCGGGCTCCTGTGATATGGGGTCAGCAGAACGCGAGGCCCTCCGCGACAACACATACAAAGTCAAGGGACAAACAACCATGCCCAAGGCGGGACTCGAACCCGCGACCCTTCGGACTGAAGCGCTGAGTCGGTACTCGCTGTTAGCCACCTCGGCCATCCAGGTCGGCTCCCTACGTGTGATGCATGTGTGCGTCATGGAGAAAAACACACAGACATTTACCAGTATGTACAAGTTTATTTACACGTATGTACAATAAATAAATTCTGCTTCGAAACTACACACTTTTGAATATTTCCCTGTGGATACCCCACATAGCTAGGGAGGCCCCGCCTCCACTGACGCTTCTCCCACGCCACTACCGTGACCTCGTCACCCGTGCAAGAAGCACGACACGCTCCGGCCTGGGCGTAAAGTTTTGCGCATCGCGCGAGGTTCCAGAACAAAAAAAAACAAAAAAAACCTGTGAGCTCGTCGGCTCAATTTTATACCTAGAATGTAGCCGTCACGTGACCGTCCTTGGTGTAGGAGGGAGGCTCGCTTCTACCACGCGACCTTCCAGGTCAAGCTGGCATCCCCTTTGTCTAAATATCCCAACGCCGGGGCGCCAGCTATTCAGCCCGCAGGTATGCGATATTTCCGCTCCTCCTCCCACCCATGGCCGCCAACGTGACGCTACACATGTTTTATCGTGGTAGATGGCGGTGATCGGCTAATTGGCGAGATCCGGCACCGACCCACCCGTCGGCTTGAGATGTTTTCCCAACCAGATATCTCCGACCATCGTGGCACCGGAACAAGCTCTGTGCTCTCAACTGATCTCCCGACAAGTGTGGTGTAGCACAGAGCATGTGAGCAAGTAACAGTTGAGGATAGGGCAAGGAAGAGAGGAAAGATCGCGCGCGGTCTGCGTCCCATTTGTTAGGGTACTGCTTCGGTATTCACCTGGTGTTGATCGGACAAACCACTGAAAACTACCGATCAGAGCAGCCAGCCGTTAGGATTCTCCTCCAGATAGCGGTTGGCTGTAATCTAGCTACGTAGCTAGAGGCCTGAAGGACCAGAACTAAAACCTATAGCATGGTTGCGGGCCATATTTTCATTACTCGGGCGATCCACACGTGACTTCTCCATATTGTTGATCACGGCATTTCACCCGGCTGCTGAAACGAGGGAGGGGAGTGGAAACATGCGTGATATCAGTTACATACGAAAATTAATATTTTTTCTTTCTCACTACTGTTATGCAGTAGGAGAAAGTTATGTAATGTATACTGCGGTTTTTACAGAGCAGCGTTGGAAGTAAATCAGCTGTAACGGTGTCATCCAATCGGAAGGCTGAACGCCACCATTATGTCACAGAAAAAGACGTGAAGGTCCTGATTGGACAGCATCGTAACAGCTGACCAAATGTCAAACACAGCAATGTAAAAATCGCAATATAAGTGGATAAATACAGTTGCTAAATTTAGAACCAAAATCTTCTAACACGTTGTGTAGTTAGAATCCATGTTTTGTAGGTCTTTTATGGTGTTACGATTCTAGGTGGTGAATTAAAACTCCGGTATTATTTTAACAAAAACGTTTATTTTATTTCCTAACACAATCACTGAAAACACGATTTATGTACAGATGGTCTTCACTTGATTATTCTCTACACGGCACACTTCTCTTGATTATTTATTTACACTACACTTCTCTTGATTATTTATTTACACTGTTCGCTTCTCTTTCTGTGTCGCACAGTCCTAAGCACTGACCACTGTTCGATGCACTGACCACAGTTCACGGCGCTGGCTACGGTTCACATCACTGAGCACAATCACTGCACTGCTATTCACCGCGATGCACACACTTCACAGCTCAGCTTCCACTTCGGACTTAACCCTTTCAGTGCTAATGCCGGATATATCCGGCGCGGGTCGGTCGTGCCATGAGCGCTAATGCCGGATATTTCCGGCGCGCGATGTTTCGTCTGCTTTCTGATTTTATTCCTAGGGGGCAGTACAAGCTATTGGCTTGACACGACATCTACAGCTTTCTAAAAGTACTAAGTAGCTGTAGTATTTTTTTCTGACCAATAGAGGGAGTATAAGGAGTATTTAAGCCGAATTCATCTGCCCGTCGTGCGCGGCGGAGGCGGGCGGCCGGCCGGCGTTGACTGACAAAGGAGTCGCTCGGTACTTGGACTGCGCGCGGGTCAAAACATGAGAAATTATATGGCTCCAGCACCCTCCACCAAGGAGGGTGCTGGGGCAATAAAATTCTTTGTGCAAAATCTACCCATCTTGGTTTTTGTGCCTCACTTTGTGTTGAGATTTCTTGCTGTGCGTTCGCGTTTTTCTGAAGTATTATTACATTCCACTTGGGCTTTGATTTTGGTTGCATTCTCTGGATTTCTGTTATTTTCTTATTTCACCTATATATTTGAACTTTGGCTTCTCTTCTGGACACGATTTTTGACACTGAATTCTGCATTACGGTTTATTATATAATATTTTATCTCGACTTTCGGCTTTGTATTTCGGCGTTTTGATTTGCGGATATTGGATCATGGCAAAACGTCGTGTGTACACGGAGCAAGAGTTGACTGATTTTCTCACCCACAGCAGAAGTGAGGATGATCTGTCCGATTTGATTTTTTCGGATTCTGAAAAAGAAAATGAAGTAACTTCGGCCCAGCCGTCTACATCAAGTGGTATCTCACATTCTACTTCTGCAACTCGCTTTGTTCTGGAGAGTTCGTCGGACTCCGAAGAGAATGAGAGGGAGAGTGAGGATGAACCTTCTACGAAGATGTCAAAGGGCACCGGTAAGATAACTTGGTCTTCTCAAGAATTCAAACCTTTTGTGCATCCGTTTATTGAAACGAATCCCGGTAATAGGAGTCGCCTAGACGCCGGGAGTTCAATTCGCAGTTTTTTTCTTCTCTTTTTTTCGGAAAGTTTAGTTTCTTTCATCGCCGAAGAGACTAACAAATTTTATAAATATACAGTTGATAAAACCGAACAGTCGAATTTTTCGCGTCTTTCTAAATGGAAAGACACGACAGTGGAGGAAATGTATACTCTCTTGGCAATGTGTTTGTTGATGCCTCACGTAAGGAAGTTGGCATTGAAAAATTATTGGTCGAAGCGTTCTCTGATAGCAACGCCTATTTTTGGTGAACTAATGTCACGTGACAGATTTTCTATCCTCCACAGTATGCTACATTTTTGCGACAATGATGTTTCACGCAGTAATGACCGTTTAGTGAAACTACGAAAAATTGTTGATAGCGTGCGAGAATCGTTTCGAAGTGCTCTTGCTCCATTTGATAAACTTTGTATTGATGAGAGCTTACTTCTCTTCAAGGGGCGACTGTCTTTCAGACAGTATATCCCTTCCAAGCGGAGTAGGTTTGGAATAAAACTGTTTGTTTTGTGCGACTGCAAGACGGGTTATATCCTTGATTTTGTTGTCAACACTGGTAAAAACAGTGACATCGTAGACTACGAGTTAGGTCAGTCGGGAGATGTTGTAGTCACACTTCTCAAAGGATATTTACAGAAGGGTCATACGATATATGTTGACAACTGGTATTCAAGTCCAGCGTTGTTTACGTGATTACACGACTGAGCAACGAACGCTTGCGGCACAGTGCGGAAAAACCGACGTGACATGCCAAAAATTGAGGAAAAATTGAAAAAAGGGGAAATGAAGTTTATGTGTTCGGATATTTTACTTGCGCTGAAATGGCACGACAAGCGGGAAGTGTGGATGCTTACCACATGCAGCACTGCAGAGATGGCTGCAAGCAATAAAAGCGATTGGAAGACAGGGGAGAATATGATGAAACCGCAATGCGTTTTGGATTATAATCTAAGCATGGGATCAGTGGATAGAGCGGACATGATTATTAGTTCGGTAGAGTCCGCGAGAAAAACCGTCAAGTGGTATAAAAAATTATTTTTTCAATTTTTTAGATTTATCTGTGCTGAATGCCCATGCCTTCCATAAATTAACTACTGGAAAGAAAATGTCTATGGAAAAATTTCACCTTGATCTAATTGAAGCAATTATAGAGAAATGTAGTTCAGAAAGACGAAAATCTGGAGGAGGCAGAAGGTTGGAAGATACATCGACTCGCCTGACACAGCGACATTTTCCGACTATCGTCCCATCAGAAACGCAAAAAAAAAGAGCCCAACGAAGATGCGTCGTTTGTTCTAAGAACAAGCTACGTCGTGAATCCAGCTACATGTGTACGCAATGTGACGTAGGATTATGTGTGCATCCATGTTTCATGATTTACCATATCAAAAAAACATATTAAATCACTTACTGCCTTAAAAATTAAAGAAAACAAATACATTTTTTAAAAATAAAAAATTTATAAATAAATTTTAAAAAATATTTCTTACATCGCCAGTGCCGGCCCAAAGCCCGGATCAAAAAGAAGGATGGGAAATATAAGCAGTTTTCTCCCCCAGAACACTCTGGGACTAGCTAGTTCGAGGGCTTTCGGCCGATGACGCAATCCGCGCATTCAGGTAGTTCGTGGTGGCTGCCGGCAGATGACGCAATATTCGTTACAATAGCGAAAAATCGAATGATGGCAAAACGATTGTCCATCTGTGAACAACGCTGGCAGCTAAGCAGTTCAGCCAATTTTCTCTAATATTGAAGTTCCCCTATGCATCTGATCAGTGTCACGGCCCCTTGAAGCTGTAACCGATATTTTAATTTTGCGCGATCCTTTACATGAAGCCCCTAGAACATTTTCAAAAATTAAAAAAGTGGCTACATCGTTTCTGGTTAAATTTTGTTGTTGGATAGTGTGAATATTGTTTAAGAGAATGGTGCAGGTCTCATGTTCGTTGAAATCTCTAATTTTTCGAAAATTGCAAAAGTTCAGATTTTTTTGCGTCTTCCTACAACTACAATTATGAAGATAAATATTATTTTCTTAATTTAATGTGTTCATCAAAAAACAGATCTTTGATTAAAGTCATGTTCAGTTTTTCGATAATATGAGTAATTTTTTGCGAAATTTTGTGTCAAACATGGGCAATTTTTATTTTCTGTAAACCATTTCTTCTTAAAAATGGCACAATTTTTTAAATTAAATTTGGACCTAAGATAGCGCAAAGGACGCTTAAGAGAATGGTGTAATCTCATGTTCATTAAAATTCCTGATTTTTCGAAACTTAAAAAATTTTTTTTCGGCGTCTTGCTAGAACTATAATTTTGAAGATAAAATTTTGTTTCTTAATAAAATGTGTTACTCAAAAATAGATCTTTAAACAAAGACATGTTGAAGGTTTCGAAAATATTAGTATTTTTTGTGACATTTGGCGTCACACACCTTTCGAATTTCCTGCGCTTAGAGAACGTAAAAGGAATCGTGATTCCAGGCAGTTGGAGGCTACGTAAGTTAGAATTTGTATATTATTTTATATTTCTTTGTTTCTTATATTCGAGCTTTTTTTCCACTTTTCAAAGTAATCTTTTAGAAATGATTTAAAATGATTTGATAATCCATATTTTTTCAATGTTGTGAGCAATGTCTTTGTATTGTAAATGTATTGATGTATTTTCTTTCAAGCAATCTGTAAACCTTAATTTAAATTGGCCAATTAGATTTTCTCTCTTAAAAATACGATTTCAGTATACTATGAAAGAAGTATTGCTAGCCTTCAAGGAATATCAGCTTGGAATGCAACAATGACTCGGCAGCTGAAGTTCTGTGAAATATGTCTCATTTTTGGGACATGATTTAGCAGTATTAAAAGCAGTTGTAATTGTCAAATTTGATATTTACTTGAAAATATCAAATATCACTTTTCCCACCAAATGTTCTATGATTTGTAATGAGTATTACAAAAACATTATGACTGAGGTGTTTAATTTGGAGAGAAATTGTGGTAATAATTTTAATTGCATAACCATTACCAAGGGCGAGAAAGTACGTGTTGATTTTTCACCATTAGTTTTGTAGGTGAAATTCTCGAGAGGTTCATTTTCCCAGGTCTGTTTTGCTTTATTCTGTTAATATTGTCAATTAATTAAAAATAATTTCATATAAAACACCTTCTGTACGGAAAGAACAATATATGAATAAATATAACACTGGCCGACAAGGTTTTCTTCACAAGAAATCTGATTAGTGAATCTAGTGCATTTTTTCTTACCGAATTCAGATATCTATTCAGAATTTTTCCATCGGGCACAGTCCTTTTGTGGCAGCTACTTTTCGAAATCTGATTTTAACATTCTCTTTGACCCGTCACAGGAATCTTTAGCTTATATGTAGTGATTTTATTCAAGTTGTATTTAAGGAAATTATATGTAATATTATGCTGAAACACCAACAGACAATACTAAGCAGGTTCATTCATGTTTTCACATGCTCAAACCAGTTAATCGTGATGTGTCAATATTGAGATGTCTATGAACTTGTTAGCAAGAATATCACTCGTGATTTATTTGCTTCCTTTGTGTTTAGAAGTGTGTAAGCTGTGTTTTAAGTGTTTGTATTTTCATCATGCCAAGAAAGTGTGTAAATCACGTAGATAATTTCTGCTGTATTTGTGGAGAGCAGACTTGAAAGACAGAGACGAAATTTAACTTCTACCACTTGCAAAAAAATGTTAACAACATAATACTGTTAAGATGCCTGGCATTTTGGCTGTAAATTTGGTGATTTTGAAAAGAGCTGGTCCCCAAATATATGTATTGTGTGTTAAGACAGTTGTCTTGATAGAAAAATGGTATAGATCATATGTCATTTGCAATTTCTATGATTTGGAGAGAACTGAAGGATCATCTAACTTTTCTTTCTGATTGATATATGAAAGGAATCTCTGTATCCCTGACCAGAAAAATGTGTGACGTGTTCATTTAGTGAATCCTGAAAAAATAGTTATCTCCAATCCATATTAAAACAGGAGGATTGAAAATTTTGTAAAAGCAATGGATAAACTTTCTAATAGATTCCAGTACTTGAAATCAAACTTTCCTACAGTAAATGATGCGAATTTGAAAGAATGGATTTTTTAAGGACCACAAATGCGGTTATTAATGGCAGATGGACAATTTGAAGAACTGTTAAATCCACTGGAAAAAGCAGCCTGGCAATCTCTCAAAAATTTATATTGCAATTTCGTTGGACACCATAAACCAGAAAGCTATTAAGACATACTGGCTGATGTTCTGCATTCTTATAAAGCTATGACATGTAACATGTTTTCGAAAATTCACTTCTTAGACTCTGCTATATACTTCCAACCGGAAAATCTTGGTACTGTCAGCGATGAGCCCAGTGAGTCTTTTCTTCAATAAATTCCTACAATGGAAAACATATACTAAGGTAAGTGTAGTTTTAATATATTGGCTGACTATGTACTGTTGGAACAAGAAGAGAGATATTCCAGATACAGAATATACCCGAAAATCATCGTTACCCATTTCTAGTTGCAGAATGAGTCGTCAGATTGTCTAGACTAGTAGTATATCATTTAAAGTTGGATAGCTAGTTACTGAATTTATTAAAAATTATAAAAAGTTCAAATGAATATCACACAAAACTTCTGCCTGATGGGGAAAAACTGAAATGACATTTGAATTCAGTATGAAAAGTACTTCTAGAATCTCTTTCATTACTGTGAAAAGAAAAAGGTTTATTTTCGTAGACCAGTGTAATACATGGAAAGAAAGAAGGATTTCAGGCTAGTTGGTCAAATTGCATAGCGGATAGCGTAGCCGAACTCGGGAGGGGCTGGATTTATTTTCCGCGAAAGGAAATAAGCATTGTCATCTCCAAGTATTATAAACTCCTTGCCTCAGACAATGCGCTTCAGTGGAGGGATACATTTCGGTTTGTTTACATCCACTTCATTCTCTCTTTCTATAAAGAATAGGTGGCGTTGCTTTTACCATCGGTCTCCTGAAATTCCAATTTTTTTTAAAAGGCGCTGACATGGAGGAATAAAAACTGCATAGATCAATACTACTTTTCAACCAACGGCAACTTTACTAATGTGTGAACGGCTCCAGGCGCGAAGATGATGGACAAAGGTAAATATTATAAAGTAATTATCGTGTATTTGTAACAGAGTAACCACAATTTATTTTACTTTCTCGTCTTACTTCCGTAAAAGAGCAACTATTGTAAATGTGCGCCGGAAAACGGCAAATTTTTTAGAGAGAAAAACACTTATTTCAGAGTCCTACACTTGGGTTTTCTAACGAGGCATCTGAGGATATTATCTCCAAGATGGTATACGGCGTCTTTCTTGGTCGTGCCGCTAGAGTCGCTTGATCTGCAGCACTGTTTAATATGGCCGAGATCATGCGACATCTTGCGGCAGGACCGAGAAAGTCTCAAAATGTCGTGCCATATTCCATCTTGGGAATACTACCCTCAGATGCCATGTTAAAAAAACAAGTATAGTAACGAAAAAGGCGATTGTTGTTTCTATCTATAGTAAGTTACTTCCTCTAAAAGGGGTCTGAAGTCGCTCAGGGTCTCGGTAGTGTAGGCGATGCTAGTTAACCTACCCCAGTAAGTGCTGAGAAGCCCTCCTGTAATAGGATCGCAACCGTATGGCCGTAATAGCCGCCTGTAATGGGTTTGCCGTTGCGTGGCCGACAAGTCCACTCTTTCACATCCTCGCGGTGGCCCCTGGTAATGCATCTCAGGGCAACTGGAGGTGCAGCCAAGAGAGATGGGCGAAAGGCGAGTCTCCGGCGCCTTAAAAAGGGAGCATCGAGCTAAGGGAAGGAAATTCCTTACAGAAAAACCATCTCGGAGACCCCATGTTGGGGGTCTGCAGCTCATGACCCTGTCGTGCTCCTCGGAGCGACTGGCAGCGGACACTTTGGACGAAGTCTCGGACGCGGGAGCGCATGGTGGCGCGCCCCGTGAACAACAGGCCACCATGTATGACGACCCTAGCTTGGAACGGTCCACGATTAGGGTTCCCTTCGAGGCGAGTCGCTGCGCACATTGTACCCAGAAAGGGGGTGGTGGCTATATGGCCACTGATCTGAATAACATGGTTGGGCATCACGATACTATCCATAGTGATGTTCCCCTAATCTTTTCATGCTCCAAATGCAACAAAGGTTAGCTCTCCGCTTTGAGTCATTTTCCTAAATGTCCGGGTCCGAAAGCATCTAGAGGAGATTTTATGAGTTAAGCTACGCCAACTTTGTAATTAAATCAGGGCTCTCTCAACATTTGCGCCATGCTTATCCAGACGCGGCTAATAAAGCTCGAGCTGCCAAGTCACAACGTAGTGGTAGGACTGCTGTGCCTAGAGCAGGGAAAATCTTCTCTTCGGATGATATGAAAATGGCTGCATTGGAGAAAGAGCAACCAGAGGCGTCGAACGAGAATTTGGCTGCTCTGCTGGGTAAGACCGCCCGACAGGTGGGTGAGAAAAGAAAAGAGACTACATATCGAAGATATTTAGCAGCCATTGTAGCTGTAGCTACTGTGACTGCAGAATCATCATTGTCCCCATCGGAGGATCCTAGGTCCGATGATTCAGTTAGACCTTCCACTAGTGCTGCTGTTATCGCATCGCCTCCCAGTGTTATTAGCCCTCCGAAAACTTCAGTGAGCCAAATTCCTATGCTGATTTCTTCTTCCCTGTATCGAAGGCCTAACCTCAAGACAGGAAGAAAGTCGGTGATCCCCTGTTCTGACACTCTTCCAAAGGTGGCCGAAACGTCTTTACAGGTAGAGATAAGCAAACAGCCTCGTGTCGATTCCCTTACAAAAAGTCGGCCCACAGACGGGCATTAGGGACAAACGCATTCGATCCGTGGTGGAGTTCAATCCACGCCAAAAAGGGTTTATTCGGGTTTCGCCAACGTTCAAATTCTTCCCGAAGCAGTCAGTGACATGAAAAAAGCAGAGAGTGGTGTCGGCGCTGTGCTAGACATATCTAAAGCATATGACATTGTTCCTCACGCGGCGATTCGGTGGGCTCTGTCCAGGAAAGGGATCCCCGACGCCTTTACCAATTTGGTAATACTCTTACGCTGACGTTTCCAGTCATTCAGGACCTCTCGAAAGGCATTGAGGTGCCAATTCGTAGGGGAGTAAAACAAGGGGAACCCTTGCCCCACTCCTTTTTACCCTCATTATGGGGTGCTTGCTTGAGACATTAGATAAAATGTCAGGATACCCGCTATTCGAAAGGAGTGTATCCGTAATAGCATTTGCTGACGATCTGGTGCTGTTAGCAAAAAATGCCTCTGGAGCTCAAGAATTGGTTGATATTGTGGTGAAATATCTTGGGGTCCTCGGAATGACATTGTCCGTCGCGAAGTGTTCATCATTCCAAATTACAATCTTTGAACGATCCTGGTTCATTGAAGACCATTGTCTGGAAAAGTTGGGGAGAGAACTTCTCTAGTCAGTGATGATCAGACCCTAACATACTTGAGGATGAACTACTCTATCTAGAACGGCTTCCTATGTTAAGCATCCATATCGAATTTGATGGTAGCAGTGACGAGGCTACAGAACGCGCATTTAAAGTCCACTCAGAAATTGGCATTACTTCACACCTACATAATGCCACATTACCTCTACCAATTAGTATTATCGATTCCATCTATGTCGATGCGCGGGGAAGCGGACTGTCAAGTCAGAGTGGCAGTCAAACAGTTCCTACAACTGCATATGAGTACTGCAGATGGCTTATTTTACATGGCCAGGAGAGATGGAGGACTGGGATTGCTGCGGTTCACCCCACACGTTCCTAGGGTAGCGCTGAACCTAGGATTATGACTAGAAAAATCTGCAGATCCCATTTGCAGCTGGCCTAGCTCCTGTCCGAGTTTCTACCAACGGACATTTATAACCACCAAAGCATTGAGACTCAACTAAAAACAAAAGAAAACACCAAATTAAATTTTATGTCATCTTTAACAGTACAATTAGCACCATCTGTTCGAAAATTTGAAGAAAAAAATGGAGTCGTGTTTGAGAAAATGGCGTTTAAACATGTATGAAATGCGAAATTTTGAGCTCATTTTCACAGAAACCTTTTCAGTTTTCGAGAAAGTTAATAAGACATCATTTGAAGCATACTCATAAGTGTAATAATGAGAACAAATCGCCGCTATATAATATAATACCTATGTCGTCGTATCAACGACGTGAGAAAGTAAAAAATATTGGTGTAATTTTTCCAAAATCAAAGAGTAGAGAAATATGGCCCCAAGTCATCTTGTACGCAATTAGCACATCTCACAATTAGCAACATCACTACCGAAAATTGAAAGAAAAAAATTGGAGCCATTTTGGAGAAAATCTTGTAGTTATTTTTTAATATTGTACATTTTGCATGCAATATTGCGCGTAAATTACTCAAATTCTCAAAAAATATACGATATATTTATATCGTATATATGACCTTAATGAAAGAACTATGAAAGTGAAATTCCTGGTATTTCGAAAATTGCAGTAGTGCAATTTTTTGGCGTCTTCCTATAATTAAAATATTTAAGATGAAATAAAATATTTTTAAACTTAAATTAACCTAAATTTATACAAACACAGGAAATAGCATAATATACCCTTTAAAACTCACACATATAATACACAAATCCAGGAGACAATTTATACTAGTTTAAATGGTCGATTATCTACCTACTAATTAAAATAAATTCTCGAAGATTTATTCGTCAAGCCCACACGAATGATGCCATTTGAAACGTTCTCTAAAGGTTATCCACACTCTAGGCACGCCATTTGAAACGTTTGTAACCTGATGTTGACGTTGTGTCGTAGGGGCGCTGTTGTTGGGGATACTCCTTACAGCAGGCCTGACACCGCTGCTTATCTGCTGTCCTGACCGGGGTGACAAGGAACCTATCGGGAAGAAGCTGCAGTTCCTACGCGTGTCGCACGACGCGCGCCGCTACGTGCGCCCCGAGGAGCAGACGGCGCTGCTGTCGCCGCCGCCCTGCGCGCCCCGCCCCCGCCGCCCCGCCGTCTACACGTCCCCGCCCCCGCTGCGCCTGCTCATGCTGGTGACGTCGGCACCCGCGCACCACGAGCGCCGCCAGGCCATCCGGGAGACGTGGGGCGGCCGCAGCAAAAGCGCACGTCTCGTCTTCGTGCTGGGCCGCGGCCCCGACACGGCCACCAAACCCTCGGTGAGGCACACACACACACACACTCACACAAACACACACTGAGGCTTAGACCCACACGATTTCAGACAGGTCAAATTGTTTGTCCCGTTTGTAACATTCGTTACCATATGTATTGTCACTATACATAAATAAAAGGGAACGTGCGTAAGTCTAGCATATAGACGCAAAAACTACTCGACCGTTTTCGCTGAAATTTTTATACTTTGTTCTTATTGCTCTTGGGGGTGTTCAAAGAGTAAGCAACACGCGCACACAGCCACACTGAGCACCCGCTCGATTTCAGACTGTCAAGTTAAATTTGCAATTGCAGCTTGTTCCATTTGTAACATTCGATAATGTAATAGTAATACACAGGATGGTTGAGAATAAATGAAAAGAACTGGTAAGGCATGTGGGGAAGTCGAAGGTGTCACGATGACAGCAGCCGCTTCTTCGAAACACGTGTCTTCATACTACGTCCTCCCATAGCGATTCTTCAACACGTAGATTCTGTGGCATGCAAATCAGTCCACCAGACGTGACGTGGCTTATCGCCGGATGTGCTGCAGAAGTCTCCAAAGTGGCTCTTTTCTCAGGATGTGTCGCGCAATCCGCCTGCTTCGACCGGAAGTGCCGTAGAAACGACTATTTCCAACTACTTTCGCAGTAATCAGTCGATAATCCGAATTTGAAAGAAGCTGTGCCACAAAACTATTATAAAAAAAATTACAGCTACTTATTAAGAGAATTATGCAAGGATGATAGAAAATGTGCATTCTTCTTTGCGTAGCATTTTTAAACTAATATGAGAAATGTTGAGATAACTTAAGCGTGATCCTAACTCTAAATAAAAAAACGTGACTCCTTCAATATGTGCTTGGTTTATTCGACAGTCAAGATCAACAACAATCTTATCGCTGGAATACATGTAATATAATTAGTGCAAGCACCATTACACGAAATCCAATTCACAACAAGAAATACTAACAAGATGATCATTACGAAGGAATATAAACGTATATATTTTGAATAATAACCATTGATCATATCGTCTCAGTGTGTCCAATTCTAGTAAAGCAATTCTAGAAGATAGTTATAAGAGCTCTGAGGTTCTATATTTTGTTTAAAAACTTGGGAAATCTGTCAGGTCATTCAATAGACTGCGAAGTGCAAGAAATTACTTAATTTGGAACAGCTCTCATTTTGTACAAAATACTGGAGAGGCACCAATAATCCCTTAGCCTCTTCCTTAGTAATCTGATTGCAACCTGGAGTAGACTTTATATTCAACCGAGTCATAACACCTTAGTCGTGAACTTTTTCACTAGGGCTTTTTCCGGCCAACAGCCGGTTACCCTTCACGTCCCGATGGGACGCATATTCGACCATACACTAGATCAACACGCTTGCGGACTCCTCTGATATGGGGGAGCAGAACGCGAGTCCCTCCGCGACAACACATACAAAGTCAAGGGACAAACAACCATGCCCATGGCGGGACTCGAACCCGCGACCCTTCGGACCAAAGCGCTGAGTCGGTACTCACTCTTAGCCACCTCGGCCAACTAGGTCAGCTAGTGGTGAACTAGAGGAATAATAATAATAATAATAAAATAATGTGAAATCATTTGAGCACTTCTGCATCCACAAAAGCCATTCTACTAGTGTGAAGTCTATTAACCTTTTCGCTGCTACGACCCTACCAAGCGCGCCGCACCCTGGTGCTGAGTCACCCCACAGGCCGGCGACCGCTGTGTGCGGCGCAGTTTCCTTGTTCCGACCGGCGCGCCCTGTAAGGGTGGCCCACGCGGCAGCGAACAAAGCGCATACTTCCCATCCTTCTTTTTGATCCGGGCTTTGGACCGGCACTGGCGAAGTATCCGTAAAATCAACGTCCCGAAAGAATGCATAAGGTCAATAATAAAATCCGTGTAATCGTACGCAGAAATCATCCAAAAACCGTAAGAAAAGTCCACAAAACAAGCCAATATTCGTACAGTAACGCGTAAAAACAAGAACACTCACTGTCAGAAATCTCAACACAAAGTGAGGATGGCACCCTATACTAGGAAACCGTAGAGGAGGTTTTATGATGGGCATTTAGGAAGGGCCTCCTTCAAGATGCGTGCTAATCCCTCAGGAAAGGCAAGGCCACCGCGCGCAGGCCGCGCGGAAGCCTACCAGTTTACAAACATTTGTACTCGTTGCGGGAAGAATTGACATACTAGCACACTCTAGGAGGGTTCAAACTAAACTTCAAACACTTACAAATCGAACAGATATCGCCACATTTTCTTCAGATCCTCCGCCATTCAGCAGCAAGCGAAAGACAACCGCGCGAAGTACAAGACGCCTATAGGCGTCATTAGCACAGCAGAAGCAAAACCGGGCGGACGCCTATAGGCGTCGTTAGCACACGGGGCACAGAAAATCTGGACGCCTATAGGCGTCTTTAGCAGCGAAAGGGTTAAAGCATTTGCGAGATGTGTCCGCCAGACCGTCGTAGAAGAGTGACGTGTGCTTTGTCGCAGTCGAAGGTGCTGGTGGAGGCGCAGCGGCACGGGGATCTGCTGGTGGAGGACTTCACGGACGCGTACCACAACCTGACGCTGAAGACGCTGTTCCTGCTCAAGTGGGCGGTGCGCGAGTGCCCGGCGGCGGCGTTCGTGCTCAAGACGGACGACGACATGCTCATCAACACGCGCGGCCTGGTGCGCGCGCTGCCACGGTGGGTGGCGCAGGTGCAGGGGCGGGGCGGAGGCGCTGACGTCATCTCCAAAGAAGCTCCGCCTCTTATCTTCGGCCGCTTGATACACCACCAGTTACCGCACCACCATGCCAAAAGAAATTGTAAATGGTTAGTTGGTCCAACACACCGTCTCTGACTGCGATAGTTCCATGGTATCACTTATGCATTTGCAGCATCGTTGACGGCGAGGTGGTCATAAAATTTTCAACACGAGCTAGACAGCCAATAACAATTTTAGTCCCCCATCCTGGAGGAGAATTGAAGCGCAGGTAGCTTTAAAAGGTAGTTTTCCTTTTTTTGATCAATAACATACGACCCATTGAATTTTTGCTGCCACTCGAAACAATGACGTACACTTCACTACCAAATAAGCCGGGAGACCAGAGGGAAGCTTAAAGTAAATTTCGACCGTGGTGATGCCTTGCTGTGGGTTATAACCGGACGCAAAAAGACCAAATCCACGTGTAGGTACTGGCAATATCCAAAGTTCCAGGGGGATAGAGCATTATCACCTCCCGGTTATAACATACACTATAATTATGGGATTAAAAAACTCCGTAGTTGACGTGACCAGAATCGCTAATCGCTTCAGCAAAGTTCTAGAGCAGTTGTACCCATTCCTCACGTCACCATGAACCAATTTCTACAATGTTCCTCTAGCTTACCATCATTCTGATACATACAGGGGTTGAACAAAATAATATGTACACCATGCAATATAGTGCATCTCTTTGGATGTTGGCACGACCGCGATCGTGTAAATTCGGTGACGTGGCTTTATTGTACAGTTGACGTGCCACAGTTTAAGTGACGTTTGAATGTTGTATTGCAGTGTATTATAACTTTTGTCTGCGACAGTGATCACAAGCGATTGGTGAAAAGTGTATTCTCTTTGAGTTCAAAACAAAGGAAATGCTTAGTGCGCAGTTAGAGGGAGCATTTGTGACGAAAGAGTTGAAAAGTTTGTTTTCTAGGTAACAGTGTCCGGTAATGACAGTATACATAAAACATGGTAAAACATCATCGTCGAAGAGGAATACTGAGCGAAAGCCGATGTCAACTGACAGAGACCAACGAATTTTAAAAAGTATTGTGGCCAGACAACGTAAACCTACCACGGCAAAAATCCCCGCTGGGGAAATCACGATGGCGTAGGTCATCATGATTTTTGGTGGAGTGTTGCAGACGACCACCTGAACCCTGAGTCTCCCGGCGCCGCTCACGTCGTTAGCTTGAAGGTGCAGGCAGTGAGAAGACGATACTAAGTTCCTGGCAGCCGGGTCCACCCGGATACCCACCAGGTGGGCCTATGGCGCGTCGACCTTTGAGCAGGATTGGGCGAAGGATACTTTTCGGAGTACTCTGGATCCTACATTCACAAGAAGGGTGGGGAAACTGATACCACCAGTCAGGTTGCCCAGGTTCCGGCGATACACAAGTTGATAGCTTGGCGATGCAGACAGTGGAGAGACGGGATAGGGGTTCCGAAGCGCCCGAACCTTAGTTCAGGTGGCCCCCAGTTGGAGTCTCGGCTGGCAGTGGCCTGATACTCTGGGCAAAGAGGAGGGAACTTGTCCCCGGGACATGTGAGTAGCTCATTGTTGAGACTCCGGGACTTTGCCTGAAACGCTATGAGCTCTGAGCTGGCTGGGCGGTCCTTAGAACTCATTCACAATGCAAACTTAAACGTAAACGTAACGTAGCTGCAAAACCCACAAATGAGTTACTAAGCGACACCATTCTCAATTCCGTGACGTAACCGTAGGTGTAAGTCCGTCAACTTAAGAGTTCACAAGCTCCCACCCTTTACGTTACATTTACGTCAGAATTCTACCAAACACCAGAGAGCAACGTGGAGGGTCGATATCAGATTGTGTTGCGGTGGTTTTTGGTTATGTCCTTTTGTTATTGTAATTGAAAAAACTAGTTTGCGAACAGTTTTGATGCGTGTAGTGAATTCAAACTAAGAATTTGGGTAATTTTTATTGTGACTGACTTGACATGGTGAATAAACTAATTATGTTCGACGAATTACTCGTGAATTTGGTACGAGAGAATCCTTGTTGATACGATGAAGGAAATGCGAGCACTACTACAACAGCTACTCGCATATATATGTATGCAAATCAATAGAAATGTCGAAGAAAAGCTAGAAAATATGGTGGAAAGATCTTTTCACCGTGCTAGAAACAAATCGATCAAGTTTTAGTACGTTGAATTCTGATTCGTTCAGGCGAAACTTTACGTTTCAGCTTATTGTGAATGCTTGTTTTTACGTTTACATTTTATGGCTCAGTTTACAGGAATACGTTACGTTTGAGTTTGCATTGTGAATGAGGCCTTATCATTGAGGCCATACATGAGGGCAAACTGGGTTCTGGCTGGATCTTGACATCAGCCCGTCGGCGTACTTGCACGTCGGCGGGGGTGAGGATAAAATCCAAAAAGGCATAGGTGCCAGCACCGGGGACTTATTCCCCTCATGAAGGAAGTTACTGTGGTGATTTTCATGACATGGGGTTTACTACTACTATTAGTACTACTAACATGGCAAACGTCACTGCAGATCTCAAATATTACTCACTTGAGAAATACTGTATCCACAAAAACAGTACGGCGGCTGCTTTACAAAGTTCACGGAAGGACTGCGAATGCAAAACATTTCAGAACGGAAGCCAACGCAAAAATGCGAAAGAAGTGGTGCCACGGTCATAAAACCTGGGCACTTGACTTGAAGAACTTGGCGTCGTCCGATGAACCATGTTTCCTACAAACGGCCGATTTCATTTACGGAGAACCTATAAACAAACCTGATCGCTACCGTCAAGCTTGGGAGGGTTATGATTTGTCCAGCGAGATGATTAAACCCGATGTTATCATTACTCTCATTGGTCGGATTACTGCAAATGAATATCTCGACATCCTCAACAATGAAGAGCTTAAAATGATATACACATTGTTTCCAAACAATTCAACATTGATAATGATAATGATAACGACAATGCACCCATACACATTGCAAAATAAATATGCAATTAACGTACATACTTTCATGCATTATTCGAAAGAGTTGTCTAATATATTGCAACGTTTGCCGCACTAACAACTCAGATATAACTTAAAAACTCTAATTCAACCAATTAAACGACGCGGGTTTGGTGCATATCTGTATTTATTTCGATAGTCAGACAGTTGTATTTCTTACTTTTACAAATGAAATAACCATGAATAAATTGAACTGTTACATTAAATGCAGCATTTAATGCAGAAATGAAAGAATAATTTCTCGCTTTCAAGCAATATCTGTACTTAATAGGAGAACTGGTGAACTATAATTCCAACTTCATGAAAACACTCACTGTTTTGCAATAATTGCACTACAGTGAAGATAAACTCAGCTACTCAAAAGCGCCGGTGTTTTGGATGTGCATTGCTGTACATCGGTGTTCAAAATTATTATATTAAACCAACTCCCTGCTCGCCCGTCTCGTCCCGCTATCGCACCGTCTTTTTTCTTAGCGTGGTAGGCTGAAGAGGGCGGGCTCCATAGCAGCTGGTGTGACATCTCAAGTCGCGAACGACGACCTTCGTGCGCACTAAGTCGTTACACCATCTGCGATGACGTTACAAGGACGTCGTTACGCCACAAGGACGACGTGATGTCACAACGTCGTCGGAAGTCCGCCAGAAAACCTCTTCGGGTGACTACAAACCACACATGTTTACCACGGATGTTGTGTTACATAATCGGCCGTTTCACACTACTGGGATTTATATGCAATTCTCCAAGTATCATAGATGCTTTGTTTTATAGAAAGTTATATAGTGCTAGTCTCAATTTCGTTAAAATCACAAACTTTTTTGAAAATTGAAAAAAATCAATTTTTGGGGGCATCTTCCTAAAACTATGATATTGAAGATAGGGATTTTTTCCTCACTGAAATATGTTCCTTAAAGATGGAAAAATAAGTTTGTGTTCTATTGTTTCGAAAAATGTAAGTAGTTTTCGTGTAAAATTGTGCGAAAAATAAGTAAATTTTTCTGAAAAATCGCTCCAATTTTTTTCTTGAAATTGACTCATCATTTATAATTATAAGGGATATTTATATTAATAAGGGATGGTAAAAAATATTGTGTTAGTCCCTTTTTCGCTTCATTTTTTTCAAAAATTCAAAAAAATTGAATATTTGAAAACTACAAAATTGGAGATTGCGATTTTTGCTTTAAACAAAGTCCGTTGAAAACAATCATCTCTTTAAAGAACGTCATGTACATTTTTTGAGAAAACCGGGAACATCGCTTAATTGTTGTCTGAAATTTATGCAGTTTCAAAAAATCATAAACAGCTCCAATTTTTACTTTAATGTTTCTCTTCATATATAATTATGAACGGTAAAAATGTGGTGCTAGTCCCATTTTCGGCTACTGCACCGAATTTTGGAAAATGACAAAAAATGTGAACATTTCAAAACTACAAAGTTGGAAATAGCAATTTTTTCCTTAAGCAAAGTGTGTCATAAAAAAATCAGATGATTTTCTTAAAGCCCGCACGAAATTTTTTCATTAAGGTTTCTCCTCCTGTATAACAGTGTACCACAAATTAATAGTGATTCTATAAAATGGCATTTTTTGCTCCAGTTAGTTTTTGAATCTCGTTAGTCTCGCCTAGCTTTTGGATTATGTCTTATTCTCTTCTCAGCTGCCCACTTTTGACACCGGAAGATCATTTTTCACATTTTCTCAAATTTTCGGCAGCCTAAAGCTAGAACTGCAACAACCATGCTCTTATTATAGAAAGGCGACATAAGTTGCCGAAGTGGTTAAATGTCGGATATGGACTCAGCATTTCAGATGAAAGGGTCGCTCGTTCGAGCCCCACTCAGGGATTATAATTTTTCTCAATTCTCTGTTGCCGCAGAAAAGTATTGACAATTCCAGAAACTTTATTGAAAATCATTTGAATCAAATCTACTCACATTTAAAATCAATAAAGAAAAATCATCTGGGAGCGAGAGCGGTAGCTCAGTGCATCAACTGATGTCACTGCAACGCCTCTGACCGGGAGGTCCTAGGTTCAAGTTCTAATGGCGGCAGGATTTTCGACACTAGCTTTTTAGCTAGATCATATTCAGCCGCTGTCTGCAGGAGAATTCTAGCGACCGGCTGCTCTGATCTGTAATTTTCCGTGGTTTCTCCGTTCAACACCAGGCGAATGCCGGAGCAGTACCCTAACAAACGGGCCACGGACCATGCGCGATCTTTTCTTCCTCTTCCTATCATCTCCCCTTACACACACATACACCAACATGCACAACACTATCACACATTTCGAGACACCGGTCGGGAGCTTTGAGCTTGTCCCGGCTGGGGCAGTGCCCCGCTGGTGGGAGAGTCCTGGTTAGGGGGAAACCCTGCTAGCTGACGGTAGGTCGGCGCCGGATCTCGCCATCGAGCGGGGGAAGATCACTGTCATCTTCTGAGGAAGAACATACATTACACTTACGGATTAATGACCAAAACTGTTGACGCGCCCGGAATTACTAACCTACCAAGTAACCAAAAAATAAACTGGAAGTTTCTGTATGTGACTTTATGCAGCTTTTATACAAGTTTTCATCTCTGTTGTTCGATATGTAAAGCGTATGTCATATGAAATCAATGGTTGACTTTCTGTGCACCTACATGGCCAGGTGCTCAAATTTTTTTGTTTGCTTTTATGAAAGATGGCAGATATGTAAAATATGAAAGACGCTGGAATCCACCTTCGAGTATTTTCCATGACAAAGACGGTGTGTAGGTACCTGCCGCGCTGGCTGTTCCCGGACGCGGTGTTCCCGGACTACGTGTCCGGGACTGCATACGTAATAACTAGGGCCGCGCTCCGGCTTCTCTTCCGAGGGGCCATGGACACGCCCCTGCTGCCAATAGAGGACGTCTTTCTCACGGGCATCGTGGCTCCTCGTGTGGACGTTCCCAAGGTGAGCCAGTGCACGCACAGGTTTCATTGCATATTCTCCTATTTAATTGTAGTGACTTCTGACGTTTGATCACTTGGACGCGGTTACCCAATGGGGAGTGAAGGATCTTGGCTGTCCGGGTGACGCCGCGTCGAAGGCTGTGTTGCCGACGTTTCGACCATCTTTTCGTGGTCTTCCTCAGGATAGACCAGCCCTGAGGAAGACCACGAAAAAGATGGTCGAAACGTCGGCAACACAGCCTTCGACGCGGCATCACCCGGACAGCCAAGGTCATTCACATGACTCCGGCCGCGGAAGCCTACGACTTCACCCAATAGGGAGCTTCGTTACGATTGAATTATTGGTATTGAAGCTCTCCAGTGGCGTAGCGTTAGTTGGTGTCACCCGGGGCAAAACTAGTGGTGTCACCCCTAAATTAAATATAAAAATATCTATGTCTGAATAGTTTATACATTATTTAATAAAAATACAAGCATATTTGCACGATATTAAAGATAATTTGAAGATTATTTTATCAAGATGTATATATGTATGTTATACTTTTAACACACTGAAAATTATTCGGAGTCCAACGTTCCTCAATCTCATGAAAAATTACAAAATTACAAGTTCCAATTACACAAATTATCTATCCGCGAGCGACCCTCACAGCGTCACAACATGACAGAATGTGATTTTTTTTATTACTGCTCAGCCCTCCTGACCTCGGCTTTCCTTTTCTACTGTTTTGTCTCAAAAAATCAGACATACTTCCGCAGTAGTAGACTATCGTTGCTCTCTCCAACCAATCCCCAAATCGTTTTCAAATCTGACTAGTCACGCCGTCACTTTCAATGCCAGATGAATATTTATTTATCTTGACAACAACTTGGGCGCCGTTGCTAAGGCGCCATATTCCTATTTAATTACCCTAGCATTTCCACCCTTTTACGACAAATATATAATAAAAATGACCCACATATTGGTATGCCACAATATCTTACTAGTGTCATTAATATTCATATTACTGACAATTTATACACATTACGGCATTGGTGAGTACAAGTCCTTCAAATAATATCGCAGAAGGTTTCTCGAAAACGGAAGTGTTTTCTAGGACAATGAGCTAAAAATTAAAAATTTTTCAAACGATGTTTTCTACAATAAAATCACTCAAATTTCTGCTTTTAACGTATTCTATTAAAAGCAAGAGATGCACTGAATAACATGCAATTAATGAATTTTTTATTCATTCTTTTAATTTTTTCAACATTACAGAAATGTAAATGAATTTAAAATATTTTTATATCGATAATAATTACAATGCGGACGCCTTTTATACGTAATTGCATTTGTGAGTAGAAGTATATTAAATGATTTCCAATGGAATTTCTCGGACACTCGAAAGATTTCTGCCAAAAAGAACCTTCAATTGCATATTTTCAGAAAAACTCAAATGATATTTTTAACGAAAATGTGTATCTAAAACCAAATTTTACTAATCTATAATACTCTTAAGGTCGTATTTTATATCAATCATTAAGAAACTGAATTATGGAGAAAATGGAAAAGAAATATGTCCATTAGGCGGCAATAGATGGTAGCTGGAGTGAGGGGGTAGCAAAACCGAAAAGTTGGTCCAGACTAAAGAGAATTGAAAACAAAGTAGTAGGAGAAAATCTGTGGGATTGTGGTGCACTACTGGTAGCTTTTTGAATGAGTTTTAGTACAGTGTAGGAAAAAATATTACTTTTTCAAATAATTTGATAAATGATTGGTACATGCGTGAATTTATAAAACACTAGCAGCTGGGTCAGAGTGTACCGTTTCACAGTCCTTCCTTTTTAAAATATTCGCAGCGAGCAATACACTAATAACACAGGCTTGGGAATGTGAAAAAACTCTCACACGTAGTACATTTGCGTCATGTACATAGATGAGGCCTCTGTACTAAGGTCAAACGCAAATTTTGTTTTTAATAATAATTGTAAGTTGTTGCAGATATACGAAATGCCGTTATAAATCCTTTGCACAGGTGCATACATTTCGCTTCTGGGTGGACGTGACAGTAATCAAACCGCCAAAGACAGTTGATCATCCTTGTGTGTATCATCACATGTTGGCCGTGCACTACTTCACTGCGAAGAAGCTACGGGAGCTGTGGAAACCGCTGTTGCGGCTGCAGCCCGCTCGAGAATGTGACACGTTCCTCATGCACATTTTGGGGCACCTCTTCACTCCTGGCTCCTACGTAGTACGTACAATTCTTCTTACGAACAAACACACCACTGCGGAGAAGCTACCGCCGCTGTGGAAACCGCTGACGTGGCCGCAGCTTGCATATTTAAATACACATTCAATACTAATTTATTATCCCAAAGATAATGTTATTAATATTTCCGGGTATCAAATATATATTTCTAAAACTGAATCATAGTTTTCCAATCATGCCTGAACTTCAAATACGATATTAGAGAGAACCAACGAGCACAATCAAATTATCAACCTTTTCTGTGAAATTGAGCTCAAAATTCCGCATTTTCTGAAACGATGAAACGCCATTTACTAAAAAATGGCACCAAATTTTTTCTTCACAATTTTCCTACGGATAGTGCTACTTGCATTGTTTATTGCACTGTTAATTGCACTGCTGTCTGTGGATAACTGTTGATCGTGAACCGTTGGAATATAGTTTATTTTCGGGTATTCTTTTGTATTTTTAAAAAATTTCACAAATATAATTTTTTGGAAATCTCTCTCTTTTTTTATTTTATTTATTTTACGTCAAAAAACAGTTAAAAACTGCGTATGACGTGCTATGGGGAAAAGTGAATTGTGTGCACATTTTCAAAATTCTGTGAAACCTACACTAAGTCATATACTACTTAAATTTTGATTTTTTGAAAGGGAGAAAAAAACTCCCATGTAATAAAATCTATTTTCAAAGATAAATAAGCAATAAATTTTGGCTCTTATTACTTCCTGCCGTGACAACAAGGAAACGGTAATTTGAATAATTGTATTTCCCACTGAATTCTAGAAGACGTGCACAGAAAATGAAGTTACATTTATGTCCAGAAGCAAAACAAGGGGCCATCTCAGCATTTGCTCAATGGATCAGGGAAACTGGACGAAAAACCTGATCGAGATGGGGGTCATTGACCCGGAAACTGTGGTACAATAGTTGTTACAGGTTGTTTATACTCATTTATACAGTCCAAATGGTAAATAATGCATTATGTATCATTGTTAAAATTAATGTTACTTTTCTTGGGATGCTCAGTATAGTTTCTAATTGTATAGAAACAGTTATGCAGCAGAAACGATTTCACTTGGGATTTAAACTTTTCTATTGAATTTAATCGTTTAAGGTCATCTGGCAAAGTATTGTAAAATAATGTACATGTATTGTATGTGAATTTTTTGTAATGAGCTGTTGATACTGTCACCTGATGAATATGATTTCTACGTCGAGTGTTATAGTAATAGACTTGGGCATTTTCTGAAAAAATATTCCCGCCCTTGAGCAAGTCATTTTTTACAAAAACCACTGATTCGTAAATAAAAAGACACGGTAATGGTAGAATTCCTAGATTAATGAAGAGAGGCTTACATTAATCACGTGGGTGGGATTTGGTTATTATTCGTACAATTCGTTTTTGTAATCTAAAAGTCTGGGAGCTATAAGATGTATTTCCCCAGAATATTATGCCATATCTCAGGCGGGAATGAACATTCGCGAAGTATACACAACGAGCAGTATGAAGGCTGACTGAATTTGCAAGAATTCTGAACGCGTAGCATAATGAACTTAATTTTGTGTTCAATTCATTTAAATGGACGTTCCATGACTGAATTGACTGAATTGAGGGACCTAAAAAGTTTGTTGCCTTAACATCAGTCAATGGTACACTGTTCATTTTCAATGGAGCACAAAATTGTTTATTTGATATGGAAAACTGCATTAAAACCGTTTTCTTTTCGTTTACTATTAATTTGTTATTTCGGAACCAATTTGAAACATTTGATATTGTACTATTTACGGTTTCTTTATTGCAAAGGATGTTCGTATCATCCGCAAAGATAACCGTTCTTCCGTTTCGAATCGTCGAGGGCATATCGTTTACGTAAAGTAGGAACAGAATAGGGCCTAAAATCGATCCTTGAGGAACTCCACATGCAATGGGCAAAGAGTCGGAAAGGTGCGTACGTAATGTTCCATCATTCCAGTAAGGTATTTCAACTCTGAGATCGTTGTTTAAGGTTCGAACATAACCAATCTAGAGCAATACCACGAATTCCATATGAAGGTAATTTGGAAAGTAAAATGTCATGATCAATGACGTCAAAAGCTTTTGAGAGATCTAAAAACAACCCAATAGGTGCCTCGTTTTGATCCAATGATGAGGCGACATCTTTAAGAAAAGAAAATATAGCTGTTTCCGTTGATTTTGATTTTCTAAATCGATGTTGGCAATCTGAAAGCGCGTCGTGATTAGTGAGAAAGGTTTCCATTCGTACGTAAAAATGTCTCTCTAATATTTTTGAAAAAACTGATAGAAGAGAAATGGGCCGATAATTTTGAATTTCATTTTTGTTGCCTTTTTTGAAAAGCGGCTTAATTTTAGCTGTTTTGAAAATATCTGGAAACGTTCCAGTGCATAAAGATGCATTAAATATGTGAGTTAACGGGTGTATAATGGCATACGCACAAGTCTTTAACAAAGAATCCGGGAATTCATCTAAACCGGACGAATATTTATTTTTTAGTTTACCGATTATTTTGAGAATTTCATAGGAAGAAGTTTCGGAAACGAACATTGTGTCTAAAATTTTGGGTGAACTGTCTGTTTTTGAATTTTGTGGCTGAAGACCCTTAGTGAGATCGGCAGCAATTCTCGAAAAGTATTGGTTAAAGAGATTAGCCACTGTTGCCGGATCGTTCACATTTATATCGTTATATTTTAAAACACCATTCTCTACGGGTTTTCTAGTTGATTTGATAGTATTTTTTATTATATTCCACATTGCTTTTGTTTTATTATTTGAGTTCAAAATATCCTGATCGTTTTTCATGATTTTAGCCTGCCTTATGACTTTTCGTAACAATGTTTTGTATTTTTTAAAGTAGATAAGGAAATCTTGAGATACGTCATGACGTTTAGAAATAAAGTAGAGAGTACGTTTATTTTTACACGATGTTCTAATTCCTTTTGTGATCCAAGTATTACTTTTTCGTGAAATGTTTAATGTTTACGATCTCACGACGTAAATATGCACATTTCTAGAAATATGCATATTTCTAGTGTCACATTTGTCACACTTGAGAATTAAAGTGAATGAAGTGACTTCTAATGAAGTTTTTCGGAGTCTCAAAAAGTTTCTGTTAAAAAGAACTTCAAATTTATCACTTATAGTAACGCTTAAGTGCCATTTTCTCAAAAATGGCTATACATTTTTCAATAAAAATTGCGTTTTCGGCGAGATTTTACTCTTCTTTAGTATCCTTAAAATAATATTTCGCATGTACTACAATGGATACGAAAAATTGAGAAAATGTTAAAAAATGTATTTTGAGAGGCAATAGATGAGCAGCTGTGAAGAGGATGGGGCAAGACCGTAAACCCAGTCTACACTGAGGAAATTATAAAACTATACTACGAGAAAGTCTGTGCCATTCTCGTATACGTACGTATTTGTAAATACGTAGTATAAAGTGTTTTTTTAAGCGACCGTCCGTTCGTCCCACATTATTGTATTTGTGAGTACAGGTGGTTTAAATAATGTCAGATAAAGCTCCTCGAAAACTTTTCTAAAAAATTACTCCAAATTTTTCTTCAAATTTACCAACGGGTAGTGCTAGTGGCTCTGTTTATTGCACTGTTAATGGCGTTGCTGTCTGTGGACAGCTGTAGATCGTAAACCGTTTAGCAGATTTTCTCCAAAATTGATATTTCCTGATCGATCTGAACGTACTGGAGGCGAGATAATACGGAGATATTGTAGTAATAAAAATATGTTAAAGGTATAATTTTATGTTACAGGTTATAACAGATGACCCATGGTGATCGTGGCTGCATTTTTTCCATTAACATATACCAAACATCACAATTGTTTTGTATACAATGAAAATGGTCGTAAAAATTGTTGTCAAAAATGTTCCTGTGCACTTAAAATGCAAGATATCTGTAATTTTCTTATAATTTTAAACTATTATTTATTAAAAAGTATTTTTGAAACATACTGTATCCGTACACTTGTTATTAACTTTGTGGTTCCCAGACAAACAAATTCCATATTTACATGTTATAGGTGTTTGTACTATTTATGTTCACTGTGTTAACCGAGCGGTTATCCTCTCGCCTTGTTCGGGGCTCACACGAACCCTGTGCCACAGCACCGGAGGCGGGGGTCGAGCAAGATCCCCGCTTCCCAGCGAGGCTCCAGCCGCCTGCTGAGTTTGTGACGCGCCCAACGCTCGCTCTTTGCGTGATTTCCCCATTCTTCTCCTTGGTCCGAATTTGTATCAGAGAGAGCAATTGAATCGTTTATTTCAGAAGCCCGTCAAACGCAAAAACTAAAAATGCGCTTTAGTGGTGGAATATTGCTCCATGAGGATAGACACATCGCTTAGTACATATTTACCTGAAAAATATTCATTAATTAACTGCTTTAATATTAAAATCAGAAAAACTGGGACTTTTTTCTCAGTTTTCTCGAAATGAGAAATTTGTCGTTTGACGGATTTCTGACGTAAACGATTCAATTGCTTCTTATTGGCCGTATATAAACCCCATGCGCCGTGTATGCTCTATTGTTTTATTCCCCCACCACGCTTGCGGCCTAGATCGCGTCCAGCCCGGGAGAGGTGGCTCGGTGCATCAACTGATGTCATTGCAGTGTCTCTAATTGGGAGATCCTAGTTTCGTCTCCCGACGACCGCAGAATTTTCGACACTAGCTTTTCAGCTAGCTTGAATTCATTCGCTAAGTGTAGGAGAATTCTTGCAGATTCATGACGATGGCCGTATTTTCGACACTAGCGGATAACATTTCTAAGTATGTTAATAGCTATTACGTAATGTTCATCGGTCAGAGTTGCCAATATATGTTCCAATAAAACGATATAAACATTGAGCGGGGCGGTCTACACCCCAGTTTACCGGCTGAGGGTGAAACTGCGGAAACGAAACAGAACACTAATGCGATACATCAGGCGCCGTTCCCCCTTAACGAACGTGGGTAGGGAGGCCCGCCATCCCCGGAAGGAATGTGATGAAGGTACGAACACGAGGTGAGCGCGTCCTGGTGCACGGCTCCCGGTTCTGTCACTCACCCACTCTTCCCTTGCCACGACTTTCCCACACACCTGGCGGGGACCAGCGTCGGCCATCCAAATCTTACCCCTCCCTACCCTAGCACCCTCAAGGCAGTGCGACAGCACCAGACACCCCATACAGACATGGCCCGCCAGTATATTAACACGTAACCACAGATGGGACTCAAACTGACCCCGCTATCTTCTATATTTTTGTTTTATTATTTTGACTTTATGCTATTTCCACCAGGACTTCAGTACCTTTAATCTAACTTATCATTGTTGCGTATGCGGATTGTTGATTTCATACATCTTGTATTATCAGATTTATTTCCTGTTAAACGTAACTTTGCGCGTCACGGAGTCAGTTTGACTCCACGACTGAATACGTGACAAGAAAAATATTACTTGTTGACACTACGGAAGGCAGGCATGTATGTAATATTTTCATGCCATGAGAGTTATATTTATTATATATATTTTTTCGAGCATTATTTTTGGTATTATCTTTACATTTTTCTCGTTTAACCCTAATGGCGTCAGTAACAAGGCTGGATTTTATAAAAAGTCTCGCTAAGGAACTAGTGCATAGTTACCAAGGAATTAGAAAGGAGAAAGTCCATCACACGTCATCAACAAATCATCGGAATTTCAATTAAGAAAATACTAGGTAGAGAAGAGAAGGAAACAGCAAAAGAGGATCGAAAACTATTCAGAAGAAAATACTGCTCTATTTGCCCTAATAAATTGTAGATGAAAATTCTATTTGTTGCTCTTGTAAACAAGCATGGTCAATATATGGACAATGTTCGACAACAATATGTACCAATCGTAAAAGAAATAAAACATGAAAAATATTTATAAAATTATCTGAAATGTGTTTAATCGTTATATTGGCATTATGTTTAATCTACTCAATTACGGAGAGACAATTAAGAAAAAAATAATTATTAATTATCATTGTCTCAAATTATTTTAAAACATTTTTATTTATTATAAAAGTAATTTCTCAATGTACACAAAAAATAATTTAAAAAAGTAAATTAGTAATAAATTCTCGAGGCAGCAGGCGGAGTCAGTTTGACTTCACGTCTATAGTAGCGTAACATAAATTCACGTCTGTCGTTACGGGTTAACGTGAGTCAGGGTCGCAGACGCGTCACTGGATTCCAGATCACAGAGTGCGTTTGGTTCGCTTGGGCTGATCCGCGACTCGTTGCTCTCGTGGTTGCCGCAAACCACTCGCAACCACTCGAAACCGCTGGGCGTAGACGCCGAACGACCGTCACAAAAGCCTGGCGCTACCGCCTTGAATTGACAGACAGTGGGTTGCCCGTGGCGTTGATCGCTGTCGAGATGCCCATTTGCGCGAGTTGGAACACCTTCACCTGCAAGCAGGCCTGCCCGCGAGCCTGGCCTGCCAGCCTGCCAGCCTGCCAGCCTGCCACTGCCGCTGCTGCTTACTCCCCTCTCCCTTTCCCCACAGAAATGAACTGAGAGTCGCGTTGGGCGACAGCTGTAGTGCCAATGAACGTAAAACAAACAGCTTGCTATCATGAACATGTTGCTAGTGACCGATCCAGCCTATGTCACTGATAGGGTACCGCCTATCCTTCCTTCCGAGTTATGACAGGAGGACAACCCATCCCTGGCTACAACCAGACCTGCACTGCAGAGCTGCACCAGATCTGCACTGTGCAGTGAAGCGGGCAGCACGCGGTGGGTGCCGTAGTCGAGTAGCGATACGAGGTAGGGCCGAGACAAACTTTGGGCGAACGCTGCCTGGATCGGGAGATTCTGTGCACCAGTCACTCCCAAGCCATGCGAACCTGGGTGTGAACCCAACCACGGGTTCTTCAATAGAGAGCGATCCCTACTTTGGGCGAACGCTACCTGGAGCGGGAGGTGCTGGAAGGTTTCTTGGGGAACGGCAGCCCATTCTTCACGGAGTGCTGCATTGAGGAGACATCCCAATGGTGTTCTATAGGATTAAAGTCGGGACTCTGTGCAGGCCAGTCCATTACAGGGATGTTATTGTCGTGGAACCACTCCGCCAGAACCCGTCCAGTATGAACAGGTGCTCGATTGTGTTGAAAGATGCAATCGCCATCCCCGAAGAGCTCTTCGAGAGTGGGAAGCAAGAAGATGCTGACAATATCAATGTAGGCCTATGCTGGGATAGTGCCACGCACAACAAGGGGTCCAAGCTCTCTCCAGGAAAACACGCCGTCACCCTGACACTACCACCTTCGAATTTTCCTGTTGGCACTATACACGCTAGCAGATGACGTTCACCGGGCGTTAGCCATACCCACACCCAGCCATCGGATCGCCACATTGTGTACCGTGATTCGTCACTCCACACAAAGTTTTGCCGCAGTTCAATCGTGTAATGTTGACGCTCCTTACACCAAGCGAGGCGGTGTTTGGCATTTTCGTGAGTGATGTGTGGCCTCTAAGCAGGCGCTCGACCATGGAATCCAAGGTTTCTCACCTCACGCCTATCGGTCATTGTACTTGGGGTGCATCATTGACACAATTTGGAATTCCTGTGTGATGATCTGGATAGATGTTTGCCTATTACTCTTTACGACACTCTTCAAAAGTCGGCGGTCTCTGTCAGGAGGTAGACCTGTACGCTTTTGTTTACTACATGTCCCTTCACGTTTACACTTCACTATCACATCAGAAACAGTGAACCTAGGGATGTTTAGGAGTGTGGAAATCTCGCGTACAGACTTCTGACACAAGTGACACCCAATCACCTGACCACGTGCAAAGTCCGTGAGTTCCACGGAGCGTCCCTTTCTGCTGTTCCACGATGTATAATGACTACTGAGGTCGCGGAGAATGCGTACCTGACGGTAGGTGGCAGCACAATACATCTAAGATGAAAAACGTATGTTTTTTTGGGGGTTTCTGGATACCTTTGATCATATATATATATATATATATATATATATATATATATATATATATATATATATATATATATATATACAGCAACGTTAATTTAAATGCGCACCCCCCGCCGGCAGTGGAAGTAATGAAAGTTATGGACAGAGTTCGCTAGTGCAGGATGCAGAGATATGACGCCTGCCGTTTCTCTGTGTTAGTGCGATATTTTATTGGAGATTGTCCAATATCATAGATTGTGAAATAAATAGCTGAATGAGAGGAGGACGATTATACAGCTATTTCTACTGCCGTAACGTTTCAGAGAAATGTTTATCCATTAATTTCTTTTGAATGTAATTTGTATAATGTGATTTCATGGCAAGTTTCATGGCAAGACCCTGCAGGGTAGAGGGTAGAATGTCGCAATTATTACTTGTATGGCTAGTATTATCATTTAAGAGTGCTAGAACTAGTTTTGTTGGCACATAGGCGGCCAAAATTCAAATTTTGCGGATGGCGGATTCAAATTTTGTCGCCATACTTTGAAACCTATCATTATAAAAATTCTTTGTCGCTAATTAACGGCAAAGAGCATGCATTTTGAACGTCCCACGTCGGTTTTGACTTGACTTGACTTGAGGGAAAGACAAAAACATCTTTCATGTGGAACTCTTTGGAAGGAGAAACAGTTGATGAGTTGAACTGCTTACATAGACCCTCGCGAGATCACGCCAGTCACAGGAGACACTGTAGAGTGTCAACATCCTAAGAATTAAAAGTTCTCCAAATGAAGGCGCGATAGAATGGCATTGTTTAAAACGAAAGTGGCCGAACACAGTTTCGCGCTTACGAATACTGAGATCCCTTTCCTTCCCCGAGCGCGCGCTTGCTGGTGGAGCACTGCGTGACCTTCTGTGGCGGTCTGTTACATTCAAAATTTCCTTTAAAGATAAATCGCAAAAAATTCAAAATTACTCAAATCTTATCTAATATATGAAAATATGTATATCATTGTATTCGTCTTATGTAATATGTATAGTTCCATTTGCAAAAACAAAGTCACCTCAAATATCTCGTAAAATACAAGTGATAAAATAGAAATAAATACACCTATCAATTAGCCCCATTTCCTCATGCACTTCCGTCAAAACTGTATTGCAATATCTTCACCCGTTCCAAGGTTACAGGAGGTGTTAAAGTTACGTGACTCACCCTATATATATATACAATATATATATATATATATATATATATATATATATTCTGACGTCACGGGGTTAGACAACCCCATAACGCCACCATCAGCCATGTAAAGTAGCCCACGAACAGAGAGGACTAGAGTACGCGGCGGAGCGATGGCCGGTAAACGCGCCATCTGCCCACAGCTTTTGAAACTACGACGCCCGAACTAGTGAGTAATGTTTTTCCGTGAGGTCACGAAAGGAGGAGAATATGCACCCCTCCAAAAATTTCCCCAGGCGCGAGTATCATAAGTATCGCGGCGCGTCTCGGAGGAGCTCTCTTTTACGGCAACTGCGGCGGCGACCAGAAGAAACTCTCTTTTACGTCTGCGGCGACGACCAGAAGAAGCTCTTTTGCTACAACTGTAACGGCGAGTACAAATAGATAGTATAGGAGTTTACTTTAACTTGATAGTTAAAAGCTAGCTCGGAAAAGCGTATCTTAGAAAAGTGAAGTAATTAGGAGATTGAGTGCAAAATCATTCGTCGCGGTCACAATAATTCGGAGAGCAAGCCAAGTAACTGTTTTGACATCGGAATAACCTCAAAAGTTGTAAAATTCGCGCAGAAGGACAGTAATTTAATCCAGCATCTCGCATTGCACGCTGAGATCACACATGCCTAAAGTGTGGTAGGTCGGCCGAGCATGTGAGCATAACTCTTGCAACATTAATAATTTCGAGGCTGGAAGCGCGAACGAACGTGTACGAAGCGGTGGAAGACGGACGACCCCAAGAAGAAAGAAGCGTAGGCGAGAAGGACTTGGTCTAGAGCGAGGATAGTACGGTTTCGGAACGAGAGAAAGGTGTGGAAATTGGTGGCTTGGCGGCGTTTGAAGGAAGGGACTGCTATATATATATATATATATATATATATATATATATATATATATATATATATATTATAACGCCCCATCCAAGTACGGGCTACAGCGCTTCTTGACTGCGAGGGAGACGAGCAGCGGCGTAGTTTAAAATGCGCGCTCCATGCCGGATGCAGTTTGGGATGTAGTTTCAAGGGTTCCAAGAAGAGTTCGCTGATGTAGAGGGCAATGCCGATGCTTTGCTTACACCCAAAAAGCTTTTTTTTATGATGTGAGCAAGCGAACGAAGAGGATGAAGTGGCGAGAGTCGCGAGTGTGGAGCAGTGCTGTGTTGGTCGTACACGGGATGTAGCTCGCCATCACAAAACATGAGGTAAAATGGAAAATTACTGTACTTCAATTTGTTGTGGAACATTTAATGCACGAGGAGAGGTGATATAGCGTTGGAAGATGAAGGGACGAATATGCAAAGATAACTGGATAGGAGAATGGGAATATACGTCAACTGATTGATGTGAGTGCTAATAAAGCATTTAATTAACGGTTGTATAGTTGAATTGTGTAAGCGTGAGGTTAGAGGATCAATATCTCCTTAAATTGAGATGCGGTAGTCCAATTTGGAATTGAAAAAGTATTGTAGGTGCGAGTCTTGGAATTTGAAGTGGCAAGTGACTTTTTCTGACAGTTCTTTTGCCGGATATGTAATATTCTTTTAAGTACAAGATGCTCTGTTGCATTATTTTAAGTTGAGGACTTAAAAAGACTGATAAATGAATTTGTGCATATTACTGTATCAATTTTCAATCACCAATATGCATATGTGGATTGTGAACCAATTATTTATTAATTGGAAAAGCGCTTGAAGAAAGGTGAACTTTCACTTTCATTAACTGGTAGGGTTGACAATCATGTGCTTTCTATTTGTAACTTATATTGCAATTTACTACTATAAGAAATGGTCAAGAGTTGTTAATTTCTGTTAAGTTGGGGGTGAGATTCTGCAGTTTCTCTATGGTAATGCAATATTTTATTGAATATTGTCGAATATCACAGATTATGGAAAAAATAGTTGAGTGGGAGGAGAACAGTTACACAGCTATTTCTACTACCACAACATTCAGAAAAATGTATATTCATGAATTTCTTCTGATTGTAATTTGTATGATGTGATTTCATGGCATGTAGAATTAGCATGTGACAGGATTGCTATGTAACCCTGTAGAATAAAGAGGGCAGAATATTGCAATGATTACGTGTATGGAAATGAACTAGAATTATCATTTAAAAGTTTTGGGGAATGATACTCCATACTCTCTTGAGTCAAAATGAATGAAGAACTTTGTCAGTTTTGAATCTTCTTTTTCCTTACAATTTTTGGAGAAATTATTCAGAATGTTTATTCTAGAGTTTACATTGTAAATTAAATTTCTGTTGCTGTGTGTTGATCAAATTTGGATGTAAATGTTTTATTGAAAATAAGGAAATTGTCAGGAATGTAAAATTCTGAATTGTTTTGAGTACATAGACATAAATGTTGTATAGAAGGATAATGTTCATTCCAAATGACTGAGTTATTTGTACAAAGAAATTAATTTGATTTTCACACCACAATTTGTTAAAGAAAAAGCTGAGTGATTACAATTCTCAGAATAGTTCTAGAAACAATACTTCTGTGTTTTGGTTGTTTTTTGCTTTTGTTATTGTTTTTGGGGTACAGGAAGCCGAACAATTGTACACGTTGAAACATTATTTCTGGATTGTCTTTCTTGTAATTTTTTAGGGACATGCGGATGTCTGTGTACCATTGTTCTTTATTAAACGTCAGTATTAGTTTCTCGAAGCATTGCACTTTCTTTTCTTTTTCTTCGGAAGGGTGTGGAACAACACAGGCAAGAACCTCGCTCCTTTAGTCCCCGATTTCCATTGAGGAATAATTTTTTTTTCATCTTGTTGACCAACTTCGGACGGCCCAACCCACGCCGCCGCCGCCCGCCTGAAAGCGTTGCGTCACAATATATATATATATATATATATATATATATATATATATATATATATAAACTTCATTTAGTGCAAGGTACCTAGGAAATAAATAGGTTTTTACCTTAATATCCGCGGTCAGTTTATAAACTTTATGCGGGTTTAATGTCGGCACCCCCTGAGCGCTTGGACAGAGCGATACAGTGCCCTATTCCCCGCGCAGAAAGGCCTCCTGCCATTTGATGAAGTGCTGGAGCGAATCTGTCTCTTATGTACGGAGCTCCGTCTCACTCACAAGTGCCGGTAGAACCTCACCTGGCATTGGTGGACCTAGCCAACGCGTTCGGGTCCAACCCGCACGCTACGGTGGATGCGGCGCTGGGCGCGGCTGGCGTCGGCCCTCTGTTCTAGAGATGGACTTAACAGCTTTTCTTCATAACTGTTATCACAAAAACAGCTGACTCGTAATAGCTGTTATTAATAACAGTTGAAAAATAACAAGTCCATGACCAGCAACCTAACATGACCGACTGCTAAGAGTTAAAGCAGTCGTAGCTACTGCTAAGAGTTAAACCATGCAAAACGAATAACGTTGGTAGCACCGTAAAGCTTGTGCAGCTACCTTACGGCGCTTGTACTACTTTCCCTATCTTGTTTAGACAGAAAAGCAGCTGATATGAACGAGACTGGATGAACTGCCAAGAATGAATAGTAATTCATAAAATGTGTAGTGAATGTGTATAGAATATAGAATATTACTAAAATGCAAGTGATTCGGGATCAGATTGCAAATATTCTTTCAAATATGCAACTTGTGCATAGTGAAGTGATGAATGCCAAATATAATGAGGAGAAACAGTGTTTTTGCTTACCTATAGCTAAAATGTTAATAAGTGTCGAATATCAAGTATTATAATGTGAGTTATTTGACCGTAACTCATTTTATTTTATCGGACCTAGGGAAGTCTTAGTTGATCTCACATAAGCAGCACTGGCACAGAAATAAGTTAACATATTGGACGGACTTAATTTAAAGGACAAACATCTTGTTGTGTATACAATAAAATATAAAGCTATTGTGGCACATGGTGTGTAATAATGACGAATTATGTATTAATTAATCTAAAATTTGAACACTGGCAAATCATGATTGATTAGCTGCAGTGAAGCTGTTATCGTACAAAATGGTTGCCACAAAAGCTTGTAGTAGTTCGGATTAGGCCCAGTAGGTTGCAGTTCTGTGCATTTCAAGCGATAACAGCCAATAACAGGATAAAGGAAATAACTGTTAATTCGCGTAACAGTTACGAAACGTTAACGGTTAAGAAATAACAGTTTAGTTGTTAGGAGTACATCCCTACTCTGTTCACGGCCGATATATACCTCAAATCGAGCACGCTGGACCTACGGGCCCAATCCCATAGCGTCCGGTATGCATGAGGGCAGCCCTCTGTCTGGGATATTATTTCACTTTGTGATGGAAGCAACTCTGCCCGCTCTGGAGGCCCGCCAACACAGGCCTACACTGTGACAAAGCACTGCTTGCCACGACGCTGGGCTACAGATCTGCCTAACCACTACTGAAGGAGTCCTGCAGCGAATTAACCTCAGAATACTGCCAAGCACGTGCGGACCCTGGTCACAAAGGTGATGGGGTGTTCCGACGGTGATTCGATGGGTGACGGTGCACCGATAGAGGATCTTCTTCCCCAGAGATCGGCGAAACCAAACGGAAACTGAGGTGCACTTTGGGTTTAGTCTAGTTGATACCTGGAAGGAACTTCATTGAGAGCATTACTAATGTTACTGCCTTGTTACACTCCTGGACTGACAAAAGATGGATGCTTTCGTTCAGCCGTCCTCTGTTCTTCCTATACGTTTGGGCAGATTCGAGAAAAGCAGATGCTGGTTGATTTCGATTAGATGGTGAGGGCGAGTTCCTCTCCCTCCCCGTCGGTGCAACGAATCATTGTTCTACGCCTCAAAGAACGACAATGGGGCTGATGTACAAGGATTGAGATTAGAATGCGATATCCGGAGCGTAGATTCAGCTTATAAAATCCTTCGACGAACTGAGAAGACCGTCAGCTACGTCAATATGCATATGTGGACCTTGTCCAGGAGACTACGTACACGCAGATGGTGGCACCAGCCGAGGCGCACATGTGAGAGTATCTCTCGGGTGGGATCAGGAAGCGGAGTATCACGTAATTCTTGTAGTCCCGGGTTTGCATCTTCATGTGCACCTCAAACAACGAAGGAGGGGCTGTTGGTCACGAGTTGAGTTCCCAATGCGGCATCCGGAGCGTGGACACCACCCATAAAATACTTCTACCAGCTGAGAATCCCAGCTGCGCTGAGGTGCGTATGTGGACCTTGTCCCTAAGGTTACGTACTCGCAGATGGCACCAGCCGAGGCGCACGTGTGAGGGTATCTCTCGGGTAGGACCAGGGAGCGGAGTATCACGTAATTCTTCTTGTGGTCCCGGGTTTGGATCTTCTTGTGCGCCTCAAAGAACGAAGGAGGGGCTAGTGTTCACGCGTTGAGATCCGAATTTGGCATAAGGAGCGTGAACTCCACCCATAAAAGAGCGGAGGCGATAGTAGGGGATATATGCGGGTCTTGGACCACGAAGTGACGTCACAGCTGCGATTAGTCACTTCCCAGACCGGCCCGTCTCCCGGCGCCACCAATTATAACACCGGATGTCAACATCAACAACCGGCGCCACCAATTATAACACCGGATGTCAACACCCGGTCGGATGTCAACAACCCCCCCAAGGCTGCCAACCTTGTGCGCGCTCTGGTGGCGTGTGCGCGCGCTCTGGTGGCGAAGTGTGTAAGTGTGTGTGTGTGTGTGGGGTGGTGTTTCAAAAATGCGTCGTCCGAGGCGGATTCGAACCAGGCCGAGCCCCGTTTCCTGTTCGAGAGAGAGGGGGGTTACCCAGCGCTCTGGCTCTGAGCTACGGCGACATCCGGAGTGGAAGTGTGTTGTTAGAGATACTGATAGTACGCGCACGGGCCGACCGCGGCGGATGTCCGTTGACGATAGCGCTCGGCGCTAATGAGCCCCCGCGCCGCCGGAGCTGGCAGCGCGCTCTATGAGCGTCGGATGGAGGCTGTGGTGGTGCGCTCTATGAGCGTCGGATGGAGGCTGTGGTAGCGCACTCTGTTAAATTTCAAAACTAACTCTCCAAAAGTGCACCCTCTCATCGACATCCGAGAAGCCATCTATGCACCCGAGAAGAATATTTCATTGTACTTTAGTTAGTTTTGTAATTTAAGTTTATTCATTGCATTGGTATATGTCATATTTCTATGATAAAATGGGAAAAAAACCATCTAAAAGTGTATGTTTTTGTAGTCTATGGCCATAGACAGACTTAGGTTGGTGTATTTATTAATATGGTTTACATTTTAGACAAATCATTTGGGTCCAAAGGAAAATTGAAAAATTAGGATGTAAAAATTTCATATTATAAATCAGGTTTTCATTTATTATAAATAATACAGATGTTCTAGCCTTACAGGCTAATAAAATATGCAATTTACATGAATTTTGTGATGTTTTAGACACCTTGTTTGGCCTCATAGTCTTAGAATCAAAAAATTATTAACAAAATAAAAATTTATTTGTATGCAGGTATATAGTTCGCCTGCCGCCCGCTAGATAGGGCTAGTACGTATCACTTTCTAAGAATACTTATTATGAGTGCCTAACAAGTTGCTCGCCTTACAGTTTCTGTTTGTTCTTTGTACTACGATCGATTTGTGACTCGTGACATCTCGATGCTTGTGGTTCCCTCTCCCCTCATGGAGAATCTATTTAACCCTTTCAGTGCTAATGCCGGATATATCCGGCGCAAGCCTTTTGTGCCACGAGTGCTAATGCCGGATATATCCGGCGCGGGTCGGTCGTGCCATGAGTGCTAATGCCGGAAATATCCGGCGCACGATGTTTCGTCTGCTTTCTGATTTTATTCCTAGGGGGCAGAACAAGCTATTGGCTTGGCACGACATCTACTGCTTCCTAAAAGTACTGAGTAGCTGTAGTATTTTTTTCTGACTAATAGAGGGAGCATAGGGAGTGTTTAAGCCGAATTCATCTGCCCGTCGTGCGTGGCGGAGGCCGCCGGCCGGCCGGCGTTGACTGACAAAGGGAGTCGCTCGGTACTTGGACCGCGCGCAGGTCAAAACATGCGAAATTATATGGCTCCAGCACCCTCCACCAAGGAGGGTGCTGGGGCAATAAAAATCTCTGTGCAAAATCTACCCATCCTGGTTTTTGTGCCTCACTTTGTGTTGAGATTTCTTGCTGTGCGTTCGCGTTTTTCTGAAGTATTATTACATTCGACTTGCGCTTTGATTTTGGTTGCTTTCTCTGGATTTCTGTTATTTTCTTATTTCACCTATATATTTGAACTCTGGCTTCTCTTCTGGACACGATTTTTGACACTGAATTCTGCATTACGGCTTATTATATAATATATTATCTCGATTTTCGGCTTTGTATTTCGGCGTTTTGATTTGCGGATATTGGATCATGGCAAAACGTCGTGTGTACACATATTAAATCACTTACTGCCTTACATTTCTTTAAAAAAACAAATTTAAAAAAATTATAAATAAATTTTAAAAAAATATTTCTAACTACGCCAGTGCCTGTCCAAAGCCCAGATCAAAAAGAAGGATGGGAAATATAAGCAGTTTTCTCCCCGCGCTGCGCCCCCTAAAAAGGGCGTGCGCCCAAAAAGAATGCAGGCCACAGGCGACCCCAGCGGGCCGGGTGACTCAGGGCCCGGGGAGGCGCTGATGCCACAACAACGTAGCGCTTAAAGGGTTAAGCGCCTGCGAGCGCTGCCTCAACGGCGGAAGGCTTTACCTATTGACAGGTCTTGGTCCATACTACTTCGGCGCGTCGACTCCGCCCGACCGCGCGTCGGTTTTATCGGCCTCGGCCGACAGAGTAACATGGTAACGGGTGTCTTTAGGTGTAATCCTATATTATGTTGTTGTAAGAAATTTTTGTAGCGGCATTTATGCCGTATGTGAGATGGAATTGGATTGGTATATGTTTAGAATTATGTATATTTTGTAAATTTCTGGTTTGATGTTGCGCTTGTGCTGATCTTTTGCTTTTGGATTGTCGTGACTGTTTCGTGTCGAGCCATTATTTGTTGGCGGCGACTCAGTTCACTTTAATTGTTGTACGTGACTGTTTCGTGTCGAGCCATTATTTGTTGGCGGCGACTCAGTTCACTTTAATTGTTGTACGTGACTGTTTCGTGTCGAGCCATTGTTTGTTGGGGCGACCCAGTTCACTTAAATTGTTGTGTATCTGTACTTGCCATATTTGGGCAGTCAGAATGTTGTAAACGCATTCCGCGTCGAGCCTATTGTTACAGGTGGCGGCATTGCGTACGATTGCGTGTCTAGGCATAGTGCGGCGCAATCATTTGTTTGTTATATAGTGTGTGCACATTATCTAATTTGTTTGTGTTGATATGTTGCAGCATCACTTAGCATCACGTCCTTAGTAAGTCGCTGGACGCGTGGGACCTCTGGAGCACCTGTTTGTCGGCGGAGCTAGAGCCCGTACGGTTTATCCGTGGCTCATTTGTACGCTCCGTCCTTGGCCCCGTGAGCTCGCTTGTTGTATGCAGCTCGGGCAACAAGCTGCTGTCGGCATGTGGTCGGCCATTGGTTTAGCAGCTTTGTGTGGTAAAAGTCAGCACACACACATATGTGTGAGGTATAAAGTGTCAGCGCAACAAAATCCAATCCAATTCCATCAAAGTGTTGAGTGTGACACCCAGAAAAGTTGCCATGTTTGGTTTGTTCCCTGTTTGTTATTTTACTAGTTTAATTGGGCATGTAATCCAGTGGGTTTTTCATTGTTGTTTCTAGCTCAAGTGAGCTCTCAAGGTTTAAATTTAGTAGTTCAGTTTAATGCCTTCTTGCTTGTATTCTGAAGGTATATTTTCATGTTTACTACAGTGTCCCATTCAATTTATGTAAGTTTTTGTAATTGAAAGGTTCTTATGTGAAGGCCTTTGTCAATTTTTGATAATGTGCGTAAGACGTCGGCACTCCTAAAATGGATACTTTGTCCGACGCTGTTTGTAGTTCTGTATTAATATTGTATTTCAGTGGGTCTTCGTGAACTAGTATTGTTACGTTCACTACCTTTTTGATGACATTTCTTGTTGTAGATTCTGTGTCATTCCTCGAGTACAGATATGTGTTTCCCTGTTCGAGGAATAATATAACCTTGTTATTTATTGTAATAAAGTGTTGGTTAATGTACTTTGATTGTTTCCTCATAGTAATCATTAACCTTTCTTTCCCTGGCAATTTACGTGTTTGTTCAGTAGCACGAATCTGTATTGCGTACTCCCTATTGGAATATACGCACTTCATTTTGCGAAGTCATTGCCCTAGGAATTTTTCTGTGTTAATTCCGCTGATCCTTAGACTTATTAAACGTGGTCAGCCGGCATATTTAATGTTAAATTGCTTTGAAAGTAAAGTAATTGTTTTGTTCCTGATTAAATCAGGTGGCGACCGTGAATTTGTTTGTATTCGCAGATTTTGCGATTTGTTTGTGTCCACAACTTCTGTTGTGTTTGATATGTCGGACCTGATGATGTGAGTAATATGTACTTACCTCATCAACAAAAGTAACACACTCTATGAGCGTTGGCGGGAGGTGGCGGCGGCGCGCAATTTGAAATACTATTTTTTTTAGAGACATATTGGTTTTTATAATAGAATATGTATTATTATTTTTCTGAAAAGACCTATTTTTATAATAGAATTTTTTTGAAAAGACCTATTTATTTTTTATAATGGGAATATCTATTTTGGGAAGGGAGAAGGCTAGGAAAGAAATAAAAAACAATACAAATTTAAAATTTTTTTATTGAAATCAAACCGATACAGAAAAAACAATTCATGTTTGTTTGCCGGCTAGAGTTTTAGCGATTTCTTTTTTGATTTTCTTATCCACGTACCCTTTCGTGGCACAGTCTTCCTTTTTGATGGGCGGCGCCACGTTGACGAGACGTTTTTTCATCACATTGACGTTTCCCAGTTTGCTGCATCGGATTTTTGGAATTTTTTCTAGATGCGTCTTGATGTTTTTGATGTTGCGGTCGACGTACGCTTTGTTGGCGACATATTTTTCGTCTTGAGGAGAAGCCGTATTCGAGATGCGGTAAATATCGGCGTTGAAGGCATCGTTGACATTCCATTGGCGGAGACATCTGGATTGATTGTCGGTCACGAGTTGTAATTTAGTCTTTAGTGAAGCGACCTGTTCCGTGATTGCACAATCGGCATCTCGTGATGCTATTTGACGAGCATGTTCCAGTCGTTCGTTAACGTACTCTTTGGTGGCAACGTACGCGGGTATATTGCTAGTTTCTATTTCCTCCTCTTCTTCTTCATGCGAATTCTCTTCGTCATCGTACACCTCATCCTGTTGATCATCCTCCTCCGAGTCGTAGAAGACCATGGTGTTTGCTTGGCTGACGCTCATGATGAACTGTCGAGCGTCAGGGTTTGTCGCGTCGTTTTACAGGGTGGCGGCGAAATCTATTTTTAATTTTGAATGTCCGCCATGTACTCTCTTCTTTCGTTCTTCCATTCCCTCTTCTTCCTCTTCGTCTCGGGACTCGCTTTGTGAGGTGTGGGGAGAGCCTCAACATCTTTCCGGATAAAGGTCATGCGTTTCCGCAGTTGCTGTTTCTGACACGGCTTGGTGGCGATTTTTGAATCTTGCAGGCGGGTAATGAGTTGATCCATGACCTCAAGAACTTTAGTATGCATGAAAACGGTCAGGTCGTATAATGTCTTTTCTTTTTCATCGTTGAAACGATACGTTTGCTCTTCACGAAGACGCTTAGCGGTGTAGGCGACGTTCCACACGGAGTCGGAGATGTCCCACAGCTTGGGAATTTTCCATGCATCGTCCCGGCGGGCGATGGTGGAGAGATCGTCCGCGGCCTTCGCGATGTTGAACCACAACTTGGCCGCCTCACCCTTCCACCCGCTGCTCGCGTCGAGGACGTCTTCGTAGGCGAGCCTCGCGGCAGTGGTTTTCGCTTTGTGTATAGCCATGTTGCTGACGGGGCGCACTTAAAGCATTAAACAGATAAAAGCGGCGATCACTAAAGCAAAGTGCACAAGGGTGAGACCGATTATGATGGAATCTATACAGTTCATGACACACTTACACAGACGTAAGGATATTCCTCAGACAAAACACACAATCCCGTTTTAACGGCGCAGGTCCTTGTTGAGGGGTGTGCTGCGTGCAGACGAGACGGTCGTTCAGTTGACACGAAGGACACTCCTTCCTCGACGGTGCGTTGGCGTCCGAGTAGTGTTGCTTGCAAGGCTGCCGGAGATAGATGCAAACGCGGCAGTTTCTCTTCGACGGCGGCGGGCAATCGGCGCGCGTGCGTCCGCGATTCCAATGTTCTTTACAAGAACGAAGTTCTTGAACACACGGTAGTTGTTGGATGTCTTTAGATAGTTTATCGAAAACGCGCTCGCCCTCGTCAGGCCTTACCCAATGACACAGAAATTCGACCGGCAATTGATTCAACGTTTCCGAGTCGAGAAGTGTAAGCGCGCCATCGACTTCACGCAACTTTCTGAAAGCACGGTTGATCTTTTCGCGCGTCTCTCGTCTCACCTCTTGAACGGTGTGCTCCAATACCGCGGCAACGGAACGGATGAGTGGATGAGCGGATGCGAACGACGTCTGCATCGTAATGACGAGGGAAGGGACGGAGAGCGCGATTATAACCGCCGCCCCCTCCATGTCTCCTTTTCTCTCCCCTCCACTTGGTGATGCAATAAGTCCGGTCGATTGACTCTCATCCATTCGTACAGGGCGATGACGTGTTGGCCTGCTAAGCTGACGTCATCGCAAGCGTAGAGTTTGCGGTACGCGCTTAAGCACTCGTTCAGCGGAGGACAGCCGACCGACTCCAGATCGAAAATGTGTTTTTCCTCGGATATATACTTCTGCAACCATTTTTTCTTCAGTCCCCCCTTGACGTATACGGTTGTCACACCTTCTAAAGCTTTACTAATCACAAACGTACAGTCTCGGTAATTGAAACTTCCGCTACTCCACGGCGGTGTGGCGTGATGGCGACTTTTGATCCACCAAACTTGGTTCTTGTCGTCGTCGTCCAAAGTACGGAAAGGACGCGGTGGACGAAAGATGAATTTCCGAACGAGCTGCTCGGGATCGTCTTTGGTGCGGATGACGGTCAACACTTTGATAACGAATTGACCGCGTATCCAAAAACCTTGAAGATCAACGACAGCTGAGAGCTCACGTGTTCCGTTGTTCTGTTGTCTTCTTCTCCTTCTTCTACCGGCCTTTGCTCTCGCGCCACGGCCCCACCGCATTCTCCTTCTCCTAGTCAGGCGGAGCTGAGAGCCCACGTTGTCCGTTGTTCTGTTTTCTTCTTCTTTTTCTTCTTCTACCGGCTTCGCTCTCGCGCCACGGCCCCACCGCCTTCTCCTCGTCCAGCGATTTCCTTTCAGAAGGAGAATTTTCTCGACGTTTGTCGTCTTTCAACATTTGACGTAAAGAATTTTTCACGTAGCTCAACATGACTACACACGCAATTCCGTAGACAGCAACCGGCTGGACACCAAACACACGGAAATGCCACAATGCAAGCAAAAACAGCGGAAACAAATCGATCTGAATAACACTGCGCCACACGTTCATGAAGAGAGAGCTCGCCCGCGAGACTGACGGTCGTCGTGCTGCCGTCGTCCTTCTTATACTGGGCTTATTGTTCGTGACGTCAGCAACATCCGGTCGACTTAAACTTCAATGTCTCGCGCATGAACCCACCAATTATGACGCGAGTCGAAACCGAGCCATTTCACGAGGCGTAGCGGACCCTTTTTCCGTACAACGCGCTCCACTAAATATCGATCAGGATATCGCGTGCGATGCAATTCCTCAGAGTAAAAGCGGCCCTTGATCGTTTCACCTTGCAGGTCTTCTAGCGAGTACGCCACGGGATTCGAGAGATGCACACGAACGATTCTGAAGAGTTCGGTTCCCCATCGCGCTTCGTATCCTTTCCGAAACGGTGAGCTTTTGTACGTGCTCACCCGAACGATGTCACCGACTCGAAATCGATTCAGGAGACGCGGGTCGAGTGTTTTCACTTGACCGTACACCGTGCGCATGAGGCTATCGTCTTTGACGTCTTTCGGTTTCATACCGATTGTTCGATGTTTGGTATTGTTGTAATCTCTGAGGAGGGCGGTGAGCATCAGGGTCCAGCGTCGCGTCCCCTCGGCGGTGAAACGCCTCCACATCCGCTCCTTGAGCGTTCGATTGAAACGTTCGACAACGGCGGCCTTCACGTTGGAAAAGGTAGAATAATGATAAATGTTATGCTCTCGGAGCCACTTGTTGAGTGCGGTATTGTAAAACTCGGTGCCTCGGTCGGTTTGTAGGAAGTGGGGCACTCGACCGCTCGACGTCACGATGCGGTCGAAAGCCTTGACGACTTCCGCTCCCGTCTTTTTCTTTATCGCTTCCGCCCAGGCGTACTTGCTATACACATCGATGACGGTGAGAATGTAACGCATCCCTCGATTGCTTTTCGAGTACGGTTGCATGTCGACCAAGTCGGATTGCCATAGATCATCGAGTCCTTTCGTAATCACCCGCCGTCTCGCGTAACGACGTCGGGCAGGCGCGTGCAATTCCGCAGCGAGTCCTTGACGAACGGTCGACGACACGGACGTCTTCTTCTTTTTCTTCTGCATGATCAGAGGAGCTAGACGATAATACCGGCGTTACGCAATTCATCCTCTCTTTCTACTATTTCTCCATCGAGTCCGTTGTTACCGGCGGCTTTCGAAGCGTGTAAAAGACTGAGCCTCGCCACGAGTATGTTCGGATCGCCAATATTTGTAGTCTGGCGCCGTCACAAAACGTAGCCCCCTCCCCGTCTTCTTGCGAAGTCTTTGACTTTGTCTTTCACCCTTGAAAAGTTTTGCGATAATTTCACGGTATTTCTTTGTATTAACCTTTGTGTTATACGGATGAGTCGACACGTAATCCTTCTTGTGTGCGGAAGTGAGTTCGAGAATCGATTTGTATTGTTTCAAATCGTCTTGCGTGACATCATTTATGTTGGGATCTCTATCGAAAAGTAGTTCGAGAAGACCTGGCTCTGGATAGAATTTGTAACCCTGAACGTAGAATGCTTCCTCTTCCGGGTGAAGTTCCAGCAAGCTGTCAGCGATGCGGGGTTGTCCTCCTACATAGTACGGTCCCAAAACGGTATCTGTTAAACCGAGTTTAGCATCCGACAAATACTTTGTCAATTCATTATAATGTTGGTGGCGAACATCTTTATATCTTCTTCTGTCTTCGAACTCTGCTGGAAAAGTTTCGAAGGAGTGACCTTCTTCTTCACTTGTTTCCGATTTGATTGGAACACGCGTGGAAGATCGAACGGAAGAAGGTGGTGTTGATGGTGGTGGTGGTGGTACGGTATTTTTTTTCTCTCTTTGAGGTAGCGCTTTCGAGAATGGCGTCGTGAGGTAAGTATCGAGTAATCGATTGCGCATCGTTTCGCTTTCTTGCAAGACGTTCATTTTGTTGCGAATGTTTTCACGTGCCTTCTCCACCTCCGTGTTCAATGTCTCTTCCGGCGTTTCGGATCGAAGGGGAGCGGGTGTTGAAGAAGGAGGACGCGGTGTCTTTCCACGCAAGCTCTTTTTCGCTTTCTCGAGCGCGCTGAGCGTCTTCAAGTCTATGTTTGATCTTTTGCCGTTTTTAGCAGTTTCACTGTCTACGTTTCGTCCTCTTCTCGCGTGTTCGCGAAGCCGTTTTAGTTTCTTCACGCGTCCTCCTATTTTCGTTTTCGCTTTCATCACACCCGCCACACCGAGCGCGGCCGCTCTTTCACCGACACTCGCGTCCCTGGACTTGACCCGCTCCCACGCGGCCTTCGCGAGCGCTTCGTATGCCCTTTTGCGTTCCTCACCGCCTTCGTAGTTGTGGTAAGCGATGTCGTGTTCTCTACACGCTTCGTCCAACGGATTGATGCCCCGATCGCCTCTTTGCAGTCTCTTCATGAGCTTCGTACCGGGCCCGCAAAATTGATATCCACCGGGAATGTGAATTTCGAAGGGCAGTTTGTCTATCGCCCGATTCAACATCCGTCCTATAATCCCTCTTCCGCGTCGCCCCCCCCCCCAACATTGAAATGCTGTCGCACGTACACCATGGCGTAGAGTGAAGTCTATAGCGAAAGAAAAGACATTATATAACCTTTAAAAATTAGCATCCGACGGCACGAGAAAGCGGTCGAAGCCCGATCGGTATCGGCCGTTACGAAGCGCACTAGGTTTACATATTACAGCAAAAGCAAAGCGGTCGGTGTTCCACACTTTGGAACACATCGCCTTAAAATCGTTGAATGTTCTAAAATCGTTTCCGACGTGTTCTTTGTAGATATACTCGAGGTTGTTATCATCTTGCCGGAAGATGACAATCATATTCGCGTTATCGCGAATCAACTGCTTGGGAATTTTGGTGTACGTTTGACATAGATAGAGCACGTCCGTGTGTTTATGTCTCCCGGCCGCGAAGTAGGCTTTGATACAGTCTTGTTTTTCCGTGGCGATGTCGTCGAAAATGAAAACACTGTCGGGCGACGCCTCGGCTGGCGGCACGATGCTATCGTGTTGCGAAAACGAATGAAAAGGAAGGAGTCCGTCGCAGACTTGCTTCAAGTACGTGTACATGGGCTACGTGTCTGTCGTGGAATATAAATAACGTTGCGGAACGCCAGTCCGAACTGTCCGGTGAGAAGCGAGACGACCACGTTTGTCTTTCCACATCCGGAAGGTCCCACGATAAGGGCGCGCACGCTATCGGGGAAAAGCGGTCCGTGTCGGCTCTTGTTCTCGTCATCTTTTCCGCGCCATAAGGCCGTCACGTTCACGACGGGCAGTGTCGCCGATTGTTGAACAACGTCCATCGCCATGCGAAGAAAGAGAGTGACTGTTTGCCACCTACCGAAGGAAACTGTTTATCAAATGCCAAGGGAGGGGGAGGGAAGGGGGAAAGGGACTACTCGGCGTGTAATAAGGATAAGAAATAAAAAATACAAATAGAAATACATCATTTTATTGATTTTTTTTAAAAAAAATACAAAGACATTACACATGACTGTTGTCGTTGGTAGTCATCGATGCAATCGCCATCTGCACAGCTCTCGCTAACCATTCCGCGGCGTTGCGCGCGCATCCTCTGGCGTCCAGCGGAAGATTGCAACAGAGCGTATCCGGTGAGGTCGATCGTCCCTTGCAGCGTCGTGATGTTGTTTTTTTGGTCTTTCGCTCTTTTGGTTTTGAGCCCTTTCTGGTTTTCTTCGACTTCTTTTTCGATGTGCAATGCTTCGGACAAGGATGACCGCATGTAGAGGGTGGTGGCACCTCCTCCTCCTCCTCCTCTTCCATGTTGTCTTTGATATCAACAAAAACGGCGGAATCGCAAGATGAAGACGAACCGACTTCACCGGTAGATGGAAGTTCTTCCTCTTCTCCGTTCATCATCTCGTGAGGGAAAGACACAGAATGAAGGTAGTGAGCGAAACACGCGACGTCTTATACGATCACGTTTTTCTTCACCACAAAGTCGTCGATCGGTGCGTATTACACTTCCGTTTTGTAGATAATGACACAATACGCTGTGACGTTAGCTGGCATATCAGTACCTGTTTCCCACGTGGTCTTAATGTCGGTTTGCGAGGGGAGTACGGCAGACGCTCTGGCGGAGACGTCCCATACAATAACAGGAAACCAACCATTCACATACCAATATTCCATTGCTGATACGGGTTCGCGATTGTAGTAAGAACGTTCCGCTTTTTGCATCATTTGAAAGAGATACGGGTACCAGCGATCCGTCCCTCCGGTATAATATTTTACATGACATTGAAGTTCGTAATAAGGATAGAACTCGTCGTTTAAATACAGTTTTGCTCTTGTCATATCGACATCATCGAATTCACCCGAATTATGTTTCAGATTCACGTCTTTCCCCTTTTGAAACCCGAAGAAAATGTACAGGGGATGGTCCTCTTTTGAGACAGTCTTCACCGTCCACTGAAACGGTCCTTTTCCCCCGACTCGAACGTTGGGGTATTCGTGAAGTTCCCACCGCCTGAATTGCATGGGTATCGGACGCCGACTGTCCAGCGTTCTCGTCACCGCGAGGGAAGCAGCATCGCTCAGAGACAAATGAGGCATTCTCCAAATCACATCCGTCACGGTAATCGTTGTTGCGTCTGGTGTTGTCATGGTCGTCGTGAGACATCGATTATCATGACGACCTCGAATGAGAACGAGGTCGTGTTTCACGCCAGTCATGATACGCGTGTGATCTTCGAAAAATCCCATCCAGAATCGCAATGTCACGATACCGTAAAATTTCCCGCCACTCGAACTGAGCATTAATTTGGTGTTGCTGATGGAAGACTCGTATAATTTGAGATCTTTGGTCCAACACGCATTGCCGAACGATCTTCTTTCTGCTGGCGAAAGGAAACACACGTTCTTCATCAAGCTCGTGATGCCCGGATTTTTCACGTCGACGATCACGTTATTGATTTCGTAACGAATTTCGCTAAAAAGAAAAGCGAAAGCGTTGTTAATCAATTCGCAGTTGGTGCGGGTTGTGGTGCCCGTCTTGACCGCAGATCCCACGATGACGAGTTCACTCTCGCAAGGTAAAAGAACGGCGTCCTTATTCATGATAGTAATGCGAATTTCATCGTTATTTCCAAACGATTTAATGTACGGAAAGTGTTCGTGAACAGCTTCGTTGACGATGTGGTGTTTAATATTCTCCTTGCGGAGAATGTCGATCGCATGTTCGTCCACAAATTCCGTTAAAGAATGATTGGTCTTCATTTTCTTCGAAATTTTTCTTCTTCTTTAGAAAATACTGTAACCCAACGCTCGTAAGGTTTGTCGACTGGATGGTGTTAACGTGGTGAGCGGACAAAGCACTCTGTGCCTCGGTCGCGACACGACCTGCATTTTATAGTGCTTTTTCGATGTTATTTTAGAAGAAGGCGGCATTGTTTCTGGGGCGCACGAGTAGGGTGCACGTCAACGGCGTTTCAGAGTGCAACGGAATCACTTGCCCGTCCGCGTTCTCTAGTCGAATCGCAATCTCGTCGATCCAACGCCGCGTGACGCGGTGAAAAATTTTTTCGGTCGGTCTTTCTTCGATGACGGCGGCGGGTAAATCGTTGACGTGAAACTGATACAATACGTGCGCTATTCGATTGTTTATATACCTGCTTTCGATCACGTTACACGTCACGAACACTTCATAATCCTTCACGATGGTCGGTGCAGCCTCGGCCGGCTCGTACTCCCCGAAAGGAGTGGGTGACACTGTCTTTGAAAATCCGAGGAGAGGACCGATGGACTCGGGGTCCTCGAATCGCAGCATGAACGACGTGTTGACGCGCACTTTGTTTGTTTGCGGGTCCGCCGCGAAATCGAAAAAGTGCTTCTTCACCGCAAAGTCCTTGGGAAATTGTTTGCGTAGGATGTTCGATATGTGATTATGGATGTCTTCTAATGTATACGTACCCGGAGGGATGGTCAGACTATAGATTGATGGCGCCCCACCGACCACTTCGTAGTGGAGTTTGTTCTGACCGTCCTTCACGTTGCAAATGGTGTGAACGGTGCCGAGATGCACTAACGCGAGCTCGTACTCGTCGTTCGACAGGTCGATACCCGGCGTAAACTTCACCGAAATCTCCGGCCCCTTCCCGATGATAGTGTACGTGCGCATGATACGATCGTCAAATGTCAAATGATAACGTCCGGTGTTTAATCTTCCTTTTTCTTCCATTCGTGAAAAAGAAATTGTAGACATAACTTGCCGCAATTGCTCGCGTTGTATTTTTGAACTTGACGCGTGTTGTACGTCACGTGGTGTCCGCGCGTGTATCGAAGAAATTCGGGGGGGGCGGAAGTCCGAACGAATCGAAATAACGCACCGTTCGACCTCGTTTCGCGTACGCAACAAAATGAGTACCGTCGCCGCTGGCGTCGTCAAGGTTGACGACACCGCACTCACGCTTTGCCCTTGTTCTTTTGGGCAACGCATCCCGCGTAAACACGCCACGAAAATATGGAATCTTTAAAATCTTCTTCGCAAAACGTGTCACTTCCTCGTGCGTGACCGCTCGGCGCGGTACTCCGCTTATTGGTTTTTTCGAGACCTCCTCCTCCCCTTCGTCTTCTTGTTCGTTCGAAGCATTTTCGCAGCCCTTAACAACACGCCCGATCCTTTTTTGGTCTCTTCCATGACCTTGTTATGACGCACCATTTCCGCTAATTCTTGGTTTTTGTTTTTGGTGTTTTTCACAGCGTTCGCGATAGCCGCTGCGCCACCTGCGACAGTCCCGAGCGCGCTCAGTCCGCTTAGAATAGCCGGAAGGAGAGGAATGAGGGCAGGCAGAAAACCCCCTCTCTTACTCTTCCTTCCACGCGCATTCCTCCTCCTCCCTCCGCTTCCCCTCATCCTACAGGGCCCACCGACGCACCGACCTCGCAATATTCCCCGACCCATCGCGGGGGCGATCACAGCACCCGCCGGTGAATCGGTGTCAACGCTCGCAGCCCTCTCGTCTCCTCTGCCGTCTCCTCTGCCTCCTCTCTCTTCTTGCCCAGTCGGATTCTCGAACGCAGTCTCTCGTCGTTTTCGTTGTACACACGGTGCGAACCATGGCAGTACTGATACCACGAGAACAAGTGTCAAAATATATATAGACACAAGGAGACTCCTTTTTATGGTTTCGGCAACAACCCCGCAATACCTTCCGCAACACCCACACGAGACATTACCTTCCTCTCCAATTCTAATAGCTTTGAAACTAAATCTTTCGCTCGTGTTTCGACTCCAGAATCGATTTGCTTCATTTTTGTTCTATTATTGCATTGAGTTCGTTTTTCAACTTCTCTATGGACGGAATTTTTATTTCGTGCGTGCTCATGGCTGTTTGTAATTCACTTTTCACAAAAGCCTTCATTCGTGTTTCGAGAGTAGAATCGACGCGTGGAATTCGATGCATCACCTCATTTATTTGTCCATCCGTGTAGTGCTTCGAATCCATCAACACTTCGTTTCTCAAATGAGGCAGAGACTGGAAAAGTGATGGGTGGAGCTTATCCGTGTGTGTTTTCGCTTCCCTCAGCGTGACATCCAATTGCGACTTAACCACCACGTCCGAGCCGTCCGTGCCACGACCAACTTTGCGAATAAGCCTGCCGTGAAAATTATAATTACCGGACGAACCGACTTGCGGTAAAATGTCCAAAAGCCCGGAAGGAATTTTTTTTCGTGCGCGCTCATAGCCGTTTGTAACTCACTCTTAGCGAACGCCTTTAGGTCTTTTACCTGTTGATCAACACGCGTAGAGAGCCTCCTCTCGAGAGCTTCAAGATCGCTTTTTCGTTTTTTCACGGTTTCAGCAGAAATTTTTTTTTCTTGCGCGGTCACGAAAGCCTTTAATAAGTTTTCCTGTTCTCCAAAACGCGAAGAGAGCTTCCTCTCGAGAGCAACGAGATCGCTTTTTTGTTTTTTCACGGTTTCCGCAAAATTGCTTTCGTGCGCGGCCGCGAACGCCTTGTATGCATTTTCCTGTTCTCCGAAACGCGTAGAGAGCTTCTTCTCGAGAGCATCGAGATTGCTTTCTTTTATTACAGTTTCCACAGAATCAACATCTCTCCTCATACGCTTCACAGCATCATCGATTTGTTCATCGACGTATCGTTTCGTGACGGCGCGACGTGCCCGAACCGCGTGTCCGAAGAAATTCATCGATGCGTCTGCGGTTTTTGTTTTGATTTGCGACTATTTATTCATGTTTTCCTTCATGCTACCGCTCTTCGCCGCCAGAGCGCGTGCGCTGTTTTAAAAAAGGCCTGCAACTCGCGCGCGCTCTCGTAGCAAGCCAGTGAACCCGAGAGTGCGCTCTAGTAGCGAAATCAGAAAGTTTTTGTTGTTGGTAGCGCACGCGCTCCGCGCTAATGAGCACAGCAGGATGTTGCAATGGAAAGCCCTAATGAGCACAACAGGATGTTGCGGTAGAGATTGCAGCGCTGCGCTAATGAACATAACAGGATGTGATTACACGCAGCGCGCGCGCCGCTTGCTCAGTCTGCTCTTTTGATTAAAGTGTAAAGACGTGCATAATGAATCCTCCGCAAAATTTGTTTAACTTTCGCGATTTCTTCGATATAAATCATTGGGAATTTTCCCCCCTTGATATGTTCGGTCGCAGCATAATACATTATGCTGCGGCGTACGACGACATCGACGGGCTTCTGTTTTGTGTCGCCCGCGATGAGGACTTAAACAGAGAAGATTTATACGGAAAAACAGCATTACATTACGCCTATCATTCGCGGGCGGAAAATTGTATTCGCTATTTAATCGTGTTGGGCGCGGACACCCGCAGGCTCGACAAGTTTGGACAATCACCAATAATGTGCAGTTTGCTAAATTCACAAGAATTTATATGCAGTTGCCCGAGTCCGTGCGATATCTGCTTCACTCTGCCGAGGCATTGCCTCATAAATATCCCTCTGCAGACTTACATCCGCCATCTACTCGGCGGGTTTCACGCGACGCTGCGTCGCTACGGTTTGCCGGAGATGCAGCAGCCAACGGCGCCCATTACACCTCCATCTCAACTTAACGCGCAGCAGCCAACGGCGCCGAGCACACCTCCATCTCAACTCAACGCGCAGCAGCCAACGGTGCTGAACACACCTCCATCTCAACTCAACACGTCGCCACCGTTGCCCCCACTTCTTGGATTGCAAGCAGTGGAAAGTGAGTTGTATTGGTTTTTAATTGTTTAAATTTTTTAATTCTTTTTAATTTTATTTTTTACATTTATCATCGATCTAATTTAACATCTCATTGTTATAGATGTTTTACCACTTACGATACCAGCTGTACGTGTTCGCCGCATCAACGGCCGTGATTGGTCCGTCGCGAGCAATTGAAAGTGAGTTGAATTTTTTGTTATATATTTTTTTCTATTTGAGTTGTTTTGATTTTAATATTTTTTCTATTTTGCGTATTACAAGACGATAATTCTACGTCTCATTGTTGCAGATCTTCAAAGAGAAGAAGAATAATTTTAAGTTTTAATAAATATACTTGTTTTAAAATTGTAATCAATATATTTTACAAAGAGAAAAAGAATAATTAAAGTTTCAAAAGTTTTGTTTAATTCAATACAGTTGTTTTAATATTGTAATTATTGGCTTTATACAATAAATATATAAATCTACTTCTTATTTTATTTTGAAAAAGGGATAAGAAATGAAACAATTTTAGCATGTTCAATATGGTTGGTTTATTCAGAAAATGTTTACATATGCATTCAATTATTAGTGTATGCTAGAACACCTTTACATCTCGCTGCTAAGGTTGACGGGGCAAGTGAAGTGAAGCTTCTGACACGATGAGAAAAAATTTGCACAGTGCTTCCTCTTCGTGCATGAGTGAGATCTCTAGCCGGATGGTATCCGGCATAAATTTATTGAGCTCTCCCTTTTCGGATCTTCAATGCACTAGCCCCATGATGCACAGAGAGCACCCCTTTGAGCACCATCGGGCTAGAGCCACCAATGTTTCGAGAAGGAAGTACAGAGAGAGAGCATTTAGAATTTGATGCAAGATACTATCTGGCTAGAGATTTTACCTATGACACCAAGAGGAAGCACTGTGCAAATTTCTCATCGTGTCAAATGGTTCACTTCACTCGACCTATTAATCTTAGCGGCAAGATGGGTGGTCCAGCATACACGTTTTAATAAACTTACTATGAAAATATTCTATTTCATTGCATAAATGCAATGAAAATAAATGCAATGCGTGCTTGACAATTATTTAATATTTTTTAACAGATTTGCAATGTTTTTCCATTCCTCTTCATTGCAAAGACGTTTTTTTGGTAAATAAGTACTACATTTGCTTTATTGGTTGGATTAACCCCGAGGTAACACAAATGAGGTTCTTCATCCAAAAATCCATCCACCCCTATTTGATCAATGTCTCCAGTAAATCTGAAAGCAAATGAAAAAAATAGAATGAATATGTATAAAAATAACAAAAAATAAAAAAAATATAAAAATTATTTACCTTTGCGGTAAGAAAATTTCGAATCTGTGCTGCAAAGTTGCAACATAGTTTTTTGTTTCAAACTTTTCCGACTCAACTCTTTTCATATTTGTGATCGGAAAAAAATTCCCTTAGGTATCTGATCAAAGCGTAGATTTGCTGTGGATCCTGCATTTTTATTTATAATGTTTTCCCAGGGGCTGAAGAAAAAAATATTGTTTTATAGATTTTCCAAAATAAAAAAATGAAGTATATTTTTTTAAACACTTACCTCATTGGCGCTGGGTTGAATATGACGACTGGACATTCCGCTTTGATTGACAATTTTTTTTGTTGATTTGGTGTAAATATTTCAACCGCTGTTGATGTGCCATTCAAATTTTGAATTTCATCCTCGAAATCTTTTTGAATTTCATTAAATAATAGTTTTGTTGCATCATCACGCGCTTTCGATTTAAATACTTTTCTTTTATCCTTTATATTTTCCAGTGATCTTTGGTTAAAAAAGAAAAAAGAAGAAAAATGATTAGTTTAAATTTTGCGGTTGAATTTTGCGACTTTAAATGAAATGTGTCGCTGAATTTTTTATGTTGAATTAAAAAAAAATAAAAGAAAAAACATAACTTACAGTTTTCGTTTTCTGGTTGGTGTTTCTTTCAATTCTTCTTCTTCCACGATGTCTCCTTCTAGTTGCGTTAATAAGTGAAGAGGCTCGTCTTCCCCAATGATGTAACTTGCACTCATATTGAATGGAAAAAAACACTATACAACACTTTTACACCACGATACTGCTCGTCGTTGCGAGGTGAGCGAAATGATGCGAAGAACAGGCGGCGGGTCTCTTTTTAAAGTCCTTGCCTTGATAACAACGACTTCGATTGGACGTCACGTATTTCCGCTCATTAAAATTAATTGCTCGTTGGCAACCGTCGATCTATTGCACAACTTCCTGTGAGTTCATCCGGCGTGCTGGTCCTATCGTTATCGCTTCCGGCTTCCGCGCAGTTCTGCTCCAATTATAATTTCCGACGTGCTTCCGCGCAGTTCTGCTCCAATATAATTTCCGGCGTGCTTCCGGTCATTAGCGCTGTGTGATGTAATGTTATCGCTCCGGTGAAGATATAAAACATCACGTCCGCAGACCTCCGTCGTCAGTCGAAAGGTTACTCATGGACCGTGCGGACATTCTGCTGTATATGCTCTTCGGGGCGATTTTCTGTTTGGCTGTTTACGCCGTGATAATGACAGTTTTATTCATTCACAATCATCAGCGGTGTCTTGGTTACGGCTCGACATGAAGAAAATGGTTTTAAATCGTTACGTTCGCGAACATCGAGAGGATGGTTAGTATTGTGTGTTGAAATGTTATCATTCATGCTTTTGTGTATGTGTTTTGATTGTTTCTATAGATCGTCCGTACCAACAACAACAAGTCATTGCAAACGCTCTCCAATGGACGGACGTCGTTCAGTCTTTAAACGCCCGTGTATTTCGGGGTGTCATTTTGAATCCTCCTCCCCCACACGACATCGCGGATCCGGTCGAGTTTCTCCACCGTGTTCGTGTTGCCTTCCATCGTAAGATGTTTGAAGAGCTCAACAACACTTTTCATCGATCTAGTTTCAAAATTTTCGCGCAACTCGAGTGTCGGTTTTTGATTGAGAAAGAGAACGCCGTGACGCACGAAATCGTAGGGGTGCTGCAGCCCATCTTTCTTTCGGCACGGACTGCGGTGTTCACCCGAGGTGATGACATTTCGGAATTTTTCATTTCTCGTATCGCGGAACCTATCAATTCAAAATTCGACGAGTTTTCCGAGAGAGATTCCGGAAAATCGTTGGCCTCTATCGTCGCTCTTCATGTTTCGGCTCACTTGTTCGAACCTATCGCTCATTCTGCCTCTTCATTTCTTCCTCTTCCGGCATCCATTGCGAGACGTATGGCTGTGATCAACGTGCAAAATCGAGACGAGAAATGTTTCCTGTGGGCACTGGCTTCGGCTCTTTTTCACAGACGCCATCCCCCAAACTCCAAAATTTTACATCCTGATCGTACCGGTACGTACGAAACCCTTTTCGGTGAATTAGAAAACAGTCTCGATTTGCACGGCATCTCCTGGCCCCTGCCCGTTCACGAGATAAAACGATTCGAACGTCAAAATTCTAGTTTTTCGTTTAACGTTTTTACTTTGGAGTTTGATTCGTTCGAAAAATCTTGGAAAATCGTTGGTCCTGTACACTTTTCGGGTACGAAGAAAGAGAACCATTTTAATTTCCTGATGATTCATGGCGATGGTGGACGGTCCCATTACGTTTGGATTAAGAATTTAAGCAAACTGGTCCAGTCTCAACATTCCGGGCACAAGGGTAGGATTTTCGTTTGCGATAGATGTTTAAATGTGTTTCACTCGCAAACGAAACTCGAGGCTCACGACATCGACTGCCGATCCGTGGGATCCCCCGCACGTTTGATCCTTCCGTCGAACGAAGAGGAGCGCTTCATGCAATTTGAACATGTCGAAAGACAACAACGATGCCCGATTGCGGTTTACGTTGATTTCGAAGCGCTCACGCTCCCTGTGTCTTCGTGTGAGCCGTCGTCGAGCGGATGCTTCCTTCAGCCCTACCAAATTCACGAGCCCTTTTCGGCGGCGCTTCAAGTGGTGTGCTCGTTTGATGGGTCGCGGAATCAGCTGGTCACCTTTCACGGTCCCGACGTCGCGATGCAGATGTTCAACTTTCTAGAAGGTCTCGCGAAAGATTATGAACAGCTTTTGGATCATCCTTCTCCCCTCGTGATGGGGGAGGAGGACGACATTACTTTTCAAAATTCCGAGATTTGTCATATTTGTAAAGGACCTTTTCTTCCAAATTCCGTTCGCATCAGGGACCACGATCATTTTTCGGGTGTCTTTCGCGGCGCCGCTCATCAATCGTGTAACGTCAACTTTCCCGCGCCGAAGCACATCCCCGTCGTCATGCACAACGGGAGCGGTTACGATTGGCATTTTCTCCTTCAGGCCTGGGGCGAAAAGAACTGTATGAACAACGACGGGTTGCGCGTGGTTCCGCACAATCACGAGAGATTCGTGGCGATTTCCCAGAAAATCGGGAAAGTGGAACTACGATTTTTGGATTCATTGAAATTTTTAGGTGCATCGCTCGACTCTCTAAGTCGATCGCTCAATTCGACCGATTTGAAATTTACCCGTGCGGCTTTTCCCGACGATCGTCTTTTCGCTTTGGCCAGAAGGAAGGGGGTGTTCCCCTACGATTATGTCAACGACGTGTCCAAATTGGGCGAAACGAGGTTACCGCCGCCCGAGGCCTTTTTCAGTCGCCTCACAGACACATCCGTTTCGGACTCGGAGTACGCGCACGCGCAGGCCGTGTGGAACGCGTTCTCCGTTCAAAATTTGGGCGAGTACGCCGATTTGTATTTGAAAATCGACGTCCTCCTAGAAACAGATATTTTGGAAAAATTTAGAAATTTGTGTTTGGAGGTGTACGGGCTGGATCCTCTGTTTTACTACACCGCTCCCGGGCTTTCGTGGGACGCCATGCTGAAGACCACTGGCGTTCGATTAGAACTACTCACGGACATCGACATGGTTCTCTTTTTCGAGCGGGGCATCCGGGGGGACTGGTGCAAGTGATCGGTCGGCACGCCGAGGCCAATCATCCCTTTGTGGGTGAACACTTCAGGCCAAGCGATAAGCAATCTTATCTCGCCTATGTCGACGCGAACAACTTGTACGGTTTTTCGATGTCACATCCGCTTCCGGTGGGCGACTTCCGGTGGATGTCGGAAAGCGACATCGAGCGGTTGAACATCGCAGAGGCGGCCGCTGAAGTCGATCGGGGATACGTTTTGGAGGTCGATCTCGACTACCCTGACGAGATCCACGATCGTTTGAGCGATTTACCGCCCTGTCCGGAAACCCGCGTCCCCTCGACTCGAAGAGCAGGCAAGCCAAGTTGCTGGCGACGCTTCTACCCAAGCGTCGTTACGTTGTTCACGTTCGGAATTTACTTCAGGCCCTCGAGTTGGGAGTACAACTCACGAAAATTCATCGCGTTCTCTCTTTTTCACAACGACCTTGGCTTGCCACGTACATGGACCTCAACAACTCGCGTCGACAGCGCGCGTCCTCCGATTTCGAAGATAAATTTTATAAATTGATGAATAATTCTATTTACGGGAAGTCGATGGAGGACGTGCGCAACCACCGACGCATTTATCTCGTGAATCGGTGGGAAGGGAGGTGCGGGGCGAGACGCCTCATCGCTGATCCAGCCTTCGTGCGTAGTCATCACGTGAAAGGCGATCTCATGACCATCGAGTTGCTGAAAACGAAGGTGAAGCTCGCGAAGCCCATTTATTTGGGATTTTGCATTTTGGAAATTTCAAAACATAGGATGTATGATTTTTTCTATAGTTATTGTCAAAAACATCTTCGCGATCTTCATCTTCTTTACATGGACACCGATTCATTCATTCTTTCTACTTCCACGAGTGTGTACGCTGAGATGAATCGGTGTCCATCCTGGTTCGATACTTCTTGTTTCGGTCCCGGTAATGAATTCGGCGTGACACCTCGTAATAAGAAAATATTAGGGCTGTTTAAGGACGAATGCGGAAGTGATCCCGTGCTCGGCTTCGTAGGTTTACGTCCAAAAATGTACTCCATCGAAACCCGATCTCGGGCGTGTTCTTCTCGGGCGAAGGGAGTGCAACGTTCGGTCGTAAAACGCTATAAATTTCAAAATTATTTGGACTGTTTATTTCGAGACGAACGAAGAATCGACAAACAATGCGTCATTCGATCCAAATCTCACATCAATTATTCCTTTTTCCAAAACAAGCGTTCGTTGTCCGTTTCCGACGACAAACGCTATTGGATAGATAAATTTACGAGTCTACCATGGGGTCATTTCCGCATCCTGCGTACACGTCCGTCCGTTTCTTCTTCATCAGCGTGCACACTCGTCCCTGCAGGCGGGGATTAGTATTATCTTCACCGGAAGTACCTTATCTTTTCCTTATCATTACTTTTAACTGGGGGAGAGCGATTGCAATCGCTTTGTGTCGACATTCGTTCATCGGTACTCGACATGGAAGGAGCTGGAGAAGCAGACGATGGATGGAGGAAGCGGATGATAGAGAACTGGGGCAGTCTTTGCGACGTCGCCGCTGATCTCGGCATCATCGCTCACAATTGCAGGCTTCAGCGGACCTACTACGTTGATGCCTACCACGCTATCGCCGACGTCGCCCTCGATGTGATGCGTACTGCCCGACGGTGTCACGAAGAGGCGCAGGCAGAGTACGAAAACGAGGAAGACAAGGTAAAGGGGGAAAAAGCTTTTCACGATCTCGCCGTTGCATGTCACGATAAGGTGCTGTGGATCATGATGGTTCTCGGTGAAGTGACCTCCTGTCCGTGCTGCGTGTGTCTGGATGACGGTTTACTCGTGTGCTATTGCGCCATACAGGAAGCTCTGAATGCTCCCTGCGTCTCCTTCGGGGACCCCCCTCCGTTTACGGTCGATAAAGAATCGCCCGAGACGGTGGAGCTCGATAAAAACACTACTCCTCAGCCGGAAACATTTATTCTCACCGTTCACGCTGAAGTATTAGGGGTCATCGAAGCTCTCGGTCACCTCCTTCGTGATCCTTACGGTGAAGCACTGCGACGGCGAGTCTCCAGCGTCAGTCAAGTCATCCAGTCTCTTCGTCCGCCGTTCGAAAATAGTCCACCGACGTACTCTCCTCCTCCATCTCCAGCTGGTGTGTGCTGATGGCCGAGTTGGATCGTGTCATACAACAATGCATCAACGACGACTGTTCGCTTCTCGGACTCGACGATCGGTCTCTGTAGCTTCTACCCATCGACTTCCTCATACATTGGGCCGCGAAAGACGTGCCTTCTGTCTTCCACCGGCTGTCGAAAGAGATGCAGTGGAACCCATACATTCGTCGACTCCTGCCTTGTCTTCGACACAACGGTAAAGTGCCGAAGTGGAAGTGTTTGCAGTGTAGACGAGAAGAAGTACTGCCATGTTTCGAACACGGGTGCATTGTGAAGTGGAAGTGCATCGAGTGTTGCAAAGAGGACTTTTGAGCTTCACTATTCATTAAGGATTTTTTTAAAGAATCTCTTAGGACGTCAATCCAATGAAGCAGGATAAAAGGACTGTTAAATTAGCAGTTCCGTTGATCCGACTTTCGTGCGTAGTCATCACGTGAACGGTGATCTCATGACAATCGCGTTGCAGCGCAGTCCTTTTATGCTGATTCATTTGATTGACGTCGACTCCTGTCTTCGACACAACGGCAAAGCGCCGAAGTGTTTGCAGCGTAGACGAGAAGAAAAAAACTGCTTTGTTTCGAACACGGAGGATTGTGAAGTGCATCGAGTGTCGCAAAGAGGACTTTTGAGTTTAACTATTCGTTAAGGATTTTTTTAAAGAATCTCTTAGAACACGAAGCCGACGCCAATCCAATGAACCAGGATAAAATGACTGAGCTCCTACACGATTGACATGAGATCACCGTTCACGTGATGACTACGCACGAAGGCTGGATCAACGGAGCTGCTAATTTAACAGTCATTTTATCCTGCCGGCAAACATGAATTGTTTTTTCTGTATCGGTTTGATTTCAATAAAAAAAATTAAAATTTGTATTGTTTTTTATTTCTTTCCTAGCTTTCTCCCTACCCATTATAAAAAAATAAATAGGTCTTTTCAAAAACAATAGTCCATTATAAAAATAAATAGCCCTTTTCAAAAAATTATATTATAAAAATAGGTCTTTTCAGAAAAATAATAATACATATTCTATTATAAAAACCACTATGTCTCTAAAAAAAATAGTATTTCAAATTGCGCGCCGCCGCCACCTCCCGCCAACGCTCATAGAGCGCGCTACCACAGCCTCCATCCGACGCTCATAGAGCGCACCACCACAGCCTCCATCCGACGCTCATAGAGCGCGCTGCCAGCTCCGGCGGCGCGGGGGCTCATTAGCGCCGAGCGCTATCGTCAACGGACATCCGCCGCGGCCGGCCCGCGCGCGTACTATCAGTACCTCTAACAACACACTTCCACTCCGGATGTCGCCGTAGCTCAGAGCCAGAGCGCTGGGTAACCCCCCCTCTCTCTCGAACAGGAAACGGGGCTTGGCCTGGTTCGAATCCGCCTCGGACGACGCATTTTTGAAACACCACCCCACATACACACACACTTACACACTTCGCCACCAGAGCGCGCGCACACGCCACCAGAGCGCGCACAAGGTTGGCAGCCTTGGGGGGGGGGGGTTGTTGACATCCGACCGGATGTTGACATCCGGTGTTATAATTGGTGGCGCTGGTTGTTAATGTTGACATCCGGTGTTATAATTGGTGGCGCCGGGAGACGGGCCGGTCTGGGAAGTGACTTATCGCAGCTGTGACGTCACTTCCTGGTCAAGGACCCGCATATATCCCCTACTGGCGATGGTGTAACGGTTAGCGTATCGGGCTGTTATACCTAAGGCCGCAGGTTCAAACCTGATCGAAGCCGTGAAGTTTTAAGGGCGAAAAAATCCTTCGTACGCCCGAGGGGAAGTAAAGCCATGTGTCCCATGTTAGTAGATTTACTACATGTAAAAGATCCTCAAGCCTAAATGAAGCCTCTGAGCTAAATTCAAATTGCCCAAATTCGTCGCCCAAGTAATACATTCTTTCTCCCCTAGTAGGTGAAGGCAGCGTAACGAAATTTGCGTGGGCGGAAGAGCAGACCTCATGGTCTGAGTCTCGCCACGTAAAATAAGGCATTCATTCATAAAAACATCAGTAGAAGCCCGTTCAAAAGAAATTTCGAGGTGAAGATGAAACGTCCTCTCACCCCGGAGTAAACTCACCAACTGACGTTTGGTTGGGGACGCGAGCTAAGCCGCAGGCGTAGTGGGGAGAATAGAAGACATAGAGCATGGCGCATGCGGTTTATATACGGCCAATAAGAAGCAATTGTTTTCTCTTTGGACCATAGAGAACAGTGGGGAGATCTCGCAAAGAGCAAGCGTTGCGCCCGTCACAAACTCAGCAGGTGGCTGGAGCCTCGCTGGGACACAGAGTCCCTGCTCCACTCCCACCTCTGGTGCCGTGGCTCAGTGTTCGTGTGAGCGCCGAACGAGGGGAGAGGATAACCGCTCGGTTATCAAAGTAAAAACACGTAAATAAGGAATTTGTTTGTGTGAGTCGATCAAGGTAATAATAATACAATTGTAAAAGAATAACATTATGCTTGAAGAATAATTTAATAAATATTTGTGTAAAGTACAATAAAATACAGAAATCCTATACTTTCACTGCACAATATTATTTTTGTAAACACTCATGGAGTTGTTTACGACCATTTTCTTTGTATACAAAAAATGTGATATCTGTTGTATGTTAATGGAAGGAATGCAGCAATGATCACCATGGGTCATCTGGTATAACCTGTAACACAAAATTATGCCGTTAATATATTTTCATTACTGTTATTACTTCGTATCATACTAAAAATCGTATTTTCAAGTTTAATTGAAGTCGTAGGATATTCAATTATAAATAAAAAAGTAGCAGAAACGTGATGGATACGTTTTATTATGTAAAACTTGGTGAATATTTATACTCAATAGTGAGGCACAGATTTTTTTACTCATTACAAAGATTCATAACGATTGTTGCAAAATTTCTAAGGAACAGTAGACACAGTTGGATGCCATATCAGCGTTTTGCTAGCTTCAGAACACTGGAAATGCTGACGCTTCCCTTCGAGATGTTTTGTAATTATTTGCCTCCGAATAGGAAGGCAACTCAACATGTGGTCGTGTTTGGCAAGTCACATTCTGACAAAGATATTTCGTAAACCCGTCGTGTATGTATATATATATATAATGTCCCTAATGCGCTGATTGGTGAAGTTTTAGAATTCATGGCTGAAGTGTGTTAATATGGATAGAAGTTGCTGTATTATAATTTTACATAACGGTTTCCGAGGCGAGACAGTAGGTACTGTTGTTATACCACTTGTTTTAATAACGTCCTTAAAGCTACTTCTCCTTCTGCGCGTGCCCTCCGCCCATACAGTTATACTTCCCGCCCATTCGTCCACTCCCCTCCACAATCCGACAACAGTGCGGACTCGAACAACTCCCCTCGCCCAATCGTTTCACTTTGCTTCATCCACTCAATCACCCCGCCGACACTGCCAGGCTCCATCGCCCGATCGTCCCACTTGTACAACGCATCCCTTCCGCGCGCTCGGATTGGCAACACTTTCCGTTCCATTCCAATCGTTCCGCTTGTTCTGCCGTGTCCTGCCACCACCCAATCTCCGCTTTCTCTCGCTTTATCAGAACAGACCCTCCCATTCCGCAGCTTTATCCTCTCGTTCTGCATCGGCTGCTCGCCATTCCCATTCACCAGTTCCGCCAACCCGTTCCACTCACCTTCACCGCCAGTCCAGCACGCGTGGACCCTTCTCCGTCACATCCCACCCTACGCGCACCATGGGGCTAGTTCCATTCCGCCCTGTCTGAACCCCACTGTGCCGATCTGGCCACCCATACCCCTCATCTGTTCAGCTCCCTCCGCCCGCACGTCCAGAACTTCACAGCCACTTCCCGCTCTATGCGCTCCATCGCACCAAGCAAATTCCGCCCAGTCTGACCCACGTTGTGCCGTTCTGCCCACTCATTCCTCTCACCTGCTCCGCTCCCTCCGCCCGCACGTCCAGCACGCGTGGTCCCTTCCGCGTCACATCCCACCCTACGCGCTCCATGGGGCTAATTCCATTCCGCCCTGTCTGAACCGCTCTGTGCCGATCTGGCTACCCATCCCCCTCATCTGCTCCGGTCCCTCCGCCCGCACGTTCAGCACGCTGGTTCGCTCACCGCCACTTCCCGCTCTACGCACCCCATCGCAACAATTTCATTCCGCCCAGTCTGGGCAGCCATTCCCTCTCCCCTGCTCTGTCCCTCCGTCCGCACTTCCAGTACGCTGGTCCTTTCACCATCACATCCCGCTCTACGAGCCCCATTGCACCATGCCCATTCCGCCCAGTCTGACTCGCGCTGTGCCGTTCTACCCACCCATCCCTCACCTGTTGCGCTCCCTCCGTCCTCACGTCCAGAATGCTGGTCCCTTCTCCGTCACATCCCACCCTACGCGCAACATGGGGCTAATCCCATTCCACCCTGTCTGAACCACTCCATGCCGTTCTGGACACCATCCTCCTCCCCTGCTCTGTTCTCTCCGTCCGGACTTCCAGTACGCTGGTCCTTTCACCATCACATCCCGCTCTACGAGCCCCATTGCACCATGCCCATTCCGCCCAGTCTGACATGCCCTGTGCCGTTCTGCCCATCCATCCCTCTCACCTGCTCCGCTCCCTCCGCCCGCACGTCCAGCACGCGTGGCCCCTTCTACGTCACATCCTGCTCAATGCGCTTCATTAGACCAAGTACATTCCTCGTAGTCTGACCCGTAGAGTGCCGTTCTGCTCACCCATCCCCCTCATGCGATCTGCTCCGTCCGTTTGCACAACCAGCACGCGCGGTCCTTTTTGCGTCTCATCCTGCTCTACGCGCATCATTGGACCAAAACCATTCCGCCCAGTCTCAGGAGCCGTTGTGTGCCGTTCTTGATGTTATTCATTGTCCGTTGTTTCACCCCGCTCGTACCCGTTGCTCGTCTGGTCCTGTTCCGCTGCACTCACACTTTTTGTGCAATTCCTCACGTCAAGAACCTCCATGATTGTCCATCATAGCCCAGAATGTGGCGCCAACCTCTTACTCTCCCAATCAGACTCTTTCATTCCCTCTCTCTGAATGCGTTTTTCTCAGTTCGTCTCTCCCAGCCTGTCACTCCTAGTCCGTCTCATTCAAAGTTTTCTCTCACAGTCAGCTCTTATTTCAGATATAATTATTTTAATTATTAATTTCATTATTCCATTATCTTTTTTATGAGGAACTTTGCATATTATTGACTCTTAAATGTATTATTCACATTCAGAAAACTAGTTGATTTCCGTAGGGGGACTCTTGACAATCGTACATACGTACTTTGTAGGAGCCAGGAGTGAAAAGGTGCCCAAGATTGTGCATGAAAAACATGTCACCCTGTCGAGCGAGCTGCAGCCGCATTAGCGTTAAACACAACTGCCGTAGCTTCTTCGCAGTGCTGGTTTTTGTCGTAACAAGGATTGTACGTACTTGGTAGGAGCCGGAAATGAAGAAGTGACCCAGAATGAGCATGGGGAACGTGTCACACTCTCGAGCGGGCTGCAGCCGAAACAGCGGTTTCCACTGTAGACGTGGCTTCTTCTCAGTGGTGTGTTGGGTCGTAATAAGAATTGTACGTACTTGGTAGGAGCCAGGAGTATAGAGGTGCCCCAGATTGTGCATGAAGAACATGTCACACTCTCGAGCGAGCTGCAGCCGCATCAGCTTTATCCACAACTGCCGTAACTTCTTCGCAGTGCTGGTTTTGATCGCAACAAGGATTGTACGTACTTGGTAGGAGCCGGAAATGAAGTGGCCCAGAATGAGCATGAGGAACGTGTCACACTCTCGAGCGGGCTGCAGCCGAAAGAGCGGTTTCCACTGTAGACGTGGCTTCTTCTCAGTGGTGTGTTGGGTCGTAATAAGAATTGTACGTACTTGGTAGGAGCCAGGAGTGAAGAAGTGCCCAAGATTGTGCATGAAGAACATGTCACACTCTCGAGCGAGCTGCAGCCGCATCAACGTTATCCACAACTGCCGTAGCTTCTTCGCAGTGCTGGTTTTTGTCGTAACAAGGATTGTACGTACTTGGTAGGAGCCGGAAATGAAGTGCCCCAGAATGAGCATGAGGAACGTGTCACACTCTCGAGCGGGCTGCAGGCGAAAGAGCGGTTTCCACAGTAGACGTGGCTTCTTCTCAGTGGTGTGTTCGGTCGTAATAAGAATTGTACGTACTTGGTAGGAGCCAGGAGTGAAGGGGGGCCCCAGAACGTGCATGAGGAACGTGTCACACTCTCGAGCGGGCTGCAGCCGAAACAGCGATTTCCACAGCTCCTGTAGCTTCTCCGCAATGGTGTGTTCGGTCGTAATAAGAATTGTACGTACTTGGTATGAGCCAGGAGTATAGAGGTGCCCCAGAATATGCATGAGGAACGTGTCACAATCCCGAGTGGGCTGTAGCTGAATCAGCGGTTTCCATATCCTCCTTAGTTTCTCCGGTGTGAAGAAGTGCATGGCCAACAAGTGATGGTATACACAGGGATGTTGTCCTTCCTTCGGTGGTGTATAGCCTAAATGGTATGGCCAATAGCGAGATATAGGCACCTGCGCAAAGGATTTATAATGGCATTTTTTGTCTGCAACAAATCTCGATCTTTATTAAAACAAAATTTGCATTTGATCACTGTACAGAGTCCTCATCGACATACATGACGTAAATTTAGAACGTAAGAAAGATTTTCCACTTTCACAGGCCTCTGTGATTAATTTGCTCCTAACTGCTAATGCTTCGTAAATGAAAGTACTGGGATACACTGACACAACTGCTAGAGATTAGTACATTCACACATATACCGATAAATCATGAATTTAAGTTTAAAAAATGTCTGCATTGTACACAACTCGTTCAAAACAGAACCCGTAATGCATCAGAATTCCACAATTTTCTTTTACTATTTAGATTTCTATTATCTTTTGTCCTTGTCGATTTCGGTTTTTTCCGCACCCTCATCCCAGCTTCCATGTATTGTCGACTAAAGGATATTTTTCTTTTATATTTACTCCCTATTTCGGTTTCTCTAATGGTAAACAGAATATGTCTTTAACATTATTATAAAGATAAAGAGTAATGTTTCTGTTTCTATATGCACATTTTTGTTGAAAAATTTGTAGCCTGTTCTGAGGAAAAATTGTTTGAGCTTTCTTGAAAATGCGCAATTTCAGGTTCATTATCACAAAAAAGTTCCGAGTTTCCGTGAAATTTCATTGGAAATCATTTAAACTTCTTCTACTCACAATTTCAATACCGTGCTCCCGATCACAAGATAAACAATATGGTAAAAATCTACCTACCCATACAATAGCATATACAACTAATATTTACAATTCCTGCCTCTGAATAGATTACTTTTCTCAATCTTTGCCGCGCACCATAGTCATTCCTATTGCCAAACCCAACAAAAATCATGTCGATTCAAATAGCTATCGAAGTTTTCCGTGATTTCTCCGATCAATACCAGGCTAATATCGGGGCAGTACCCTAACAAACGAGCCACGGACCGCGCGCGATCTTTTCTTCCTCTTCGTTGTTCTACCCTCCCCCCTTACACCTACTAACATGCACTACACTACCCATATGCCGGGAGACGGGTCGGGGACTTAGAACTTGTCCCGGCTGGAGCGGAGCCACTCTGGTGGGAGTTACCTGGTTGGAGAAAATCCCGCTCGCTAGCCGACGGTAGGTGGGCTCCGGATATCGCCATCCAATGGGTGGAAATATTCAAAATTAAGAAAATAGACACACCACATTATACCCAGTCCATCATACATGGTTTCGTCAGTAACAGAACCTTCTCAGTAAATGTAAACAACCACCATTCCAAACCAAAACCAATCTCAGCAGGACTACCACAAGGATCACCCCCTACCACCTACTTTATTTAATTTATATGTTGCAGACATTCCCATACTAAACGTCATCCACATTGCACACTTTGCTGAAGATACATCCTTCTCTAACTCCGGTCCTTCACTTACTGATTGCAGCAACAAAGTTCAATTTATTTTAAACTAATTGTCAGCCGGGCTTCAAAATATAAAATTAAACTCAATCCAACCAATACGGCCGCCAAGATCTCCACACTCCGTTCTCACTCACCCCCGCGACCACTAATGCTAAACAATACAATCATCAACTGGCTCCCTCTCAATAAACCATTCAGATACTTAGCATTGAATATGGACGCAAAAATCAATTGCAAGCAGCACAGATGCCAAAATCACTCGAGCCAGAATCAAGTTAATACAATTAAAGCCATTAACACACAGATCCAGCTCATTATCATCCAATTCAGCATTGCAAATATACAACGCCCTTGACCCTTGCTACTATTCGCCTGCCCAGTCTGGATAAATGCAGCAATAACCAACCAGAGGAGGCTGCAATTACTATAACATTAATTTCTCAGAATTATTTCAAATGCTCCCTGGTTTGTCACCAATAAACAGTTAGACAAGAATTCGACCTAGATACTATAGACCATCATATGACCTATCTAGCTACCAACTTCTCAAAAATGTCCCAAATACCTTTACTATCATTTCACAGACTCGGCAAAAACCTATCATATAGAACCAGAATATAAAATAAGTTTCCCTTTCACATTTTCCTCAAGAAATTCTCCGAACTAGATCCCGGCTAGAAGAGCTCGATGGGTCATCTCAACCATTGTATTAGTCTGGTTTAATTTAACTTAGCTAGTAAGCCATCCAACATATATGTATTGTTACGATTCAGTGTGGTGAATTAAAACACAGATATTATTTGAACATAAACGTTTATTTTATTTCTTAAAGGTACACTACAAATACTTGATTTATGTACAGATAATCTTCACAGTCTTTGTGTTCTTCACTTGCTTATTTCTTTATTCGGCACACTTCTCTTGATAATTTATTTTCACTGTCCACTTCTTTTGCACTGTCGCATAGTCCTAAGCACTCACCACCGACCGATGCACTGACCACCGTGCGATGCACAGACCGCAGTACACTGCGCTGACCACAGTGCACGGCGCTGGGCACAGTCCACTGCACTGCTGTTCACCGCGATACCCACATTTCACAGCTCAGCTTCCACTTCAGACTGACTAGCGGCCGCCTGCCGCGGCGAATTTTTCCTGACTGGCACCCACCTAGACTTTTCCGGAACTTGCGTTAAACATCTACGCGACTCGTGAATACCCCGGAACCATCTAGTTCGGGGGACGCCGGCTGATGCCGCAATCCGCGATGCGGATCCTGGCAGATGATGCAGCATTTGTTACAGTATAGTTAATTTAAACTGAGCTATGTATTGACCATCTGTGTAAATAAATAAATAAAATAAAAAATCACGTACGGCAGATGACGTCAACGCGGTGAGGGACGGAAGGGTGGCGCAGTTATTGTCCGGCCGCGGTCGGGGGCTGTCGAAGTTGCTGGGTTGAGGTGGCAGGTCCTCCTCGCCTTTTGTGTGTTTTTAGCTACATTGGCAATCGAACTGTGAACAATTCGGACTGCTTTGGAGAAATGTGTTAGCTCAGAGCGTATGAACACACTACATTCAGAAACCTGAATTATATTTTTATTTTCTTACAAAACAGTTGTGTTATCATTTTGTTTATGGTGCAATATGACGTGCTAAATTGCAATAACTGAAATTTTCAAAGAAATATTGATCTATGTACATTGAAAATACTTTCTCAGTGTTGAGAAATGTTATAACTGAATGAAACGCATTTTAATTGCCGAATTTGTGTTCATATGATAGCTCCATAAGCATTAGTTTTTGCACCTAATGTTCTACGATTTGTAAGAGTTTTACAGGTGGTGACTGAGATGTGCAAATATGATCAGAAATTGAGGTGTAATAGTATTACTAACAGATACTGAGAAAGTTCCTGCTGTTGTGGCCCCACTATTTTAAAATAAGAATTGGAATGGACGGTTCCTTTAGTTTGAACTTCTAGTAAAACCACTTTGTTTAAATAATGAAGTAGGTACGTTGGCGATTGTAATGAAATATTTGATAATATCGAGAGGCTTAATACCAATAATTAAATCGTAACGTAGCTCCCCATTGAATAACCGTGTCCAAGTGATGAAACGTCAAAAGTCACTACAATTAAGTTACTACTAAGTCACTACAATACCCCATCTCGATCAGGTTTTTCGTCCAGTTTCCCTGATCCATTGAGCAAATGCTGAGATGGCCCCTTGTTTTGCTTCTGGACGTAAATGTAGCTTCATTATCTGTGCACGTCTTCTAGAATTCATTGGGAAATATAGTTATTCAAATTATCGTTTCCATGTTGTCGCGGCAGTATTATTTCTTGACGAGGGACATCATGGATAAGAGCCCAAAATTTGTTGTTTATTTGTCCTTGAAAATAGATTTTATTACATGAGAGCTTTTCTTTTAATTCAAAATTCATGTAGTATATGACTTAGTGTAGCGATCACAGAATTTTGAAAATGTGCACAGAATTCACTTCTCATCATAGCACGTCATACGCAGTTTTAACTGTTTTTGACATAAAATAAATAAATTAAATAGGAGGATATGCAATGAAACCTGTGCGTGTACTGGCTCACCTTGGCGTAGCTTCAGATAGTGTCACCCGGGACAAACTGATGGTATCAGCCTATCACCACGTTCACAAATTAAATATAAAAGTATCGTTGAAATTGACTCTTTGAACATGAAAAAATAGGTGCTTACCGCTTATAGTTTCGCATTTTAATTTACATTATTTCTTTTCTTTGCTTTCTTAGTATTTGACTTAAATGTATACTTATTAAATTAATATAAATAATTTTTAACTAAACAATTAAAAATAGATAAGGCCAGCAATAACATTTTCAAATTACTTAAACCAGCAAAACCCAATATATATATATATATATATATATATATATATATATATATATATATATATATATATATATATATATACTAGCTGAAGTACCCGGCGTTGCTCGGGTATTTATTACAATAAATTATTTTACATGAAGAGGAATTCAATCTGTTCATGCCCTGCGGCGGGACCTACCTTTATCTCTTCCATTAAATCCCTTCTCCGCCCTACTCCCTGCCATGCTCTGCCCGGCCACGCCACGATAGCTGTCTTCTCTTGACGCCCATTTGAAAATTTCCGGATTACCTTGCTCACTTTTCCACAAATAATTACCTATTTCTTATTTGAAGTTCCAGCTTCTAAATATTCACTTTATAACTAAAAGCAATTAACAAATCTAAACTACAAAATAAAATACTTGTAAACTCACATATGTAATGTTTGTGGAGTTTTATATAGTATTTCAACACTATCAATAAATTGTCACGTAAAACTTATCCTATTTTTATATTTTGTCTTCTATTGTATTCATAAAGAAAGTTTTGAAATTGATCTGTCAACTCGTGACCTTGAAGGAACTTACTGTTTTAAGCTGAGTATAACATGCAGAAGTTCATGCACGGGTACGGTAGTTGGTAGATCCGGAGTAATAGTTATAGATGTCATAACGTAATTGATGAATCTTAATCATAAAATAAATGAAAACACTTTTATCTATTCTGAAACATAATTACCAGCTTTTATAATTCTGAAGACGACAAAAATATATATGTTTAATGTCCTATGTGCTAGTAATATCTAGTATAAAACTTCTTTGTTCAGGTAAATCAATTCATCATGCGACTGATATATTAGAAAAATAATTATCCACCAACATTACATTATGTGTAAATAATAAATTGACAATGAACAGAGCCACATAACAAAACAATATTAGCATCATTATTTTATCTCAAGTGATAGAGATTATGGATCCTAAAATATGAATAATAGAAACCAAGGACTCCCAAATATTATTTGCTTAGACAAAAGTATTTTTAGACAAATTTATTTTTGCTTATTTTTGTTTTGAAAAATATGAATGAACTCATTCATTGGGAGCAATTTATATGCAATATAACTTTACAGATTAGTCTTAATATGTAAATGATCATTCCTAAATTACATACCACTGCACAGAAATCCATCGCAAAATGAAGAAAAATTTTACTGGGTTTACAAAAACATAAATTACTTTCCATTTTTTCAATTGGTAGAGGAGAGCTGAATAACAGAAACAAAGAAGTCCCAGATTTTTTATTTGCTTAGACAAAATATTTTTAGATAAATTAATTTTTTGCAATTATTTATTGAAAAATATATATGAATTCATTCATTAGGAGCAAGTGACATGCAAAACAACTGCACAGATTAGTCTTAATATTGTAATGATCATTGCTTAATTACCAACCACTGCACTAAACTTCTTCACATACAGAAGAAAAACGTACAACTGCAATTTATATGACAAACACCTGTACAGATTAATCTTAATATGTAAATGATCATTCCTAAATTACACACCACTGTTCAAATATTAAAGAAAAATATTTACTGGATGGAGTGAAAACATATACACATTTTCCATTTTACCATTTTGAACCTAAGAACTGTGTAAATAATCAAATTGAGAGTCCTAATGAACAGCTGCCCTACTACTTAAGAGAATTATTCATATTTCTTCCCTTCATGCAGTATTATTTCTATGGGGCGAGTGAGTACTTCAGCAAGTCGATCTTCCCTCTGAGTAGTCGATTCAAAGTTTTAGTAGTACTCTTGGCATTTGTAATCTGTTTTGACAATTGTGACACTCGTTTCGTCAAACAATTCGGTTCTCACAAATTTCTGTAAAATAAGACGTTGTTTAGGTTGTAAACGATATCTATATATTGTACATTGTACATTACTGTATATTCTGTACTGTATATTATTGTACTTTTTATTCTCTCAACCTACCCCAATTATTAAACACTTTCAAACTCACAATGATTTCTTGCCACTTAGTATATAACACGGACAAAGAGCAATACATGAACATTGACATTATTTACCACTTCAGTTAAGGCTTTCTTTCAAATATTCACACAGGGACATTACATAACCTTATTCAAACTCCAATGAATTTCGCAACAATTCTGGACATTGATGAAATCAGTAGTAGATCTCAGACGTCATCCTCTAGTGGCGCATAGCTAAACTATTAACATTGATGCACTCTTGAATCTGTGATGTAAGGCTAGGCGAAAAATGTCCAGAAAAGTAATTATTTTGAAAGTATATTACCGTTTATGTTTGTAAATCATAGCCTATAGTACTCCAGGCCTTTAAAGGATGCTATCACAAAAGTTTTATCAGCATTGGCTCAGTAGATTCAGAGATTACCGCGCTGGAAGACAACGCACTTCTGTCTTTATGACGTATATATTGTGACGTTCGTGGCCTGGCCACAAACCCGACAGCACCCACGCAACATCGGCGGTGACGGAAAGAAGTACGTGAGAACACCGGAAAAGCAGCCAGAGATTGAAAAAGGCGCTACCTGTCAGTTGCGGCCAGAAGCGGCGGCGGGGTACTCTCGACGTAGGGGCGGCGAGAGCTAAAGAAGATTATTCCGGATCTGGCGGCGAGAGCTAAAGGAGGTTATTCTGGATCTGGCGGCGAGAGCTAAGGAAGATTGGTCGGGAACTGGCGGCGAAGACTGGTTCGGCAATTTGGTAGCGGGCTACGGAGACGGCTTCCTATGACATTTGGGAAACGCGGTGGCGGCGTGGCTGGAGTTGAGCAGCGACCTCGACGACACGACGGCGGTGCGTAACCCGTGGGCTTGGGCAGCTGCAAAGGTAATCCGCATTTGAATAAAACCAAAGTGGGGAGACCGGAATTTGGACGGGAGTGATAGCGAAATATAAGAACATTTAACTTTGCAAGATCGCCTTAGATTTGATTCACGGCGAAGTAAATTAACCTTGTACGACGGTAATGCATTCAATTTAGAAATTGTGTAAGTATTTGATTAGTGTTCCTCATTTTATTGGGTGTAAAATTATTAATGAGGAAATTTGTGAATGTAAAATAGCGATAAGATCCCAGATAACGTGTAATGGTAATCAATCCCAGGAATGTGGGAAAGTTCAATTTCACTTGATTTAATAATCTAGCAAAAATCCGTGCACGGGTGCTAGGAGGTAATTAGTCACAATATAACGAGTAAATCATTAAGTAAAGATTTTTTTTGTGTTGTAAATTCTTTTGATTTGATTTTCAACTTGAGTGTCAAGTGTAAAGGGAATCTTGTGCCATATTTCAGAATATATCATTGTTTTATCTAATTTTATGTCTGGGTGTGCTACTTTCTCATACCCTAAAGATCCTGCCCGCTGAGATTTTTCAAAGCTCGAAAGAGCATTCTTTCCGGCGTCCCCACGAAGTGGGGGCGTTAGAATATATAAAGTAAATGGTTTAAATTATATAATTTCAGTTATAAAATATTTTAATTGGTGTTACCTTTAGAATGGTGTCACCCGGGGCGCACCCCCCCTAGCTACGCCACTGACCTTGGATATGTCCAGACGAGTGGCCACGACGCCCGTCAGGAAGACGTCCTCCAGCGGCAGCAGGGGCGTGTCCATGGCCCCTCGGAAGAGAAGCTCCAGCGCGGCCCTGGTCATAACGTACGCAGTCCCGGACACGAAATCGGGCAGAACGGCGTCCGGGAACAGCCAGCGCGGGAGGTACCTGCACATCGTCATTGTCATGGAAAATTTTCGAAGATGGATTCGATCATTTTTCTTATGTCAACATGTTTCACATATCTGCCATCTTTCATGAAAACAAGCGAAAATAATTCTGAGCACCTGATGGTCGCACTCAGACCACAGATGCCCTCTAGTTAAAATACACAATTCGCGGTGCTTCATGAGCACATAATTTCTCGCTCTATTTGTAACAGCTACCCGATCTTAAAGAAATCTGCAAAAATGTTTTGAGACAATAATTATTTTTTTCCACACGGATATTCGAAGTCAGATCCTCCGAACATCAGATCATCCTCGTTACTGCTACACCACGCAGTTGATGGATGATGCTGGCTTTTACCGTCGCTAAAAAAAAGGACTCGCTCATTATTTCATACTTGTGTGATTTTGGACAATTCAGAGAGTTCAATGTAAATGAGACCTTCGCCTTTTAAGCATTCTTTGCTCTATCCATGAAAAACGTTTAAGGAAAAATTTTAGAATTGTTTTGCCAAAAATATTTTTTATAAACTGCATTAATTCAAGTAGAAATTGATGAAAAACTACTCGAAATTTACAAAAGAAAAATGTGACTTAATTTCAAGACATGTCTTGGAACCACGATATTATTCGTGATGGGAAATCTGGTTCGGCAAATACCTCAATCACCTCCTCCATTGAAGAGGCTTTGCAACTACCCGCTTACGACTTTATCTTCTCTTTCGATGCATACGCTGTGCTAAAAAGTATTCAGATCAACTTTCATAATGAAGACAATTACAACGTTGCCATATTCTCTGACTGCTTGTCCACATTTAAAGCTTTTGGAAAAAATATATTCAAATAATCTCTTCGTTCAGATGATTTAAGAGCGTATTTTGAATCATCAAGCCAGACATGGCAGGCAAATTAGCTTGGTTGGATTCATTCTCACTAGGGCGATGAAAAAGCAGCTGAAGCCGGAAAACCGAAACAACTGTTTCGAATGCCGAAGACCGTGCATACGGTTCGTTACATGAATTTTAAAATGCTCTTTATCACAAGATTTTCCAAAAACTATAAGTTACTATGGAAAGCAAAACTATAAAAACTCTATCATGTCAGAAAAACGTTAAACAAACTATTATCATCCGCAAGCAAGGCATTCACACTATTCTGCGGGTTGGCCACTTTTAAGTCGCAATTACCTAACTAACCTAGTGAAGCTGCAACAGCACATTCTTACTCACATTATTTTTAAATAGAAAGAAAGAGCTTAGAAATACATCAACTACTACATCAACCTGCAAAAGTGTTATCAATCAGCAACAAGTTTTATCGATCCTGAGACTCGAACTATGGTCCTCAAAATTAACTCGCCAAGCGCCATACCTCTACGCCATGGGAGCGGTCCGACGTTTCAACTCACGGCGATGTTTAAAAATATAATAATCTCAACCCAATATTTTCAACACGAAATTATCGAATATTTAGAGAGATCAACAAAAAAGAGACCTACATCATATTTTAAGCGTCCCTTGTTTTAAAAATATAAAAAATATAAAAAATTAGCGGTTTTGGAGAAAGTGTTCGTTTGACAATTTACATATATTCCAACCATAAATTAATGGTGAAACTAGTGGTGCTCCAACAGTCACCTTTCGAGACTAAAACTTCCGAATTAACTCGCTGTCACCCATACCACTACGATACAGAAGAGACGTAAAGTGCGAAGTTAGGTCGGTGTTCAAAAATGTCTCGTCTTCAAATTTTTCCAACACACATTTTTGCAATATTCACAAATGGTTTGTAAAAAATGGGACTGGCGCTCTATTTTTATTTTTTCGCCCTTACGAAAATACTTCGTAAGAAGATAAAATTAAGTAATCGTGCACCGGAGAATGGCGAATTTTCGGCAGAAAAACTCTTATTGTATCGAAAACGTGGATAAATCCAGTTGCTAAATAGAGAAAAAATCTGTAACACGTGGTGTAGACCGAATCAATGTGTTGCCGGTGATTGTTACCAAAAAGTTGATTGATGGCAAAAGATCTGTCTGACGTCCGTCCGTCCGTCCGTCTGTTCGTCCGTCAATGGTCAACGCTACCGCCTAAGTTGAGCCGTTTTTCTACAAAATTAATATTCCCCGATGGACCTGAACAAACTCAAGGCTTTGGGAGTCTCAATCGGATATTTAGTTTCTGAGGGCACATTATATGAAGTCTCAAATAGATTTTCGATTTTTCCCCAAATGGCACCAATTATTTTGATGTAACTTTGTCCTCATAAAATACACGAATGCTTAAGAGAATGGTGAACGTCCCTTGTGTGTCGGTCCGATCAAACGCGTCCAAAATAAATACAAAGCATTGAATTAGGGCTAAAAACACTTTAATTTCATTAATAAGTTAATGTTAATATGTTAATAAGAACGAAAACAAGTGAAGGTGCATGAGTGAAAGATGTTTTCTTTAATTTATTGATATTCTAAAGAACTGTGCCCAAAATAGACTGTGAGAATATAAATAAATAAAAACGGGGCATATTTATAAATAATGATACGTCGCAACCATGTAATGTTTCATAAATAAAAGAATTTCAGTGATAATAAATTAATGTTCCATATTAGGAATGAGACAGTCAAATGTTTTCACAAACATGATGAACGATTACTGATAAATGTTAAAATAAGATAACAAGTAATTGCAAAAGGGGTTACGAACATTATAAATATTTTGGAATACATTTAGGAATTTATGGTAACGTTCAAAGGCTATTACAGACAATGTAATATAAAAAAGATGTAAAGAAACAATAGCATTGTTAGAGAAAAGTTGTCTTTTGTTTTAAACTACGTGGTAGGTAGAATCAAAAAATGGAGATGTGACAGAGATTCCGTGGTGAACGCATCGTGTGGTTGTGGTTGTACGGACGATTACTTAATGAGATGATCTCTAGTTGCCATATCTCCAGTTGCATATGCGAAGGACACTCATGTGCCTTACACCACATTCCTGGGCTACATGTCGCGAACTAGCATGTGGATTGCTCTGCGTCAATGCCAGAATAACCTCTTCATGTTTTTCGTCAGTTGCAGTTTTCTGCCTTGTCCTCTGTTTGGTGTTCCAACTTCCCGATTCCAATAGTTTCGTGCACATACATGCAAAAACTGGCGTGAAGGAAGCTGACGATCAGGATACAGCTCTCCATATCGTTGCACTCCTCTAACGGCATTTCTTCCGCATTCACCATACACTAGTAGCATATCTAACTTCTCTTCATTGGTGTACATGGTGTGACTGCTCTAAGAAACTGGTAGAAGTGCGCTATCATAACCCCAGCGGCGCATTTTATACTTCTGGCCTCCGCCCTGTTATCTACGTTGTACATGGCCTTCGATCGTTTTCGGAAAGTAGGCAAAACCATTCACGAGACATTTTCCTTTATTTTCTCAGGGGAGAGCACGGAAGGTCGAGTGGAAAAGTGCCATTTCAATACAAAAATATGTTACAAAAGCACATCAATTGCTAAAAAAACTATTCGCTAAAATACAAAGATATACACATATTTGAAATCGTCTTTTTAAGCGCATTACGATAAGCTAAAATTTAGCATAGGGTTCCATTTAAAAAAACAAAGTTGACTTTATATCTTCATAGTAAAAAATAGCGCAAAGACGAAGTATGCTGTAATCAAGTAGCCCCTGTTCCAGCAATCGACTGTCCAATCAGCATCTTCGTATCTTGCGCGGTTGAGGAGATACAATGGGTGTTAACACTTAGCTGTTCCACCCTGTATATATATATATATATATATATATATATATATATATATATATATATATATATATATATATATATATATTGTGACATCACGGGGTTAGACAACCCCATAACGCCACCATCAGCTATGTAAGGAAGCCCACTAACAGAGAGGACTAGGGTACGCGGCGGAGCGATGGCCGGTAAACGCGCCATCTGCCCACAGCTTTTCAAACTGCGACGCCCGAACTAGTGAGTAATGTTTTTCCGTGAGGTCACGAAAGGAGGAGAATATGCACCCCTCCAACATTTCCCCAGGCGCGAGTAACATAAGTATCGCGGCGCGCCTCGGAGGAACTCTCTTTTACGGCAACTGCGACGGCGACCAGAAGCTTTTGCGACGGCGACCTTTTGCTACAACAGTAACGGCGAGTACAAATAGATAGTATAGGAGTTTATTTTAACTTGATAGTTAAAAGATAGCTCGGAAAGCGTATCTTAGAAAAGTGAAGTAATTAGGAGATTGAGTGCAAAATCATTCGTCGCAGTCACAATAATTCGGAGAGCAAGCAAAATAACTGTTTGACGTCGAAATAACTTCAAAAGTTGTAAAATTCGCGCAGAAGGACATTAATTAAATCCAGCATCTCACATTGCACGCTGAGACCACACATGCCTAAAGTGTGGTAGGTCGGCCGAGCATTTGAGCATAACTCCTGCAACATTAATAATTCGAGGCTGGAAGCGCGAACGAACGTGTACGAGGCAGTGGAAGACGGACGACCCCAGGAAGAGCGAAGCGTAGGCGAGAAGGACTTGGTCTAGAGCGAGGATAGTACGGGTTCGGAACGAGAGAAAGGTGTGGAAATTGGAGGCTTGGCGGCGTTCGAGCGGAAGGAACTGCTTTCGTCGCAGCACAGCACGCGAGACGAGGCGGCAACGCGGGACGAGCGGCAGAAAATCCCCAAGGTTACCTACAGGCGAGCGACGCGGAGCTGTTGAGGTAAAGGAACTGGCAACGTTTATGCAGCGTTCAGCTGGGGAAAGAGGATAGTGGTAAATACACGACCATCAGTGTTAAAAGTGGGTGAAACGTCTAGAATAGGTGGGAGAAGTATTTCGAACTGTGTGAGTGGCAGTTTCCAGGCCATTTACTGCACGTATCATTAGATTCATTTAAAGAGGCTATACCTTGTACAATTTTACGTAAATGATTCAGAAGTTTTATATGTTGTACAGTTAATATTATCTAGAAAGATCAATTTGTTGTATTGTGTTTAAAGTAATTGCTTTTGTGACATGTAAAAGGGTCTGAATTAAGTAACGTGAATGCCACGTATATTTTTTTGTGTTCAGTATTATAGTGAGTGCGAAGCCCAAGGCTAGCACCTGTGAAAGGGTTTCTTTGAAACAAGTATCAAATTCATTTGAAACAAAAAAGCCGTGCACGGAAAACTAGAGGCCAAAAGAGTAAATAATTTAGTAGTGGAAAAACTCAGAAAGGAGTGATCAAATCGTAAATTGTAGTTGATGAAAGTGTGTTCAGGCAGTCGAGGTGACGCCTATATGTTTTTTGGTTTTTTGTCTTGTTTCATTTTTTCAGTGACCAGCTACTTAAAGTGCAATAACCTGTTGTGAAATTGCGTCACTGTAAATTTTCTCATTGAATATATGTTCATATTATTCGTATTTTATTTGATTCATTGTGTTAAGGGTTCAGACCTTTCTCATACCCGAAAGATCCTGCTTCCTGAGAATTGTAAGCTCGCTTCACGAGCATTCATGCTATCACGACCCACCACGTGTGGTAAAGTAGGTAAAGTAGGTAGGTGGGTGTGTTACAATATATATATATATATATATATATATATATATATATATATATATATATATATATATATATATAATATTATATATATATATATATAATATTCTTATGGAAGAGTCAACAAATACAGTTCTATTAATTTACGTAGTTAATGCACTACTTTTAAGGACGGTACATTGTACTAACTCACTCTTTTAATTTGGGGTCCCGGCAGGGCAACTCGTGGTACAAGATGCGGCCGAAGATAAGAGGCGGTGCATCTTCGGGGCTGACGTCAGCGCCGCCGCCCCGCCCCCGCGCCTGCGCCACCCACCGCGGCAGCGCGCGCACCAGGCCGCGCGTGTTGACGAGCATGTCGTCGTCCGTCTTGAGCACGAACGCCGCCGCCGGGCACTCGCGCACCGCCCACTTGAGCAGGAACAGCGTCTTCAGCGTCAGGTTGTGGTACGCGTCCCTGAAGTCCTCCACCAGCAGGTCGCCGTGCCGCTGCGACTCCACCAGCACCTTCGACTGCGACAAAAGCACACGTCGCTCTTCTACGACGGTCTGGCGGACACATCTCGCAAATGCTTTAATGGACTTCACACTAGTAGAATTGCTTTTGTGGATCCAGAAGTACTCAAATACCTATCTGAATTCATAAAAATCCACTCAGAAAGGAGGAGGTATTTTATTTCTATTCTTCTTATATTTATTATCTTAAGTATGACGCTGTTTCTGATCAATTTTTGCTTTATTACTCAAAATATATACATTATTACTCCAACTTGGTAATGATCATTTTGTTTATATTCTCATACTAGTGTAAAAACTGCGCCCAGATTAAATGTACTGTTTACCACCTTTGTATAATTCTCTTGTTAGGCGGCCGCAATTTGTTGTAAAATAGAGTTTGATTACATAGTTTCCTTCAAAATCGGGATATCGACTACAGCAATAGTAGTGGGAAATAGTCAATTCTACGACACTTCCGGTCCAAAACGCCGGATTCTACGATTCATTTGGTCAAAAGCGGCCGTTTCTGCAACACATCCGGTAGAAGCATGCGGTCTCTGCAACACATCCGGTGATAAGCATTCGCACATCAAGCGATAAACCACGTCCCATCCGGTGGCCTGACTTACGTGGCGCAGAATGGCGTCGTAGAATCGTCGTGGTGTGACGTCACGTGTGTGTTGTAGAAGCGGCTGTTGTCATCGTAACATCTTCGACTTCTCTACAATCCCACTAGTTTGTATCATTTATTATTAACCATCCTGTGTACTAACATTACATTAGTGAATGTTACAAATGGAACAATCGTAACTGAAAATTTAATTTGACATTATAAAATCGTGTGGGTGCTCAGTGTGTCTGTGTATGTGTTGCTCACTCTTTAAACATCCCCAATAGAAATAAGAACAAGAGTAAGAAAATTTCAGCAAAAACGATCGAGTAGTTTTTGTGTCTATATACGACAGACATACGCACATTCCCTTTTATTTATGTATAGTTACAATAGATGTAGTAACAAATGTTTCAGAAGGAACAAGCAATCTGACCGTCTGAAATCGCGTGATAACTAAGCAGTCTCAGTGTGTGTATGTGAGTGTGTGTGTGTGTGTGTGAGTGTGTGTGTGTGAGTGTGTGTGTGTGAGTGTGTGTGTGTGAGTGTGTGTGTGTATGTGTGAGTGTATGTTGCTCACCGAGAGTTTGGTGGCCGGGTTGTGGCCGCGACCCAGCACGAAGACGAGACGTGCGCTTTTGCTGCGGCCGCCCCACGTCTCGCGGATGGCCTGGCGGCGCTCGCGGTGCGCGGGCGCCGACGTCACCAGCATGAGCAGGCGCAGCTGGGGTATGGGCGTGGGGGCGTTCGGATCGCGGGGGCGTGGGGTGCAGGGTGCCGGCGACAGCAGCGCCGTCTGCTCCTCGGGGCGCACGTAGCGTCGCGCGTCGCGCGACACGCGCAGGAACTGGAGAGTCTTCACGTGAAGTTCCTTCTCGCGCCAGTCACGAAAGCTGACAAATAGCAGGATTAGGCTTGCTATAAAGAGCAACCCCAACATCAGCGCCCCTGCGACACAACGTCCACACCAGGTTACAAAAGTTACAAATGGCGGGCCTAGCGTTTGAGGAACGTTTAGAGATCGTTTCAAATGGCACCACAACGTGTGGGCTCGACTAATAAATCTTTGAGAATTTATTTTGATTAGTAGGTAGAGGATCGGCCATTTCATATAGTACAAAATTACTTCCAAGATAGTGTATTGTAACGAATATTGCGTCATCTGTCGGTAGCCCTCGAACTAGCTAGTCCCAGAGTGTTCGCGACGCTAATCGCAAAGTCCAGAAAATTCTCGACGGCGCCCGCCGAGTATAAATAGGCGGCAGCTGTCGACCGTGAGTCAGTCTTAAGTCGGAAGTGGAAGCTGAACTGTGAAGTGTGTGCATCGCGGTGAATAGCATTGCAGTGATTGTGCTCAGTGACGTGAACCGTGGTCAGTGCATCGAACTGTTGTCAGTGCAGTGGCTCTGGCCAGTGCATCGAAGAGTGGTCAGTGCTTAGGACTGTGCGACAGTGTAAGAGAAGTGAACAGTGAAAATAAATACCCAAGAAAAGTGTGTAAATAAATAATCAAGAGAAGTGTAGTGTAAATAAATATTCAAGAGAAGTGTGCCGGATAAAGAATAATCAAGCGAAGACTATCTGTACATAAATGAAGTGTTTTCAGTGATTGGGTTAAGAAACTAAATAAACGTTTTTGTTAAAATAATATCCGTGAATTAATTCACCACTTAGAATCATAACAGTATTACATTTGTGTTTTGAAGCGTAAATTTACGTTTTTTCTGTATTAGTTTAACACTAGTTTAAATAAAGTGAAACTATTGATTCTACTGAATAGACAGCCTTTCTCCTACTCGGCTTACTCTTCGGTGTTGTCCTATCCTCTTGCCAGCAGCTAACTATCGCCGCCCAAGGTATTTGTTTTATTCCCCAATTTTCGGGTCCTAGTAATTCCTATTATTTCTTTACATTATTACATTTATGAGTAAATGTGCTTGAAATAATGCCATATAAAGATTCTCAAAAACACAACAGTTTCCTTTTAAAATTAGCTCAAATTTCCACATTTTCAGAAACGCTCAAAGGCCAATTTCTCAATGGCTCCAAATTACTTCTTCAAATATTTCCAATGAATACTGATAATTGCAGTTTATTATGACATAAAGTTAATTTTGGTATATTCTTTTGTTGTTTTTTAATTACACAAATGTAGCTTTTTAAAGATATCTCTCACATTGTTAATATGCACATTTTCATCAATTTGAACACATTATTTCTTTTGTCAGTGCATGTGCTTCGAATACTTCTCAATGAAGGTCTTCGAAAACTTAATAGATTGCTGTGAAAGAGATTTAAATTTCGCATTTTTACTTAATTACATTAATACTTAATCCCCATTCTTTTTAAAATGGCTCCAAATTTTTCAATATAAATTGCCAATTAGGAAGAAGTTTTACTCCTCTTTAATATTCCTAAAATAATATTTCGGTTCCAGTATTAAGAATGTGAAAAGTTGAGAAAATGTCAAAAAAAGTACTGTGGTCGAAGATAGATGACAGCTAGCAAGAGGATGGGCCGTAAGTCCGTAAAGGCAGTCTACACCAAGGAATTTAGGAAACTATACTACGAGAAAGTGTGGCCATTATGTAGCACCAGACGTTTTTAAAAGATATTTAAAGAAAATATTTGGGGCCATTTTGAGAAAATTTTGGAAATGTCCCAAGGACTTCGTATAAAGAACTCCCAAAAATTTATGAACGGTTTTGAATATCGTAGAGTTTCCGCTTAGATCAGATCGACCGGGGTTTCTTCGATGTGCAAAAAATCCCACGCATGGTTTAGGCGCTAGTGTTGTTCACGTACACCCGACCGACTGAGAAAGACAGGCGGACAGTAGAACAGACGGTCAATCGGACAGTGGGAGAGTCGGACAGTTGGATTGATAAACGAATGGACGCACGGACGGACGTTTTAAAAAAAACACTTAACAGCATCCCAAAACTCAAAACGTGTGTTTCAGTTGAAATCTGAAAATCGATTTTCCGCATCATTACATAACTTTCTCTGTACTACGTATATTTCTTCATATTTACGTACGTATACGAGAAAGTAAAAAATGAATGTTCGTAGCCGAAGTATCAAAGCAAGAAAGAAGAAATATGAAGTCTCGAAGAATTTTCATTCGAAACAACTTCAAAGTAAAATTTTAAAATTTCGTAGTTTCCTCACCGGACATGCATGTATACAGGTTCTTTCTGGTCTCTGAGGTGTCTTCTGTTCTCCAACTGACATTTGCTTCATCTTTCTCTTGTCTGTTTCCTTCTTCATTACCATCACCTGTAACATGAAACATACCACAGATTACACAGTTCTATACCACTTCCCTTCGCGTTTCCTCTCCCTTCATCATTTATTGAACGGTGAGGAAATGCGTGCTTCACCCTTCTTTCCTAAACTTCTTTCCGTCTTCAGATTTTTCAAAGAAACGCCCTATCCCCAATTTACCTTTGACCTCATATAGATGACATCACCCTTCCTTGACACATTTCCTTTCCTTTCTTCCACCATATCTACACTTTCGTCTATTTTCCAAACTAATAATTCTTCTTTCATATCTTCTATTCACTCTCCTATCTCCCTTTTAACCTTATATCCCCTTTCACAATACTCCCCTTGTCACATACTTCTGAGTTACCAACAAACATATCCTCATGAGAACTTACTCCACCGTCTTTCCCGCATCAGCTTTTTCTATGTTGTCATTCTATCATTTTCAAAAGCTGTGATACCTCCTTTCAGGCGTCCGCTCTTTCAGCTGCTTCTGTAAAAGCTAAATCTCCTCAACAACCTAACTTCTGATTCTCGTCCACATCTCCGATCTCAGATGAATAATTACTTTCTGTAACTATTACGTTATCGTATAGTATGTATATCCGGAGTGCCTAGTAAAGAGAAAGTTATGCAATGCTGCAGAAAATCGATTTCGAGATTTCAACGGAAATACAGGTTAAGGAGTCCCTTGATACCAAAAAAGTGTTGTTACTTTTTTTTTCAAAACATTCGTCCGTCTGCGAACACCACTAGCGCCTTAACCATGCGTACGATCGGTCTTTTCCAATTTGAAGAAAACACTGTTAATCTGGCTCGAGTCGAAGTTTTGAGATTTTGAAAAACATTCTTTAAAATTTGGCGGCACTTTACATGAAGTGCCCCGGTCATTTTCAGTCGAGAAAGTAAAAATTATTGTGGTTACTGCGTAACAAATTCACTAGAATTACTTTGTAATATTTACCTTCGTTTATCATCTTTGCATATGGAACCGTACGCAAATTTGGAAAGATGTTCTGGTCAAAAAGTAGTATATATATCTATGCAGCTTCTATCTGTTGCAGCGCTGTGTATTTCTCAGTAGCCGCGTGGCAGCCTTTAGAAAAATTAGTAGAATTGCATAGGATCGATGGTAAAACCAATGCCTCCTATTCTTAATCCAACGAGAAAATGAAGTGGACGTAAACAAACCGAAATGTATCCCTCCGCTAAAGTGCAATGTCTGGGGCAAGGAGTTTATAAAACTTGGAGGTGGCAGTGCTGACTTTTTCCTTCGAGGAGTGTGTTTGCCTCTCGCTAGCTCGATTAGGCTACATGCTATACAATTTGACCAACTAGCTTGAAATCAAACTTTCTTTCCATACATTATATTTATTAATACATTGCTCTTTCTGTACGGAAGGTGTTTTGCTTGTAATTATTTTTAATTAATAGACAGAAATATTAACAAAAAGCAAACCAAAAATGGGAAAAATTGACTTTTCCAGAATTCATTTAGTGGCAGAGCAATTATTTTTTAATCGTTTCATTTATTGCGTTAAGTTGAATACAGTTTAAATAATGTGATTGGTGTCACGTATTCTTGAAACATAATTATAGCTTTCACTTCATGTCAGTGAGAAACTACAATAAATAAAACTAGTGGTTTTACAGAGTGGCACAGACGTTCTCGTACTACTTAGTTTTCTAATATCTTTGGTCAGGGTTAGTCTTACGGTCTTACTCCAGCCTCTTGCCAGCTGTCATCTATCGCCATCCAAAATATTTTAGTGTTCTCAATTTTTCGGTTTCTGAATGGAAGATTCGAAATATTACTCTTAGCATATTAAAGAAGCACAAAACCTCGTACTTTATGGAAATTTTCGTTGAAAAATCTAGAATAGTTTTTAAGAAAAATAATTCAAGCTCTACTGTAAATTTGAAGCTCTTTTAAACAAGAGTTTTCCAAAAACTTTGTGTGAAGTCATTTTAAACACAACCACTCACAAGTGCAATAATGTATACAAGTCGCTCGAAATGTATATAAAAACGGCATGGGAAATATTTTCAAAAATTACATTTATGTAATTTTTGAAAAAAACGAAAGAATATGGCAGAACTAATATTATGTCATTTTAAACAGTGCAATAAGCACTATCTGTACGAAAAGTTCGAAGTAAAAATTTAGAGCCGTTTTCGAGGAAATGGCGTTTGAGCGTTTCTGAAAATACGTAATTTTTAGCTCGTTTTTACAGAACACATGAGTTTTCAAGAAATTGTAGTTTTGAATAACAATAGTTTTCAAAGAAGTTGAATGACATTATTTAAAGCACTTGTATTTCTAAATGCAATATTGTGAACAAATCGCCGATAATATAAATATTAACGACGTGAGAGGCTAGTAAAAAATTACATTCTTGTAATTCTTGAAAAAACAAGAGAATACAACAATGTGGCGTCAATGTCATGTAATAGAGTACATTTATCACTATCCCTACTAAAAGTTTAAAGAAAAATTTGGAGACTCCTTTCAGTAAATAGTGTTTTTGTGACTTTTTAAAATTGCACAAATTGCTCGCAACATTGCACAAAAGTACTCAAAGTTTCAAAAAATGTACATAACTTAATGAAAGAACTAATTATGAACAACACATTTCATCTGAAGCGAATAAATCTTTTGATTTTGTAGTTATAAGAAGACGCCGAAAATAGTAAAACTTTCACAATTTTCGTTAATTCAGGGTTAATCGTAAAAATTGTACCTAAGCCACCTTTATAAGAGTATTTTACCTTATCCTCCTCGGACGGACGGAATTTAAAAATAAATCTTAATCCCTTAATTTAATTTTAATAATAATTAAACCTTAATGATTAACCTTTTCCTTAACCAGCAATGCTAATTTCATTTGAAGTTTCCTGTTAGTTTATTTGATTTTTACCGCTAGAACAAGCCTATACATCCTGGGCTGAGGCATTTATATTTTTAAAATAACTCCATATAATGAAACGTAGCAAGCAATAAATTAGTTGCGTAAAATAAAAAAGGAATTAATAGAATCCTATTCTAAAATAGCTAAATCTAAATAACTGATAATGCTCAATAGTAGCTGAGGAAATTAATGTAAGAATACGTAATTTCAATCAACAAGAAATACAGTAGTGAATTATTGAAAAGGCAAAACAAACAACTAAAGGCAAAATTATTTACATAATATAAAATCACCCACATTCATAATTCTATATATTAAATAATTCCTTAAAATCCATTTAATTAAAATATGTTCAAACAATACACGATTCATCAATTAGAATAGAAAAGGATTATTAAATAGGAAGAAAATCAATGGCACAACACTTACAAAATTAGTACTGAAGAAATTGAAACTAAAATAGATTGAAATAAACTGAGCCATAACAATCAAAAAGCACTACAGGACGTGAAATAACAATTTTTTTAAACGTAATATTATGGAAATAATAGTGCAAGTCACTCAATCAATGGCAAACGATCACAATCTAGTTTCACGGTTTAAATGTTGGCGGAATCTCCGGAAGTCGTCATTTTTTGTTGCAAACATAAATCAATAACAAGGCACTGTTCTTATTATTACGATATACATAAAGTAATTTTGGAAATGTTGGCACCAATTGACAACACAAAACATTAAAATATATATTGTCGCTTTTGAGCACGTATGTCAATGCGTCAGTAATAATTTTCATTATTTGCATTTTAGTCCTTTAGTGTGACGACAACAGTAGTTTCATTTCTCTAGAAAACGAAACCAAAGTTGGCCGCGAAGGTTGGAAATTATAGCGATATTAGTATTACTGCTTTCTTTACCCGAAATTTCATGATTTTATTTAGGCCTTTTGGCATTCCTTAGACCTTTTGGCATATACGAAACTTAAGTTATGTGCCCATGAGATCGTATATTTATATATTACAGTCAATCTACAGATTAGAACAGATTATTGCAGTCAAATTATTTTCAGTGAAAGCGAATAAAAAATGACGTCTTCACCCCGACATCTCATATACTGTTTTATCAATATTTCAGCATGTTGATTTATTGAACTATTTCTTGCAGTGCTTTGCAAACGGTTGGCGATGGACCAAATAATTCTAATTGAGAGGCTGCTTCCCTTACAGTCCTTCATGAAGTGCCTGTGCTATAATTGCGTAAGTACCATTTTATTTGCTGGTACTTTCTCAGGAAAGTTTTGTTCGAGTACTTCTTGGAATTGTAATGTCTATCTTGCAGCAGCAGTTGACATTTTTGCACAGTAATTTACCAGTTTGTGAAGGATATGAAAATCACAGTAAAGTTCATTGTCACGTAAGAGAGAGAATTCGCAAATTAAATTACCTTTTAGTTTCAGAAATGAGATTTTCAAAGATCCTGTGATTAAGGCTGCTCCCAAGAATTTTATTGAGATAAATGTAAGTAATTGGTGTAAAGTTATAATCATGTCTAAGTGGACGTGTGGATATGAAGTCAGGTTTCAGCTTAAGAGCGTTTAAAGACTAGAACCACTTGCAATTTTTAATCTAAGTCTTATTTGTACTACTATAGAATACAATACAAATAGAGCCATATTTATCTGCTTGCACAACTACCAACTTACTATTGCATTCATAATATCTCACGTTTTTGAGTGTCATATTCATAATCTTCAAGAAATTTACATTTCATAGTATTTCTCGTAGGTTGATGCAAGAAATGATATCTAGAATATTACATTAACTAATCATTAATTCTAAGTCTGCTTCTTTATCATTACATTATCTATACCTTGTAGTGAAAAATTGATATCATTATTTCTCATCGTGAAAGTCCCAGTAAGTTTATTTGTATTGAAATGATTTATTTCTTTATGTTGAACCTCTTTCAATGTTTTAGGATCTAGAGTTTTCTACAATTTGTTCTTTTTTAGTACCATCCACTTATTTACATAAACGTCTTAATATTTTTAAACATTGTAGTACACTTGTCATTCCACGTCAAACTGCACAAATTTAATGAAAATTTCACCATGGTGTTTCAGATTTTGAACATTTTTCTACGAAGAGAATGGGCAAATATATCAAACATATTTTACATTTTTTCTCAAAAACGTTTTGCTGAAAAGATATTAATTTTCGGAGTTTTCAAAATAAATGGTCATATCGCGTTTGTAACTCATATTGTAATCGTGACAAAAAATTAATATTTTGCTAAAAGGAGGAAAAGTTTCAATGTGTCGCGCTTTCCCGCTAGCTATTACTCGGTAATATACACTATACTTGGGTTTTCGTAAAGTGGCGCGTGAGGGTCTTGTCTTCACGATGGAAAGTGGCACGGCTTTTCCGGTCTTTCTCGGTCATATAGCTAGATATCGCTTGATCTGCAGCACTGCTTGATACGATCCCGATAATGCGACATCTGGTAGCACGATCGAGAAACACGCAAAAAACCGTGCCATTTTCCATCGTGAAGACGAGGCCCACAGGCGCCAAATATATACCGTTGTTTTTCTTTGCGCCTTTCCCTTTTATTTTAAAACTGAATTATTTTATCAGTCACTGTGATAAACATTCTGATTGACGGACGAGGACGGATGAACTATACTTCGCTTTTAATAATGTGGCGTGTGAAGGCCTGTCTTCACGGTGGAATGTGGCACGGCTTTTCGCGTCTTTCTCGGTCGGGCCGCTAGATGTCACATGATCACGACCTATCAAGCGATATCTAGCGACACGACCCTGAAAGACGCGAAAAGCCGTGCCATACTCCATTGTGAAGAAAGGGCCCTCACGCGCCATGTTATAAAAACCTAAGTATACACTCGATTACTACACGAAGAGTCTTTAATAGTTCCTGGCGTGGTGGAAATTCATGGGTGGGTCTCTCCGGTGCACCGACTTTAGCTGGTTTTCCGGATCACCAGTTTGCGTCACGATCCACGTGACCGCAGCATTGGCACTTCAATTGAAAAGCCATACCAGGCGCTGGCCGCCATGTAGCATGGAGAGCGTGAAGAAGTGTAGAGAAACATTTTAAAAGCGACATAAAGTGACAATTTTCAACGGAAGCCAACCAAAAATAACACGTTGAAAATGTACAAAATGCAATGTTTAAATGAAATGCTTCATAAATCTGTTTCAATGTATGGAGGTGATGTTGGTATCTGGCCGCATTTAAAATTCCCGCTAATAGTGTGACGCAAACTGGTGTCTGAAGCTCATTGGTTGAAGTCGGATGCGATGCTCAAGAGCCCCCCCCCCCCGGTTCCTACAAGAATATTGGGCGCTTCCCTCAGAAGATATTATGATGTTGCAGGAGAGCGTGCGGAACGCCATTTGTGGTGGCAAGGAGGCTTTGGCGACGCCTGCAGCTGCAAGATGACCGCTTCAACGTCTGTAAGTAATTGGTGTCATGCGACAAACGAAATTAAATACAACACTAATCGGATTTTGACAGGCAAAGTTGCGTTGAATAATAATAATAATAATAATAATAATAATAATAATAATAATAATAATAATAATAATAATAATAATAATAATAATAATAATAAAACCATTGGAATCCCGTACATGGCAAAGGCATCTCCAAGATAAAGGATGATTCATTAATTTGAAGGCCCACAATCAATTAAAATATCAGTATTAAAATATCATTCGGGGCTGCAGAGACCACGAGTTTGGACAGGTACCACTTAAAGCGGATACTGGACTTGAAAATTTGTGACGCCGGAAGGGACTGTACCACGGCGATAGTGGACGGTCTTCCCAACATCACGTGCGTGCACAAATTACGTCCTGGATGATTTGCTGTGGCCAGTGCATTGTTTGATTACCAAGGTCTAGCGTTCTAATATCACGGCCCCTCTCATCTTGTCTGGCCAAATGGAAAGTGGGGTAGCCCGTATGTCATTGCAGGACCTATGGAGCTCAAGGGACTCAATCAAGCCAACACGTCCCATAAGTTTTATTCCAATTTTAACGTCTATTCCATTCCTTCAATTTTTCTCGTACCATATCTTTCGCAATTTTGCAAGTCTATTAATTTTGAAAATGAAGTGCAGATGGGACATTTTAGCTTGATTTTAGCTTCAAATTTTCCATAATATAAAGCTCTATATCTCTGAATTGAAGTAAAAAATATAAATGAGCTTTTTTCAGGAATTGTAGGCTTTTTCTTAAGACAAATGTTTAATAACCTAAGTTGCATGCATGATCGTTTTTCATAAATAATTATTTAATTTATACATGCGGAAGGAGAAGTGAAACCGTGATACTCCATTCTAGTGCATTTTTCTCGGAAACGATTAATGTTACAAAGTTCATGTTTTTAATGTAATTAAATATAAAATTTGTGATATGCTGAACTATATTTCTACACTCTCTTAAGCACAGTTAACGACGAAGAATTGTGAATACAATGAAAGATAGTTTTTATCAAAATAATACCTATGTAAAATAGCAATATTTTGATTTTTTAAATATGCCACTTTTTTACTAATTTATAATTCACAAGCAAGAAATGGTGACATATAGTCTAAAAATAGTGTACAAAATTTTATATATGTAGAATTCAAACTTTTTGAGAAAACAGCACTTGAATGTGAAAAAATTACTTTTGAAGAAAAAGCGTGTTCATGTTTTGACTAAGCCAACCGCTCACCTCTTATGTCAACACATTTCCGGTACATAAACATTTGCACTTAACAAAATATTTGAAATGCTTAGACACTACTAATATTAACAATCAAGTAACGACTATTCCTACTATTTACCTAAAAAGTAACTTTCTTTTACTAGTAGATAAAATAACTAGCACTTTTTTTATGCCGTGCTTTCATCAATACAAGGAGAAAGTGGATAGAAAATATTTGGCGCCGTTTTCGGAAAAAAATTAAAAATTTCCCATACTTCATGCAAAATTACGCACAAACCTCGCATATTTTCGAAAAATTGTATATGTCCTTATTTCAAGATTTGTCTTCAGAGTGGATCTCATTTAAGAAAATCGCTATCTTTAAAACAATAGTTAGAGGAAGACGCTGAAAGAATTAAACTTTAATAATTTTCTAAAAATCGGGTTTTCCCACTATAATGCGACTTGTACTATTTTTATGCGTTCTTTACGCAATCCAAGTACAAAGTTTAATAAAAAAAAGTTGGTGCATTTTAGAAAGACTTGAAAATGTCGTTGAGGCTTCATGCAAAATACTCCCAAAAAATTAAAATATCCTTTTTAAGCTTCGTAGGAATTGAGTCCTTTTAAATCTATGGAGGAATATACATTTTAGACAAAAATGGCTGAACGGTTTAGGTTCTAGCATTGTCAAAGACAGACACTACGGACAGACGGTTTACCGTCAGTCGATTTTTCGGTACCAATGACCTACAAAATTAATTTTGACTTCACAGAGTGTTAGAGGACGAAAATTACTACATATAGAAACAAGATGTTCTCGACTCTCTTGTTACTAGGGCCTGGAAATAAGAGTTATTCTGTTGAAAATTCACAGATTTTGGCCGAACAAATGCGACAATTCTCACGAAGTAAGGGGAGAAATTAAAAACTGTAGACACGTATATGTCTGCAGCCGCGTTTCTTTAAATTTCTGCGCGCATTGGAAATTAGTAATACAGGTAATTCTTTATAAGAATTAAAAATATACACAAAATATATCGATAAAATGTCTCCTAATGTCCCAAATATCTTCGTACGTGGTGCGAGATATTTTCGCTACCCTGCGTCGATATGCACCAATGAGTTTTAGAAGCAGGGGTGCACCTACATTGCAGACCGACTGCTGGGCGTGTTCACCAATGACTTTCACCTGAACAGCAGTCAGGTGTGTGCACCCACGTTGCAGATCGACTGCTGGGCGTGTTTACCAATGACTTTCATCTGAAGCGCAGTGAGGGGCTGTATCTTTCTTGCAGACCGACTGCTGGGTCTGTTCACCAATGACTTTTATCTGATGTGTAGTGAGAGGCAGTATCTTTGTTGCAGACCGACTTCTGGGCGTGTTCACCAATGACTTTTATGTGAAGAGCAATGGAAGTGCATCTTCGTTGCAGACCGACTGCTGAGCGTGTTCACCAATGATATTTATCTGAAGTGCAGTGGGGGGCGTGCATCTTCGTTGCAGACCGACTGCTGGGCGTGTGCGTGCTGCTGGCACTTCTCTGGCTGCTGATGTCACTGCGAGACGACCACTTGGTGCCGGAGGAGTTGCAGTTCCTGCGCGTGTCGCGCGACGCGCGGCGCTACGTGCGCCCCGAGGAGCAGACGGCGCTGCTGTCGCCGCCGCCCTGCGCCCCTCGCCCCCGCGACCCCAACGGCCCCACGCCCCCGCCCCCGCTGCGCCTGCTCATGCTGGTGACGTCGGCGCCCGCGCACCGCGAGCGCCGCCAGGCCATCCGGGAGACGTGGGGCGGCCGCAGCGAGGACGCGCGCCTCGTCTTCGTGCTGGGCCGCGGCCCCAACCCGGCCACCCAGCCCTCGGTGAGCAACACACACACACAGGCCCCCGCTGCGCTTGCCCATGCTTATGGTGTCAGCGCCCGCGCACCACGAGCGCCGGCAGGCCATCCGGGAGACGTGGGGCCGCCGCAGCAAAAGCGCACGTCTCGTCTTCGTGCTGGGCCGCGGCCACAACCCGGCCACCAAACTCTCGGTGAGTAACACACACACACACTCACATTGAGCACCCACACGATTTCAGACTGTTAAAATTGCTTGTGTCTTTTGTAACATTCGGTAATATATCATTAATATACAGGTAGTTACGAGTCAATGACATGAACTTGTAGGGCAGGCAGAGAAGTCGAAGATTATAATTTTTTTCCATTGAGCATGTGCAAGAAAGGTTATTCACGGCAGTCTGTCTTGTACTGTACCCCGCACCAGACAGCAGGGACTCCTCCTCCTCCGCCTCTTCCCCCTCCTCTTCTTCCTTAGTCCTCCACCATTCGCTATTCACCTTGCAACGTGCTGATGACATCAGCCGATTCTACAACATACATGGGACGTCAAACGTCACCCCACGACGATTTTACAACTCGATGATTACGTGACAAGGTTTATCGCTCGGCGTGGGAAGACTTATCTTTGGGTGAGTTGCATTGGCTCCTTTTCACCGGAAGTGTTGGAAGCGTCATAGAATCTACTGTTGTCCACTACTTTTGCTTAAATCAACAGGAAGTTGTGACACAAAACTGTATTATAAAACAAATTGGAACCACCTAATAACAGAATTACACATATATTAGAACAATTACATTCTTTTCAGCACACTTTTGTTTTAATGTAATATGAGAAAAGTAACAAAGTGACCATTACAAAATAGGAGGAGTAATGCATTAGTTTTGAGTTATAACGGGAAATTAAATCAATAATAAACAGCATAATTTAAAATGTTGGCACATCGGCGGCTATAATTAATTCAAATATGGCGCCGTACTTTGAAATCTATCATTTATAACAATTTATTTATTTATTTATTTATTTATTTACGTCAAAAAACAGTTAAAAACTGCGTATGACGGGCTATGGGGAAAAGTGAATTGTGTGCACATTTTCAAAATTCTGTGATCCCTACACTAAATTTGACGCTAATTAACAGTAAAGAGCATACATTTTCAACGTCCCGCGTCAGACTTCGGAAGGACAAACAGTTGAAGAGTTAAACTGCTTTCATAGACGCTCGCAAGATTGCACCAGATACTGGAGACACTGTGGAATGTCAACTTTCCGAGAATTAAACTTCTTTTCAAAATGAAGGCACGATAGAATCGCATTGTTTAAAAAGAAGGTGGCCGCACACAGTTTTGCGGCAACTGAACTCGCCTCGCCGAGTTAAAAACCGTTAAGATGCACATATACATGCTACCGACTACTAATTTAATTATGTAGGGTTGGTATTGCGACCTGAGCTGGGAGATATTGGCGCGCAAATTTGCTTCCATTGTCGAGATTTCGAAGAAATACGACTATATATTCATATGACGCCATCCGGAGTAATTGTTAGAGAATTTTTCAACCGTGCGTTTACTCAAAAGATCGCATCGTCAGTAAAAAGCCGTGATATTTCACATGTTGGCGGCATTGAAGAAATTAAATTTTGACTAGTGGTAGCAGCGTGTTTTGCGAGCGTAGAAGCTGGTAGTGAGCTGAAATTGTATGTCCCACGAATTACAACATAAAACAATCCTCTGTTCGCCTAAGGAAGGATTGACAAGGTAACATTGACAACTTCATTTATCAACGATGTTCACGCTGAGATAAACTATAAGTTCTCAAATAATTGTCTTTCAGAATTTTCTCTTGTGGCAGGCTAGGAAGCGATGACCACGCTTTGTGGGTAACCCCATCCTGCATTCTGTAACTCTTCCAAACAATTTACTGAACTTATTTTGCAGCCTCAACAACAATCATAAGAAGAAATATAAAATAACTCTTCTTTTCTCACTGTTATTAAATACAATGGCATTTGTGTTCTTTTGAATTCAGATAAGAAATTCCACTACTGTGAATTCCCCAAAAGCCCTCGCGAGAGACGTGTCCTCTGGTGCAAAGCCGTCGTACAAGATGTGTGCTTTGTCACAGGTGGAGGTGCTGGTGGAGTCGCAGCGGCACGGCGACCTGCTGGTGGAGGACTTCAGGGACGCGTACCACAACCTGACGCTGAAGACGCTGTTCCTGCTCAAGTGGGCGGTGCGCGAGTGCCCGGCGGCGGCGTTCGTGCTCAAGACGGACGACGACATGCTCGTCAACACGCGCGGCCTGGTGCGCGCGCTGCCGCGGTGGGTGGCGCAGGCGCGGGGGCGGGGCGGCGGCGCTGACGTCAGCCACGAAGAAGCTCCGCCGCTCATCTTCGGCTACGTGGTCCACCAGCCACTGCCCTACCGCAACGCCAAATCCAAATGGTGAGTTGGCCAGCGCACCATTACTGGCTGTGATAGTTTGATAGCATCACCTTACTTTTGAGGTGTCGTTGAGCAGGAGGTCCTAGGGGCTCCTAATGGATTTATTGATTGATTGTTAGTGATTCCGGGCGCGTCAACTACCCAGGCCATTAGACCCGGCATGGCGGTGCCCCGCTGGATGGCGAGATCCAGCGCCGACCACCGTCGGCTAGGGAAAGACAGAGATGGAGGGGAAAAGACAGAAAGAGGAAAAGAGAGAGATATGGAGGGAAAGAGAAAGCAGGACAACGTTTCTCGAGAGACACGAGAAACTCCAGTTCGCACCCTGCCACAGGCCGTGGCATTATCGGCTCCCGAGCGATTGCCTACACCTTGGACTGTCGCCACCGCTAGCAGCCGGGGCCTTATCGCCGCAGCGGGCGATAACAGCCGTCGCTTGACCCTGCTGGCCATCGACCTACTCGCCCGACGACCACCGCTAGAAACGCAGATTGTACGGCAAGAACGCCGTCAAACCGAATCTGTATTGTTATTGTTCTTTCAATTTCATACCGGGAGCGGTAGCTCAGTGCATCAACCGATGTCACTATCTTCAGCTAGGTCGAATTTAGTCGCTGTCTGGAGGAGAATTCTAGCGGCCGGCTGCTCTGATCAGTAGTTTTCCGTGGTTTCTCCGATCAACACCAGGCGAATGCCGGAGCAGTACCCTACCAAACGGGCCACGGAACGCGCGCGATCTGTCCTTCCTCTTCCTTGTCCTATCCTCTCCCCTTACACACACACTTACACTAACATGCACTACACTACCACATATTTCGGGAGACCGGTCGGGAGCTTAGAGCTTGTCCCGGCTGGGGCGGTGCCCCGCTGGTGGGAGAGTCCTGGTTAGGGGGAAACCCCACTAGCCGACGGTATATCGGCGCCGGATCTGGCAATCCAGCGGGGAAAGATCATTGCCATCTCCCGAGAAAAAACATGCACTACACTAACGGGACTAATGACCGAAGTAGTTGACGCGCCCGGAAACACGAACAATTCAATCAATTCAATTTCATGTGTATTTGTTTATGCCAGTAAAACCACTTCGGAAATTTGTGTGTGCAATTCACCCCTAGATCCCGCCAATACAACAGATTTCACCTTCGAAAACACCTGACAAGAAAGACGGTCTGCAGGTACACCCCGCGCTGGCTGTTCTCCGAGGAAACCTTCCCCGACTACGTGTCCGGAGTGGCGTACGTGGTGTCCGCGCCCGCGGTAGAGCTCCTCTTCCGAGAGGCCATGGACACGCCCCTGCTGCCTCTGGAGGACGTCTTCCTTACTGGCCTAGTAGGCAGCCGCCGACTCGGCATTCCACTGGTAAGAGCCTTTCTTACACACACACACTCACACACACACTCTGGGGGGGATCGCGATGGCACAGGCTGTCGTGGTCTTTGGTGGAGTGTCGTAGACGACCACCCGTACCCTGGGTTTCGCGGCGCCGCTCACGTCGTTAGCTTCAAGAAGCAGGAAGGCGATGCTAAGCTCCTGGTGGCCGGGCAACCGGCCACCCACCAGTTGGGCCTATGGCGCGTCGATCTTTGGGCAGGATTGGGTGAAGGATGCTTTTCGGAGTACTCTGGATCCTACTATAAAGTCCGGCGGGAAACTAGTTAGCCCCCGTCAGGTTTCTCCGGTGCCGGCGGTACCCACGTCGTGAGCTGGTGGTAAGCATTGGGGACGGAGGCTCGGATTCGCCTGAACCTTATTTCAGGTGACCACCAGTTGGGCTCTCGTATTTGTGGTGGCAGTGGCCCGATACTCTGGGCAAAGAGGAGGGAACTTGTTCCCGGCGCATGTGAGTGGCGCATTGTCGAGACTCCGGTACTAGCCTGGATAGTTAGGAGCTCTGAGCTAGCAGAGCGGCCCCTACAAAGAGGCAAAGATGTCCACTCCGGGAACTTGTCCCCCTAATGAAATGAAGCAGTGTGGAGTCGTAGACCACATGGGGGTTACTTACTCATTGACACACACACACGCTCACTCTTTCTCTCCCTCTCCCCCTCTCTTCTCTCTTTCATCAGGCTGAAAGGACCTTGGACTAAATAGATGATATCTGCCTCTTTCACACTGACTCGGACATTCCTTATTTTTACTTTCTCACCTTACAACGTAGTAAAGAATAATTATTGCAATCGTGTGTGGAAAATCGGCGATTTTTTGACAGAAAAACTGTATGTTGAGGTATCGAATATAGCTAAAGTGGTGGGAGAGCTGGAGGAGTGGGCCGAAAATTTGCTACACGTCCTTATGAGTTTTTGTCATAAGGGAATATACTGAAAACGGCAAATATTAAGAGTGTTAGCACACCTTGACGTGAGGATCAGCTTTTAACATCTTTCTCACCGGGCTAGTGGACAGCCGCCGATTCGGCATTCTACTGGTAAGAGCCTGTCTTTAACCATCGCTCCCTCTTCCTCTTTCCCACTAGAGTGGAAACACCGTGAGTGATCTCACAGAGCAGTGCCTCTCTTTTATTCCTCTCCTTCCTTCGTAAGAAAAGTAATTGTAATCGTATGTTAGAATCAAAGTTTTTACGTTCTCACTACCGCTTCTGCAGTTGAGAAAAAGTTATGTAATGCTACGCGAAAAAACGAGGTTTCGGAAGAAAACCTTTTCTTACAATACCCTAACGAAAAAGTGGATAAATCCAGTTGTTAAATTTAGGAAAAAACTCTAACATGTAGTGTAGTCAGAAGTCATGTTTTGTGGGGCCTTCTTACCTAAAACTCGATTGACAGTAAAATTTCCGTCAGTCCGGCCGGCCGTTCATCTATCCGTCTGTTGGCGCATAGGCGGAAATTCATCGGCGGCCTCTGCAGAAATTCATTGGCGCTTGGTAGCAGTCTGTGGGAAACTCGCGCCGTAATGGAAAAGAGTTTACAACTGGGTGGGAGGTTGGAAAACAGCCCGCTCATCGGTAGAAAAGGGAACCATTTCTGGAAGGAATGTGACAGTGTCAACACCAGCAAAATACGTATCTTTTTTGTTATTTTGTGTATCGCGCCAACGATTTCATAATTATCAGCCGGTGAACGACAGCAAGTAATTATTTCTAGGATATTTTTTGAACAGTAAATTTCCAACCCGATCATTTCATGAACATTATCAACCCAATTTGATACATTTAATGTTTTCCACGCAAATGAAATCGCCGCCGTCTCTAGTTTCGCGATCTCACCTAACGTAAATCAGACGTAATCAGTCCGAGTTCCGTAATCAGAGGGAAATATTTCCGGACTTTCTACCGCATCCAAGAGCCAATACTGTGTACCTATCACGATATCAGGATCACCAGCCTCAAATAAATTCCAAAATTCGGTTACCTTATTCATGAGATTACGACAGTTTACCTGCAACAATCTAATGAAGCCTCTCCTCACCTGCAAGCTCCTACCAGTCACATGCCTAGCCATGAAGTCGGTTGGATCTTGATCATGGCGTTGCAAATGTTCTCTGCACACGTCCACATGCCTCTGCTTTTGGTCTGCAGGCAAGAGCCTTACAGGCAAGAGCCTGCAGGCACTTACCTGGATGACACCTTCCCCATCTGTAAGTGATCGGGCAGGATACGCTTCAGGGTGTTAATTCTCTTGGCTGCCTCCATTCATGCATTTGTTTCCTTGGATGGCCTGTTCGATTCGGGCAATCGTGGCTGGTGTTGACACTGTCACATTCCTTCCAGAACTGGTTCCCTTGTCCCCCAATGTGCGGGCTGTTTTCCAACATCCCACCCAGTTTTAAACTGTTTTCCGTGACGGCGCGTGTTCCCCACAGACTGCTATCAAGTGCCGATGAATTTCTGCAGTGGTCACGCCTTCCTTTCCATTGGAACCAAGTTGTATAGTGCTGTACCAGATGGCTGTCTTTCATCTTGTCTGCTCCTAAGCTGACAGTGTTGTTATGACATGGCAAAGACGCTTGCATTCGTTGGACCCTGGGCGTGAGCTGCTACCTAACGGTGGAACAAGACAATATCTTTACGATACCACCCTTAGAAATGAAATGTGAACCATTCTCGGACGTACAAAAAATGTCAAACAACATTGCACTACATACATACATATGAACAAAATTTATCATCGAGCAGTGAGCAGGACGCTAATTACAGAGTCCGGCGAACGTAAAAAAGCGGCATGATGTTGCGGATTTCCATCATGGATGGGAATGAAGTCTTTGTAGGAACAAATGGGAAATTAGTTTGAATAAAGTTGAATTGTTACAGACACCAAATACCATTATAAAATGTCTTGCACAGGTGAATATATCTCGCTTCTGGACACACGAGATCATGGTGAAAAAATCAGAGATCCTGGATCATCCTTGCGTGTACCATCACATGTTGATCATGCACCACTTCTCCGCGGAGAAGCTACGGGAGCTGTGGAAACAGCTTTTGCAGCTGCAGCCCGCTCGAGAGTGTGACACGTTCCTCATGCGCATTCTGGGGCACCTCTTCACGCCTGGTTCATACAAAGTATGTACTACATAAAATTCTTATTACTTTAGACATTGATAATGTTAACGTTACCCCATAAGGAAACGAACCCATTTTCTGTTGATGAGTAATACGTTTAAGAGTACTTGTAATTTGCGAAATTCACCATTAAAACAGAATGGAATAATAGAATTAAGTAATTCAATGCGGGTCAGGGGAGAAGGGCTGGACTAGACGACCGGGAGAGGTGGATCAGTGTATCAACTGATGTCACTGTAGTGCCTCTAACCGGGAGGTCCTAGGTTCGACTTCTGACGGTGGCAGGATTTTCAACACTAGCTAGATAGCTAGGTGGAATTCAGTCGGTCTGGAGGAGAATTCAAGCGGCCCGCTGCTCTGATCGGTAGTCGTCCGTGTTTTTTCCGATCAACACGAGGCGAATGCCGGAGCAGTACACTAACAATCGGGCTACGGGCCGCGCGCGATCTTTCATTCTTCTTCCTTGTCCTATACTCTCCCCTTACACGCACACTTACACTAACATGCTCTACACAACCACATATCCCGGGAGACAGGTCGGGAGCTTAGAGCTTGTCCCGGCTGGGGCGGTACCCCGCTGGTGGGAGAGTCCTGGTTAGGGGGAAACCCCGCTAGCCGACGGACCACTACACTTCCTCACATGCTTAGGATTTCCCTAGGGAGGCGTCACGCTGGTGGGAGATACCTGGTTGGGGAAATCTCCGGCAAGCCGACGTAGGTCGGCGCCGGATCTCAACAGAAATTTTCTCTCCCTAAATTTTACTCAGCTGTACGTTTAAGATACTTATAGATATTTGCCGTAAATATTGATCATGACGTCTTTTCGAAAGAAAGGCGTATGAATTATGAATGTCTCTTCCCATAAATCCTATTGTTTAGTTTAGCTTGAAAATATGAACTTTGGTAGATAATGAAAATATGGAGTTACGACAGTAACAAAAATACGTTAAAGAGACTATTTTATGTTACAGGTAGTCACAGACGACCCATGGTGATCATTGCTGCATTTCTTCCATGAAACCTACTCCTATTTTTTGTGATTCCATACAATGAAAGTTGCCGCTACAATAAAAATGGCTCTATAATTATACATATTTATGGAAAATGTTGTTACACAGATAAAGATTTTGCAGTTTTGTTGTACTTTACACAATGGTATTATTTTTAACCTGTCAGAATTAGCACCGAGTTTCTGAGACCCAGATAAATTAATTATGTTTCTTCAGTGTAAGGCTGCGCAACAGATATCTATTTTTCCATATCGTACTATATTATCTCTATTTATATTATTGAATTTTAGGTGATGAGTTTTCCCAAGTTTTTGAGGAATAATCGGAATTTGAGACGTGCTGAGTCCTGTAAACTCGTTGAGAGCATTTAATTAACAAATGTGGACACAGTTCCAAGTGACTATTGTCTATAAAATCAAGGTTCAGCCGATTCAATTGTAATAACTTTATTACATTCTGAGTAATCTTTAAACTAACTCAAAAAATATTAATTTTAAATGTATTTCAAAAGAATTGAATATTTGTCACGAAAAAGATAGAATATCATCTTGAGGGCGGGAATTTAATACGTAGCGAAATCCTTAAACAGGTGAAAATTAAGATAAAAAGAAAAAGAAAATTAAAAAATGAATGAAAAATGTTCTATACCATTGCAATCGCAATAAAAATTTATCCCAGGACGGAAGTTTTTAGAAATTTCTGACATCCATTAAATTTTCACATCTTTAACTGGCTCTAGCGCCTTAAATATGCGTCCTAGAGCGCTGATTTTGGCATGGGTGATTACCAGGATTCTGCTCTATTTTTGCGGTTTTGAGAAAAAATTTTTGCCATTTTTATGAAATTTACGAAATACAAAGCCTTAAATGGAAAAATGGTCAATACCATTGTAATCGCAATAAAAATATATCCCAGCCGGAAGTTTTTAGAAATTTCTGACATCAATTACATTTTCACATCTTTAACTGGCTCTAGCGCCTTAAATATGCGTCCTAGAGCGCTGATTTTTGCATGGGAGATTACCAGAATTCTGCTCAATTTTTGCGGTTTTGAGAAAAAATTTTTGCCATTTTTATGAAATTTACGAAATACAAAGCCTTATATGGAAAAATGTTCTATACCATTGTAATCGCAATAAAAATTTATCCCAGGACGGAATTTTTTAGAAATTTCTGACATCAATTAAATTTTCACATCTTTAACTGGCTCTAGCGCCTTAAATATGCGTCCTAGAGCTCTGATGTTTGCATGGGAGATAACCAGAATTCTGCACTATTTTTGCAGTTTTGAATTAAAAAAAATTTCCCATTTTTACGAAATTTACGAAATACAAAGCCTTAAATGGAAAAATGTTCTATACCATTGTAATCGCAATAAAAATTTATCCCAGGACGGAAGTTTTTAGAAATTTCTGACATCAATTAAATTTTCACATCTTTAACTGGCTCTAGCGCCTTAAATATGCGTCCTAGAGCGCTGATGTTTGCATGGGAGATTACCAGAATTCTGCACTATTTTTGCAGTTTTGAATAAAAAATTTTCCCATTTTTACGAAATTTACGAAATACAAAGCCTTAAATGGAAAAATTGTCTATACCATTGTAATCGCAATAAAAATTTATCCCAGGACGGAAGTTTTTAGAAATTTCTGACATCAGTTAAATTTTCACATCTTTAACTGGCTCTAGCGCCCTAAATATGCGTCCTAGAGCGCTGATTTTGGCATGGGAGATTACCAGGATTTTGCTCGTTTTTGCGGTTTTGAGAAAACAATTTTTGCCATTTTTATGAAATTTACGAAATACAAAGCCTTAAATGGAAAAATGGTCAATACCATTGTAATCGTAATAAAAATTTATCCCAGCCGGAAGTTTTTAGAAATTTCTGACATCAGTTAAATTTTCACATCTTTAACTGGCTCTAGCGCCTTAAATATGCGTCCTAGAGCGCTGATTTTTGCATGGGAGATAACCAGAATTCTGCTTTATTTTTGCGGTCTTGAGAAAAATTTTTTGCCATTTTTATGAAATTTACGAAATACAAAGCCTTAAATGGAAAAATGTTCTATACCATTGTAATTGCAATAAAAATTTATCCCAGGACGGAATTTTTTAGAAATTTCTGACATCAATTAAATTTTCACATCTTTAACTGGCTCTAGCGCCTTAAATATGCGTCCTAGAGCGCTGATGTTTGCATGGGAGATTACCAGAATTCTGCGTTTTTGCGGTTTTGAGAAAACAATTTTTGCCATTTTTATGAAATTTACGAAATACAAAGCCTTAAATGGAAAAATGGTCAATACCATTGTAATCGTAATAAAAATTTATCCCAGCCGGAAGTTTTTAGAAATTTCTGACATCAGTTAAATTTTCACATCTTTAACTGGCTCTAGCGCCTTAAATATGCGTCCTAGAGCGCTGATTTTTGCATGGGATATTACCAGAATTCTGCTTTATTTTTGCGGTTTTGAGAAAAAATGTTTGCAATTTTTATGAAATTTACGAAATACAAAGCCTTAAATGGAAAAATGGTCTATACCATTGTAATCGCAATAAAAATTTATCCCAGGACGGAAGTTTTTAGAAATTTCTGACATCAATTAAATTTTCACAACTTTAACTGGCTCTAGCGCCTTAAATATGCGTCCTAGAGCGCGGATTTTTGCATGGGAGATTACCAGAATTCTGCTCAATTTTTGCAGTTTTGAATAAAAAAATTTGCCATTTTTATGAAATTTACGAAATACAAAGCCTTAAATGGAAAAATGGTCTATACCATTGTAATCGCAATAAAAATTTATCCCAGGACGGTAGTTTTTAGAAATTTCTGACATCAGTTAATTTTCACATCTTTCACTGGCTCTAACGCCTTTAATATGCGTTCTAGAGCGCTGATTTTTGCATTGGAGATTACCAGAATTCTGCTCTATTTTTGCGGTTTTGAGAAAAAATTTTTGCCATTTTTATGAAATTTACGAAATACAAAGCCTTAAATGGAAAAATGGTCAATACCATTGTAATCGCAATAAAAATTTATCCCAGCCGGAAGTTTTTAGAAATTTCTGACATCAATTAAATTTTCACATCTTTAACTGGCTCTAGCGCCTTAAATATGCGTCCAAGAGCGCTGATTTTTGCATGGGAGATAACCAGAATTCTGCTCTATTTTTGCGGTATTGAGAAAAATTTTTTGCCATTTTTATGAAATTTACGAAATACAAAGCCTTAAATGGAAAAATGTTCTATACCATTGTAATCGCAATAAAAATTTATCCCAGGACGGAATTTTTTAGAAATTTCTGACATCAATTAAATTTTCACATCTTTAACTGGCTCTAGCGCCTTAAATATGCGTCCTAGAGCGCTGATGTTTGCATGAGAGATTACCAGAATTCTGCACTATTTTTGCAGTTTTGAATAAAAACTTTTCCCATTTTTACGAAATTTACGAAATACAAAGCCTTAAATGGAAAAATGTTCTATACCATTGTAATCGCAATAAAAATTTATCCCAGGACGGAAGTTTTTAGAAATTTCTTACATCAATTAAATTTTCACATCTTTAACTGGCTCTAGCGCCCTAAATGTGCTTCCTAGAGCGCTGATTTTTGCATGGGAGATGACCAGAATTCTGCTCAATTTTTGCGGTTTTGAGAAAAAATTTTTGCCATTTTTATGAAATTTACGAAATACAAAGCCTTAAATGGAAAAATTGTCTATACCATTGTAATCGCAATAAAAATTTATCCCAGGACGGAAGTTTTTAGAAATTTCTGACATCAGTTAAATTTTCACATCTTTAACTGGCTCTAGCGCCCTAAATATGCGTCCTAGAGCGCTGATTTTGGCATGGGAGATTACCAGGATTCTGCTCTATTTTTGCGGTTTTGAGAAAACAATTTTTGCCATTTTTATGAAATTTACGAAATACAAAGCCTTAAATGGAAAAATGGTCAATACCATTGTAATCGCAATAAAAATTTATCCCAGGACGGTAGTTTTTAGAAATTTCTGACATCAGTTAAATTTTCACATCTTTAACTGGCTCTAGCGCCTTTAATATGCGTTCTAGAGCGCTGATTTTTGCATTGGAGATTACCAGATTCTGCTCTATTTTTGCGGTTTTGAGAAAACAATTTTTGCCATTTTTATGAAATTTACGAAATACAAAGCCTTAAATGGAAAAATGGTCAATACCATTGTAATCGCAATAAAAATTTATCCCAGCCGGAAGTTTTTAGAAATTTCTGACATCAATTAAATTTTCACATCTTTAACTGGCTCTAGCGCCTTAAATATGCGTCCTAGAGCGCTGATTTTTGCATGGGAGATTACCAGAATTCTGCTCAATTTTTGCGGTTTTGAGAAAAAATTTTTGCCATTTTTATGAAATTTACGAAATACAAAGCCTTAAATGGAAAAATTGTCTATACCATTGTAATCGCAATAAAAATTTATCCCAGGACGGTAGTTTTTAGAAATTTCTGACATCAGTTAAATTTTCACATCTTTAACTGGCTCTAGCGCCTTTAATATGCGTTCTAGAGCGCTGATTTTTGCATTGGAGATTACCAGAATTCTGCTCTAGTTTTGCGGTTTTGAGAAAAAATTTTTGCCATTTATATGAAATTTACGAAATACAAGCCTTAAATGGAAAAATGGTCTATACCATTGTAATCGCAATAAAAATTTATCCCAGGACGGTTGTTTTTAGAAATTTCTGACATCAGTTAAATTTTCACATCTTTAACTGGTTCTAGCGCCTTTAATTAGCGTTCTAGAGCGCTGATTTTTGCATTGGAGATTACCAGAATTCTGCTCTATTTTTGCGGTTTTGAGAAAAAAATTTTGCCATTTTTATGAAATTTACGAAATACAAAGCCTTAAATGGAAAAATGGTCAATACCATTGTAATCGCAATAAAAATTTATCCCAGCCGGAAGTTTTTAGAAATTTCTGACATCAATTAAATTTTCACATCTTTAACTGGCTCTAGCGCCTTAAATATGCGTCCTAGAGCGCTGATTTAGGCATGGGAGATTACCAGGATTCTGCTCTATTTTTGCGGTTTTGACATAACATTTTTGCGTTTTCTCGAAAAGGAGTAAAGTGGACATGTCACGTTTTGAATGTTTGCTTCTCATTTCGCGCTCCTTTCTATCCAAGCCCAGCGCCGCCAAGGCACGCGCTCAAATGTAGTCACCCTTCTGAGCTGGAAGCAGGGTCGCACCTCTGGCACACTGCTGTTCTGATAACGTGACTTTTCTGACCTCTGCAGACATCTCGCCGCGTTCTTCGGCGGGCTGCATGCTACACTAGGGAAATTCGATATGCCCAAGCGTAGGAAGAGGGCGGTGAGTAGTTTTCAGTGGACGAGAACATTGTGCAGTGACGAAGTGGAGATTATATTTACTATACAAGAATTAGTGGAATCATTCGCGTTTCGTTAATTATTAATAACCGAGTGTTATATATGAACAAGATAATAATTCAAACAATAAATAACAATTATAAAAGTATATTAGTTTAATAAACATTTTGTGAGATATTATTAACTAAAATAACTTATTTAGTCGACATTTATGGATGGTAAGCTATTGTTTTTCATTGAAAATACAGGTATAATACCCTTATCACCTTTATGGACGTCCATACCGTTATAGACGTCCTATAGAGGTATTTTACCGGTATAAAAGAACATAGGTATTTGAAAAAGGTATGTAAAATACCGGTATTTTACCGGTATCTAATACCTTTTCGGTCCCTGCCTATTCCTCATTGCCAGTTTACACACCCTGGTCATATTTCGAATGACCCGGAACATTTCTTTAGGTCTCCTTTTGTTGTTATGTTCTTCCACTTCTTTGCATTTTTCTTTTTATTTATTTATTTAGCGTCAAAAAACAGTTAAAAACTACGTATGACGTGCTATATTCCTTGAAGAATCTTTTCTTTATCTTGTCTGGGTCTACACTGGAATACCCTGCTGAGTTCTCTGACTTTTATCCTTTGCTCTCTTAGCAGAGAAATATAATACTTGAAAAGAACGAAACATTAGGACTTTATTATTATTATTATTATTATTATTATTATAAAATAATAATAATAATAATAATATAATAATTATAATAATAATAATAATAATAATAATAATAATAATAATAATAATAATAATAATAATAATAATAATAATAATCACGCGAATGGAGAGGAATCGAAGGTAAAGTGTATATACTCGTACTATATAATCCTTCGAATCTTCACTTTGATGACTGAGTTTCCAAGATTTATAACAATTGTGAGACTCCATCTTTATATTTCACGGTGAAAATCTTGAAATATCTCTACAGGTCTGATTCAGTTTGCCCATTGTGAAACCATGGAGCAGGTTGTTACTGTGAGAACCTCTAGGCACCGGCGGGCGTTCTTTCAGCGCCCGGCGCGAAGGGCTAGGCTAAAGTGACCGTGGGGGAGGGGTTCCGGGATTTCCAAATCCGATATGGCACTGGGACAGTGGTTCTCGAATATCGTTGCGAATGCTCACTCCAAGTTCACTGCGCGAATGCGGGTGGGGTGAAGGGGGAAAGGGGATCAGGTATGTTTTCCGAAATTTCACTTTACGCCGCTCCTATTCATCCGATTTGCATGATTGACACGGCGTTGGATTCAGGAAGCACGTCGTCATCGCGCTATAAGCCCACATTTTTTAATTTCTTCCCGTAACTATGAGAAATCATTTTAAATTTTTTTTTGGAAATACTTTTTGAAAAAACGGCATCGTAGCGTGAATTCTATTTTAAAAAGGAGTCCAATGCCGTTTACAGATCGAAAATCGGACAATTTGTTCAGACGTTATCGGTCTAGTAAATTTTGCTTATTTTGGTGCTGCCACGTGGTGGCGACAAATGGAACTAGTGTCGGTACATTTAGCCTTAATTACGTTTCAATACGTTCGCTGTAGTTCACTCCTGCGCTACAAGATGGCGACCGCGTCGCTACGTAGTTTGTAAACAATCCGCTAGGTGCCGGGAGTTTCGCATCGTAGTTTCCATGCCTGCCGAAAGGTGACAGGAGTGTCGCCACGCAGTTCCTATTCCTGCTGCTAGGTGGCAGGCGTTAGTTCCTACGATTGCTGCTAGGTGGCTGTGGAAATGAGGTGTTAGAATTGTCAACATTAGTTGAAAAAGACACTTGTACACTTGTAGTAATGTTTGGATGATATTGTCACTATATACAAAGAGTTTATCTGACTAATACTAATAGTCTCATACTCTTGCAGATTGAAACCAGCATGTATGCGCGACGGGAGGAGAAGCAAAGGATGTAGCCATTAGAGGATGTGCCATGTTACCGTGAAGTAACGTGAAGAATTACTAAGAGTAATATTAGACTGATAGCAAGTATGTGGGAATGTAGAATAGTAGACAGTGTTTGCCACCCTCGGCTGGTTTTCTGTGTATAGTTGTAAAACATGGTAAACGTATGAAAAGTTCTTAAACGATGTGTTAATACCAGGAAGTTGGTTCATAAGCAAGTCATCGTACTTAAAGTGTATGTATGTTTCAGTTGCAGGTTGTCACAGACAGTGCCCACAGTTCCGTGTGAGACATTTCCGACAAATAGCTGTACGTGGATTACTGGTATCTATATCTTTGTAGCTGCGAGTGAAAGAAGAGAATATTCATGAGGTAATAGTGTGTGAAGAAACCTGGTTCATTTAGGCTTAAGAACTGATGGAAGGGGAGTATAGGTATTGATAATGTCTGTGATTTTGCATAGTGTCTTGTAGTGCCTCTCAGAAGAACAGATGTAACGAGCAGACGTTTCTATTTCTTTATACCAAGAGCATAATCACATGAATCTCATAGTGAGTGAGTTGGAGAATGGGTAAACCAGTGATTGGGTTTGCATCATAACCTAGACCTCTGGAGCGTCAATAAATTATATTAGTAATGATAGAAGCAGTATAAATACACATACATTGCAGTAAACTGCAAAGAAGAGTTTAATGTGAAAAAATTAAAGGCAGATCCATTACTTCATAGTTCTAGGATATGCAAGGAGTGTGCATCTCATCTTCAAGTACATGTGAAATCAGAATTCTTGTGTGAAAGTGAGTTGTACTTGCAGGAAAGAATGTTTGTTTAGGGATTCCATGAGTGTATCTTGATTGTAAAGATAGTATAAAGCTGAAATGATCATCTTCCACATGTACTAGAACTCTCATGAAGCAACATGTATTAGTTTTAGAAGGATGTGTAAAGAAATTAGCAGAGAAGGAGGTTATTTACCTGTTGGTATAGCTTTACAACCAACTTCAAAGAAGATTTTTAATGTGAAAACACAGTTGATAGTACTAGTATATGCAAGGAGTGTGCATTTCATCTTCAAGTACATGAGAAAGCAGTGTTTTGTAGTTCATGTCTGAAAGTGAGTTTTACATGCAGGAAATAATGTATCTGTAGTGAATCCGTCAGTGAAAGTAGTTTGTATGGATAGCATAGAAGTTAAATGTTTATGTAGAAGCTTTCGGAGAATATTCATGAAGCAAGTAGTATTTGTTTCAGGAGGGTGTGTATTCCTAGTGAATGAAGTGAAAAAACAGGCAGATTGTTTAAGGACTGTGAAATGGGGCTAATTTTTATTATTCTGGGTATGCAAGGAGTATGCATTTCACCTTCAAGTACATGAGAAAGCAGTGTTTTGTAGTTCATGTGTGAAAGTGAGTTTTAAATGCAGGAAATAATGTATCTGTAGTAAATCAGTCAGTGATAGTAGTTTGTATGGTTAGCATAGAAGTTAAATGTTTATGTAGAAGCTTTCGGAGAATATTCATGAAGCAAGTAGTATTTGTTTCAGGAGGGTGTGTATTCCTAGTGAATAAAGTGAAAAAACAGGCAGATTGTTTAAGGACTGTGAAATGGGGCTAATTTTTGTAATTCTGGGTATGCAAGGAGTATGCATTTCATCTTCAAGTACATGAGAAAGCAGTGTTTTGTAGCTCATGACTGAAAGTGAGTTTATATGCAGGAATTAATGTATCTAGTAATGAACTAGTTTGTATTGATGGTATCGAGCTGAAATGTTTATGTGGAAGCTGTAGGAGAAGTTTAATTTACCTACAAGTATGTATTGTAGAGAGATGAGGTTTCCTTTCTGTACTGAAAATAGAAGCAAAGAAGGATGTAAACTTGTAGGTTTACAAGCAATTAGAAACAAGTGTTTTATGAGAAGTAACAGGCAGTATCTTTAGGAATTTAGGGCTAGCTCAATACTTATGTATTGCGCGGGGTAAGCATATTACTTTCTAATTGTTCTGAATGAAAAAGTAGTAGAGGTGAGTGTTAAAATTATATCTCGTTCTAAAAAAGAAGTAAAATCGCTGTAAAGTAAATGAGGGTTATAGGTTAGAAATAAATGCTTTAACTTCTTTGCCCGGTGATCGTCTCCAAAGAGTATACATAAACGCAGCAGAGTGGTATGCTTGCTCGTGGAGGTGACGTCATGCACGCGCATGATGTAAGAGATGTGGTACAAGTACGTCAGGTGTATGTAAAGAATGTTTGCAGGAGCCGTATCTTCGTCTTCTTCGAGTAAAGCTCAATGGTTGGGGAAAAGAATATCAGAGTAATAAAGTACTAGAATAAAATAGGTACGCAATGATCACATTGTGAGTGAGGAGTGATTGCTTTTACGTGATACGGACTTGAGTGAGGAATGTGTTAACCCGATACAAAATGTTAAATACAACAAGGAAGGTTGTATGCAGAATTACTGGTGAGAGTAGTAAACAATCTCGTTTTGGCTTATAGTTGAGAAACATAGAATATAGTATGTACTGTATAGAAACTGTGAGTAATGAAAGTATTTAATTCCAGATGCAGGAGGTGCTGAGAGGACGAGTGAACTTCGGAGAGGCTTTTTTATTTATGGTAATGCTTTTAAGGTCTTGTCTCACAAAGAATTAATGAATGTATCAAAGATGTTATTTTGAGATGAAATTCTTCATTCCAGGTCGGTCCCCTCTATTCTGCAGAATCGACAGCTAACCTTGATTGTACAGAAGGAGTGTGCTAACCCTATAGAAAATGTTACATATAACAAGGATGGTGATGAATGACTGGTAAAGAGTTGTAATCTTTCTCGTATTAGCTTATAGTTGTCAAACATTGAATATATTATGTGCTGTATAGAATCTTTGAGTAATGAAAGTATGTATTTGCAGATGCAGGAGGTGCAGTGTGGAAGAGTGAGCATCGGAGAGTCTTTGATTTGGTAGTAAAGCAGTTATGTTTTTGTCTCACAAAGAATTAATAAAAGTATGCAAGAGGATAGATTGTGTTAAAATTTTTCTTTCCTGCTACCCTTGAATGTACAGAAGGAACGTATATCCCACTGCCAGTGAAGAGAAGGCATTGAAGAAGGAGGTTTAAATAGTGAAATAGAAAGTACTGTGTTTGTGATAATGCAAGTGAAGTGATAATAATGCTCCCTTAAGAGTAAGCGGCATTAAGTGCTAGGTACGAGTAAGTGTGAAGCATCATATCGTAGCTCAGTTAGGCACGGACAGATATACTAGGAGAATGAACGTAGTTCGAGTGAGCTATAGAGGTTGATTTAGCCTTATAACATGCCGAGGGAAATGGGAGTTGGAAATGTTTGTGTTAGTTACTCTGTCTCAACAGCAATATCGAATACGTGTAAAGGCATGATATGTAAAACCAAGGTGAAGGTAGCACTATCAGTAGGCAAACTTGTAGGATGTGAGTCGGAGTTAACAGTGAATGGCCTCTTAACCTTTCATAGAAGATGTGAATAATAATTTATTTAGGTTCTTTGATAGTACATGGTACCATTTTACACCATGTCATGAAATGATATAGACTAAACCACTGAGTAATACAAGTTTTAACATTAGGACATTTTGTTGTATAATAGGAAGATTACCTTATTACAGAATAATGAATTAATACATTAAGGTTAGTTTTTGGAAATAATGCATACATTATTACATTGCTTAAAAGAATACTTTCATTAACACAAACAATATTAATAAACAATTAGTTACATACAACTATAGTTATATGTTTAATGTATCCAATGATGGTTACATTCAATCATCTAGATGAAGCATACATTTTATCATATCTCTTAATTGTATACCAACCAGAATATTCTATTTTCTGAGATAATGGTTTTGTGTAGTTTTCATTTTATAACTCATCTAAGTAATATAATGCTTTGTGTATTAAGAATTTCTTTAGTTCCCTTTTGAATTTGAGATTGTTTAATTTTTTTATTTCATGTGGCAATTTGTCGAAAAATATCACTCCTGAAAGATAAGGATTTTTGTCAGTTTACTGAAGCTTTGTACTCACAATGTGTTTATAGTTCTTATTTCTGGTATTATAGTTTTGTATATCTTTATTTTCTAGTGTGTTTCCATAGAATTTCATTGAAAGTATGTACAGTAAGGAAGTTCCCTTCTTTGAATCTATCTCTGCAGGTTTCTGTTCTTTTCATTATGTAAATGGTTCAAATTGCTTGTTTCTGTAAAGTGAGTATTCCTGAAAAGTACGTTTAGTATGGACCACCCCAAATATTTATTCCATACTGAATATGAGGACATATTATTCCATAAGAAATTGTTTTTAGTTCCTTTTCTCCTATTATTTAACTCAATTTTTTTAGGACAAAAATTCCTGAGCTTACTTTATTACATACTCTGTGAACGTCACCTAGGTAGGGTCCTTCTCTACACCTAGGAATGTAATTATTTGAAAATTGGGTATAGGTGTAGTATTTACATTCATTGTAATGGATTTAATGTCTTGAGGATTGTGTGTGAACATCACTACATTTGTTTTGTTAACATTAACATGAAGGCCAATTTCATTGTATGACTGAACAGTTTCTAATAGGCAGTTTGTTGTTGGTTTATTTAATTCATCTTGTGATTTGTACCAACATAGAAGTGTTGTTTAATCTGCATTAATTGTAAGTGTTGTGTTGTTTCTCAGTTGTAAAATATTGACATATACCATGTACAAGAATGGGCCTACCACCTGAATGATCCTAGAGGAAAGCCACCATGAGTTGTGATTGTATTTGATCAGCATCTGTTAATGGAATAATTTTCTAGGTAGAGTATTTCTGTAGTTTGTGTAAGAGTATGGTGTGATTTACTTTATCGAATGCTTAGGACATATCCATAAATATTCCACTAACCTTTGCTTGGTTATTATAGTATTGTATAAATCTGTGATTGCAGTTATGGTTGAGTGTCCTGTTCTGAAACCATGTTGATAGTCCGACAGTAGTGAATTTATCTTCAAAGTATGGAATCAACCTGTTTAAAATTACCTTTTCTATTATGTTGCTAAATGTTGATATAAGTGATTTAGGCCTATAATTTGATGCCATATTTGCCTCACCATTTTGGTAGAGAGGGTTAATAATTGAAAACTTAAGGATGTCTGGAAATATTCCATTTTCAAGTACAGAGTTAATTAGATGTTCCAATGGAAGTATTACTGAATTGACACAAATTTTTTTAGTGCTACAATTGATACCTCATCTCAAGCTGCTGATTTTTTGTTGTGTAATTTCATTATATTTTCTATTTCTTTGGTTGTTTGTTGATACAGGAAGATTGAGTTTGTGAGTGCAGTATGTGTTGTTGTGTTTTCTACTCCTCTTATTCTGTTGTAGGAATTTGGTAGTGTTCTTGATGAAAAGTAACAATGAAAGATGTCATTTACTTTATATGGATCTGTTACTGTAATGCCTTCATTACTCTTTAGTTGAATATAATTTATTTCATCTCTGGATGTTTGTTCATTAACAATTTTCCAAACTGCCTTAATAATGTTATCAGAAATTTCTTATCTTTTATATATTGCCTGTTTCTTATCTTTTAGCAACAGTTGGTGGTATTTTTCTCTGAATTCTTTATATTTGATGTGATACATTTGCAATTTTGTTTCACAATAAAAAATAAGCCAAGTCATCATTTCCCTCTTAACAGTTTGAGTTTGTTTGGAGAATATAACTCTGTCATTTTGGTAATTTGTATACTAATATTTCACTGGGCACGTGAAGTTGAAGATCTTTAGAAATACATTCATGAATGTGAACTTTCTGAGAAGAGTGAAAGGGGTAAAAAAGTCATAACATGTAGATTGTAAGCAGCTTTGAGGATAGGCAAGAGGAACTTAGATAGGAAGAAAGATAGAAGAAGTAAGATCAGAGTGGGGATAAAATAGAGTTTAACTAGGTAGTGAGGAATTTTGTCCACCCCACGGTTTTCTTGTATGTGGGATTCTTCATTCCAAAGAGAGCAGTAGTTTCCCTCTGTTGAGTCTGAAGAACCAAGTGCAAAATTTATCTTGAAAATGAAGGTGGAAGTGGAGCAAATGTTAGTTGTAGTATAGAGGCAAAATCAGAGAGGAGTAGGAAAGTGGCAACTGAGGGTGCATGTATTCATATTGAGTGCAATATAGTTGATTCAGTATTGAAAATACATTACAGGAAGTAGAGTTAAATTAAATATTTGTAGTAAATACAAAAGACATTTGTAAAAGCTAGGGAAAAACCAAATGTCTAAAAAATAATGAGAAAATAAGAAATGTTGTAATGAGAATGATGCATGTGCAGGGTCCATCCTCAATGAGTTACAAACATGGGGGGTGGGGGGGGTCAAAGGAAGGAACAAAATAAGTGAAAATTAATAGTACTAGTTTATATCAATGCTGATACGAGTTAATGATGTATGTATTGTTTAGTCTAGGAGTAAGTAAGATGCTCCAGGAAAGATTCAGTTTAATGTACAATATGAGTGTGTACAAGGAACAGAGAGGGAAATGGGACCATAACTAAGATGTAATATTTATTAAATTCCGGGTGGATGTGTTGTGAAAGCAGTAATCCTCACCATTTTTAAACCAGGAAGTCTTGACGTTATTTGTACAATGAATGTAAAGTCATTATTTCTGAAATAACATTAAAAAAAAATTCTTAATTTTATAGGGAATTATCTTTGGCTCGGCACTGTATTAAAACGTATTCGAGAGAATTGTAGGTGATGAAGTTTACGCGCCAATTATCAGCATCCAAACAAAGAGTAGACAAGAGCGCGGCAACGTGGACACTTGCACAGTGTAGCTGACGTCATACACTCGCTGTAAGTAAGTGCTCTCCGAAGTACGTACGTGTGTCTGCAGGTAAACAAATGGAATTGGCGGGAAGCATTCTATATATCAAGGAGTAAACACGCTCGCGCCATTGCTGTAGGCGATTCTATTAAAGATATAATGAATGATGTGAGTCCAAACTGTGAAGATGCGCCAGGAGAATAGTTTCATGTAACATTACAATGTAACTTGTAATGTGAGAAACCGAACCCCGATAGGGTTGCCCACAAGGGGCAACAGGATCCCGTCATGCCGAAAGTAATGTCAAACGGAAGAAAATATGTGGGGTCCTCACGAGTATGGTTTCATGAGGCTTATGACGATTCGGGAAACAAGAAATCATAAGCTGGCGAGTTGTTCTCTTCGAAAATCCTACTACTTTCAGAGAGCGGGACTTGAACAACTCCCAATAATATTTCTTTTTTCCCTCTCTCTCTACACACTCGTATGTGTGTATGTATATACGTACATACATACGTATACATTTGTAAACAAAGCAGGACCAGACGGCATAGTTTTAGTTACAAATATGTGGACCCGGGCCACCACCCATGAAAAGATGGCGAGAGGAAAAGAAGGAAAAGTCGACTCGTTTCAGAGGGCGGAACATCAACAAATCCGACGTAAGAGAATGAAACTCCCGACAAGCATGGTTTTAAAGAGGACTATCTCGAACAAGGAAAGACAGACTATGGGAATTGCAGCTGAAAAGAAGGCGAGACTTTCATTATCAGGGAGAAGTAGTGGAAGAGGGTGGGGCGGGGCGGGGCGGGGGCTGAATTTTGAAAATTCGATTTCTCCGGAAGTAATGGTCGTTTCGAAATGCGATGTCTGCCGACGGACGCCCACGATCGTACGCTACCCGAAAAAAAATCGGCGTTCGAAACGAACGGTTAGGTTAAAAAAATGTTTAAACAAATGTTATTAACAATTGTCCTAGAATTTTTGTAGCATTTTTCCCGTGTTGCCCGCACGTTCTCGAGTGAAAAATAAGAAAACGGAACCAATCTGCCTCGAGCCTATGCGATAATCACGGAAAATCGCCTGACGGGAGTAGACCCTTACCCAGCCTCGAGAGTCTGCCGAATTCACGACTGTGAAAGCAACCCGAAAAACTCGCAACTTTGCGCTCTCATAACTCAGAGGTTTATGAAGCCACGACCTCGAAACTCGGCGATCACGTAGACGAGAAGCTTGACTTTCGATTCCGGTCAACACCCACACT
>BLKR01001304.1:187500-308779 GCA_011170035.1 Teleogryllus occipitalis | reverse complement strand
AGAGTTGTTTTTATCCGAAACCAGCTATATCGCGGCCGAAGAACGAGTTGTATTGTATGTACCGGGTGCTGTGAAATGTCTTACTGAAAATTCTGTTTGTAAATTATACCAGTTTCTAAACTAATTTCAATGTTCAATTGTAACTTTTTTTCGGTTTATGAAACTTTTGATACGGTGAAGATATACATGCACATTTGCAATTAATCAAATTTCACTAATATGCCAAATCATAAAGGTATTTCTCTTTCGTCGATGTTATTACTGTGATTCTAAATATACGTCCGCCCTCAAAATTGGCCAAATGCCTTACACAATTTTTCTTTAAATTTGAGTCGTGAATTATAACATTTGCCCCAAGTAAGCATCACCCATTTTGAAATAGAATAAAATAATACCTACGTTTTTAATCATATTATGTTCAATCGTTTACCGTAATTCTAATAATTTTCTTTCAGTATTTGAAAAAGACAAAAAGCGCTTGTCGAAACGCTGTACAAAGTAGGACAAAACTGAGATACATGAACTGTGATAATGGATTATTATTTTTTTAATAAAAATAAGTCAAAATAGGAATGCAAAGTAGAAGTGCAGGAGTTTTAAACCTATTTATTCACTTCACCAAAAATGGCCTTTTTGTAGTCTCTCAGTACCGCCGAAATGTATGCGTTTTGAGGTGCTAGGAGTATTCCGGGTAATGGGTTAGGTTGGCAGTGATGTAGAGATGGGCGATTAACTCTTTGGTCCCGTACGCGTCACCGCACGATTGTCATACATCGTAGTCACCCTCTCATAGGGAATTCCCAGAAAATCATCCTTGCAACGAGCACGTTTGAACGGCCTTGAGAATTGCTTTAGTCACATCTGAACCCGCCAGCGCTAAACCGCTTAACGTTGGGTGACGTGGTAATGGCTAAGGGAACACAAAAACGCTCTAATTGGTTAGGAAACCAGTTGATCGTTATTTTTTACGGTAATGAGTGACTCATGTTTCTGAAGGTTATGGGAGTATTCTGTAGATATTATTTGAATTTCCTTTCGAGACGGGCTGACCCGCCCATTTTTTTTCTCTCAAGATAATTCTCTAAATATAATTCCAATTGAATGTGTACTTGTCAAGGATATCTTGTACTACTTTTTCTAGTATTGTGTGCTTTGAGAGCACAAAACACTCACCATCTATCGTCCGCGAAGATGCAGTTGGTTGTACATTAGATTGTACAACAGTAGATTGTAATTAATATTTACGCCGTAACAACGAGAAGTTTAAGAAATAAGAATAATGGTAATTATCAACACGTGCTATTTGTTGATTTGTATACGATTAATATTTTCGTCTTCAAAACTCTCCGTATGTCTCGCGTTTCAGGGTACGTAAAAAAACGTAACTTTTAATGCAACGGTGTATCAATATTTTTGAAATAGAGAATTGAATCATTGAGGGATTTCAAGAGTATAGACAGGGTTGGGAATCACTTAAGGTTACTCGTTATGATGTCCTTGTGGAGAGACATAGATAGAGGGAATACATGCGAGCTAAAATGCCTCTCGACGTGAAAATATCACGCATGACGTTGTGAGATCAGATACCTCTTAGCTGTGTTCCGACAGTTAGAAATGATATGGGACTTAATTGTGTCAATTTTACACTTTTCGATATACTTATGAATAAAATACATCAGTGGCGCACCCAAGAGGGGGGAGGGGCTCATGAGTCTTCAGCCTCCACTTCCCTAGAATCCAATAATACATTCTCAAAAATATAACCTTTTGTATTTAGTAACGAAAGTCATTCAGTTATCAATATCTAACGTTGTGAATATTAACTGCATTGTGTCCATGAAAAATTCTTTATAAGAAAAAATTGACTCGACTGGATACTATACGAGCTCCCCTACACACACACACACACACACACACACACACACACACACACACACACACACTCCTGGTTGGCCCTTTGTAAGTACATTAAAGCATTTCGTGTCGTATTTTTCGTTCAGATGTGCAAATGTCTAAACTTCATAAATGGGTTTAGTGACATACGTGAAAACGTATCGGTGGGACTTCTTTTTAAAATGTTCGCTTTCTGAGATCTCCAGGAGAAAATAACTGTCCACGACATGGAGCAATTTGATCCACGGGGAGGGTGTGTGTTCGAAGGCGCGATATCGATCGCGTCTTCGCGTCGAGTCGATAGAGGTGCTGTGCTCGCGCGGGGAGGTGCGCCCGTGCCTTCCCAGATATTGATCCAGCATACTGAAATGCCCTTACGTAATCCCACGACGACCAAGGTGGCGGCAGGAGCAGCTTAACCAGCAACAACGGCGGCAACATTGACGACACGTTAATTGGCGTGCCGCGTAGAAAAAAAATAACTTATCGATGAGCACGAGCTAAAATTCTGGTAGGTTGTTGTGGCCCCTTAATTACAATAGGATGCCACCGGGCAGTTTCCCTTCCGTCGTTCAATGTGGAGTCTCCACGTGTTCGGTACAAATGTTAGTTGAAGTTGATGCTATTTGACACGATTGCGCCACACGCGTAGGGCGTTAATGCTTGGTATGTGTTAACTGTATCGTATCCGCAAGACGTCATGCCCAGAGCCCGGAAAGCGGTCGGTTCCCCTACATGTGTGTGTATAGTGTAGTACGGGTGTTTAAAAGGTGTTCGCTGGAACGGCCACACTTGGAGAGAACCGAAGGAAATACGACGCCTAATACTCTGCGGTGAACGCATTAAACTGCTTTAGTGTACAGATGCGAGCTTAAGGCAGGAGCCGGAATTCTGCATTCACTAGAATGGATAACTACATCGAGCATCTAGAAAATAAGTTTTACTTCCGGCTAACAGGTAGCATGCCATATATTTGGTGCGTGAGCATGGGGTTACACGTAGCAATGGTATGCATTAGGTAGCACTGCCTGGTTTCTCTCAGTAGCTCGAATATAGCGGATGAAGATGGGCGGCTCTAATTCCATCCTGTGTCGCTTGCGAGGTTCAGTCTATTATGATGTTTCCACGCACAGGACACGACTTCGATCGATGTCAACTAGAGTATCAAGGGGCTAAATATCAACGATGTAGTGCACAATGGGCGACCATTCTTCGCCACGAACGGTCTTGTGGAACATGTTCAACACCTAATTTTGGATAGCTTTTTAGCTAGGTCGAATTCAGTCGCTGTCTCGAGAAGAATTCTAGCGATTTGCTGCTCTGATCGGTACTTTTCCGTGGTTTCTCCGATCAACACCAGGCGAATGCCTGAACCGTTCCCTAACAAATGGGGGTCACGCACCGCGCGCGATCTTTCCGTCCTCTTCCTTTTCCTCTCCTCACCCCCTTACACACACTTACACAAGCACACACTTCACTACCACACATGCCGGGAGACAGGTCGGAAGCGTCGAGCTTGACCCGGCTGGGGCGGTGCCCCGCTGGTGGAAGATCCCTGGTTGGGGAAAACCCCTCTAGTTGACGGTAGGTCGACGCCGAATATCGCCATCGAGCGGGGGAATATCACCGCCATTTCCCGATGAAAAAATGTATTACACATATGGGACTAATGACCTCGGCAGTTGACGTACCCGGAATCACTAACAATCAATAAATCAACCTAAGGGGAGAACCGCCATTTCACAGTTGGTTTTCACTAGTGATATCTCCCATTCCTTATTGCACGAAATTGTTTATTAAGTGTGGGAATGCGATGTGTGTGCTGAGGCAACTGACATTCGAACACCAATTAATGCGCATGGGATCAGCAATGGCATTTCTGGAGCAGCACCACTATGACGAGTTTCGGGATCTGATTGCCACAGGCGATGAAATGTGGCTTGCACTGTTTCTCAGAAACCAGACTTGTGTCAATGCATTGGCGTCACACTTGATCACCGGGCAAGACCAAATTCAAGCAAACTCGATCAACAGGGAAAGTGTGCTGCACGTTCTTCTTGGACAGAAAGGGCATCTGTACATAGTTTATGGCCAGGGATGAGACGGCAAACGCTGAACGTTTCTGTGCAACACTAGCATTTGCGAACGGTCATTCAGAATAAGCGCCGCCAGGTAGGACAAATATCTGATTTCTGGTGGCGATCATGTGGCAAAATCTTGTATTTGCTATATTACTCCGGCCATGTGATGGAATCCATGAGGGAAAAAATTAAACGGTTTTAATTTTAGCTGAAAAATAAAAATATTAGGTTTATGATTCCGCCTATTCTTATATTGTGCATACGAAATTCTTTCATATTTAGATCTTTATTTAGTCAAAAAGCAGTAAAAAATCTGTATGTGACGTATGGGGAGAAAATCATCTGCACACGCTTTCTTGAGTTTCAGCGAAAAGCGCGAGATTAACATTTCAAAAACTGGACATTTTCGTTTCCCGAGTTATGGAAAACTTATTAGTAACTGTAAACTGCTGATTTGATTTTTCTGCACTGCTAACAAAATAATAACTCAACCCAAGCTCTACTATCACTACAAGCAAATCGAGAGCTCAACAAAACGCGCGCATAGTGAAGCTACATTGACGTCCAGAAGCAATTATATTTTATGTAATATAATATACACAAATATATTTTTGGTCTGGAAATAACTGTTTCACTCTGTATCCGTTTATACAATACCATGATACCGCAGGATTTATGAAGACTGTTTTTATTGATATACTTGATTTGTTGTAGGAGAGTATTTTATTTTGTTGTTGAGTATGCGTGCTACATTTTGAAAATTAATTTTGTGTGTTTTTATTCAGCTTTTTTGATACTGCAGGTCAATAGTTTATTCTAAAAGAAGTACATATTTCTTGCTCGAGATCCTATGTAGTCTCGATCAATGGTTTTCCGTCTTGTAAATTTCCGTGCTCATTTATGAGAATGAAGTCTTCTGAATACTGAAAATGTTTTTGAATGATTGGTGTTTCTTTAATTTATGTAATACTATATCATTACTTTAATTTTTTAAAATAAAACGAACAGACTGATCGTAACTACAAAAATTAATATTTAAATTAGTACATACACAAAGCATTGGAAAAAAGTGGTAGTAGAAAGTAATATTCGTTTAGAGGTAAACGGTAACAGATGAACACGCTTATTGTTATTGCTGTGGAAGGTAGCAATTTGAGTGCCCATCAATAAATAATGAACACGTAATTGTATTGAAGCCCACGAGCATTCCCGTTGCAGTTTGTTTATAATTACAAACGTTGCTTGCACTAGAATACTGAAAATTATCAGTTTGGACACCCATCTTTCTCGTTCGTGCCGACGTAACGCTCAGCTTTTTCCTGATATGGATAATACATTGAAAACTATCGGGCACAATTTTATATTGAATACATTTAGGACACATTTCTAAACAAATTATGAATATAATACTGGACACACATGTGGCGGAGGAACCATCAGTGTGTTTGGGGCTAGTTGAATTTCCTATTTTTGTGGAAAACTGATTGTCACGTTCATGGCGACGGCAGGTGCAGTACACCTCCGTCCCGCGAAGCGAGGTGGTGCGACGAGCTGTGGTCGCCAGTTCGATTATCACCCGACCTCTCACGACCCTACATTCCGTTCCCGACCCTCGAACCTCGCTTCACCCGACCCCTCCCCCATTTCCTTCTCGTCACCGTTGCCACAAGATTGAAACAGTCGTCGACTAGCGGCGTCGAACGCGCGTGTGTGTGAGGGGGGGGAGCGGGTTAGCGCGGGCGGACGCGCGCGTCTGGCGGCTGACTCGCCGAGCGCGGTCGGCGTGGGCGTGTTTCTCCCAGCGCGATTATGTAAGGCGCGGTGTGTCGGTGGGGAGGCCGCGAAGATGGTGGTGGTGACGGTGACGGTGACGGTGACGGCGGAAGAGAAGGTAGAGGTAGAGGACGGTGAAGGCGGTGGGGATGTCCTCGGCCCGAGGAGAGGAGAGGCTATGCGCGGCGCCGCACCGCACCGTGTCGGCAACACCGCTGCGCCCGCAGCCGGTGAATGACAGCAGGCGCCTTGACGTCATGGATGATATCACTGTGTATGTAAGAGTGTGTGCGTTCGTTCGTTCGTGCTCGCGCATGTGTGTGTGTGTGTGTGTGTATGTGTGTGTGTGTGTGTGTGTGTGTGTGCTCGCGCGCGGGTGCCCGTGGCGTGTATGAATTCCATGCCCCGCCTCCGCGCCGTCCGTGGCCGTTGCCGTTGCCGCGGTATCGAGCGGCCCGCGTGGTCGCTTGAACGCCGGGGCGTTGGGGCAGTGGGTGGGCGGAGGGGGAGGGGAGTTGGGTGGCGACTCATGCAATCGCATTGTGGGCTTGTTGGGACTGGATAGGAGGAACTGATACCTTGGAAGGTCCCCGCCAACTGTCCCGTAGATTGTGCTTGGAACGAAGCGGCAAGGGATGAACGGGTGGCGACAGACTTGGCACGTGCACCGCCGAATTAACATCTTGGGGGAGGCGAGGGGTCACTCGCGGAATAATTGGGGCCCCATAGCTGTGGTTATTTTTTTAGGGAATGCATGTCGGTGTCGCTTCCTCTGTGTGTGTGTGTGTGTGTGTGTGTGTGTGTGTGTGTGTGTGTGTGTGTGAATAGGTGATTGGGCATAGGGCTTGAAACGGATAGTAACGTTGCGATAGATGTTCCTGGTCTTGAAACTACATTGAGGGAGGGATGTAGATATCTCTTGAGGCTTTCTTAGTGAAAATTTCAGTAGTTCCCCGAAGTTATTTCTTACAATGTTGAATTTCTAATCGTCTAGGTACGACCGATCTGCACACGCTAGTGTGCGAGCCTCTGTACGTGTTTGCCCTCCCGTCCGTGTCTGTATGTCCATGTGTCAGCCGATCGCGTGTGTTGTATCATCAGGCAATCGTCTCGATATTGATGTATAGGGAGAGGATTTCCATGCCCTGAAAATCTTGACCTATGCTTTTAAAAATATGCATGTATGACCTAAAAATGAAATGTGCAATTTAATATACAATTAAAATGATTTCATTTCCTATATAAACCTGTCTTAATAAAAGTTTAGGAGAAGCGTGCTCGGAATGAAAATTAATATTTTTGGGCAAACATTATATAATCTACCGTATTTCAGGGGAGAAATAACTGAAGTAAATATTAACCTTGGTACAGTACAGTGTTCGTCTTGTCGCATTTCTGCCTACTTTAAAAAATATCAAAAAAAAATAACATACCATTAAGGGTAATTTCATAACGTAAGCTTACGCAATAGCATAACGTCAAGGTAATAACTTAAAATTTCACTTCTTTTGACAATTTCTGTGCCGTATTGTAGTATTTTTTCTATTTTCGTTTTTTTCTATATTATTGCTGTTGTTACAAGCTATTTCTAATCAATAAACCCTCTCAAATAAATATGAAAATATGAAACGTTTTAGAGAAGTTTGTTTTCACGAAGTACGGTATATGGTGTTTGTGTTATGGTATATGGTGATCTTTGTGTTATGGTATATGGTGATCTTTGTGTTATGGTATATGGTGATCGTTGTGTTATGGTATATGGTGATCGTTGTGTTATGGTATATGGTGATCGTTGTGTTGTGGTATATGGTGAACGTTGTGTAATCGTATATGGTGATCGTTGTGTTGTGGTATATGGTGAACGTTGTGTAATCGTATATGGTGATCATGACACTGATTGGCGAAGGTAGAGGCGATGATATTGGCATTAGTCAGGCTGCGGAGACTGCGCAACATACCATTGCACTGCCGCACGCGTGACCGCCACTCGACTCTTCCCCGCTCCACCCTACTAACGCCCCTACAGGCCCCTGAAGTGCCAGCAGCGCGACTACCATTGTGCTCTTATGCTTGCGACCAAGGGTTGACAACTTCTCACTGGGCCATTTGCCTACGTTTGGCGTGGCCCGGAAACGAAGTGTAGGTTAGCGGGCAAATTCGGTTAGTATTCGTATGAAGTCTCGGATGTGGTTTGTTGGTGGACAATGTATGATCGGATTGCGGTGGAAAATTTGCCGCACACAGTTCAGTTCATAATGGGTTTATAGTTCGTCTAAAATACAGCCACTCATATTCATGTGACAATTTGTCGCAGATAATGGAGGAAATGCCTAATTTGAATAATCCATCCTTTAGTATCTAGATATATGCCCTTTTATACCAAACGCTAGGTTTTGAAAAAAACGTACGTAATTGCTTCAATTTTTATTGCTCGTATAATAATATGTAAAGCAGTAGTTGGTAGATTTATCTTCTATCGTAGGACGCGTCTAAGAGTATGAAAAAAGGGCTGCCGTAAAACAGCGTACGTTAATGCTGGCCGGTTTTGCTTCTTCCTACACGAATACATTAATGTGTACGTATAAAACCCGTTTGCACAGAGAAAATAAACTCCGAAGTGGCCTGTAAACATAAGCGGCTATTCACGGCTAGGGTTAGATTTGACTATGACATACAAGTACGTGCCATGGGCCTAACGTATGTTGCAATGGCGCTGCATGTATCGTGACGTGCAGGTGTAAAAGTATCGTATGTGGTACATGACGTTCAGTGGTTGTAGCAGAGAGGAGAGACAGCATATTCACCATCTAGAGAGCGTTAAAATTCCGTGTGCACACAGACGTTTGGAGGAAGAAAGATAAAATTTCCATTCATATTGACGTAGGTTGTTATAACGTACAAAATGGCTTTTGTGTACCGAAATAATACATTAGTTTCGCAAGCTAGATATTAGATTGAAATAATACGAAAATAAGTCCAACGAATTCATTATTTTGTATTACCTTTGAGAGTATTCTGTCGTTGATTATGATTTCCTATATTTTGTCATTTTCCAAATTCTTTTAAGCTGAAAGATGTTGATAACCCTTAGTTAATAAAAGGGTATGGCTAAAATAACTCTTCAAAGAGATGTTGCCGGAAACTCCAACCGCCATTTCCACATCCTGCGAATTTCAAATTGTGTTCGGCTGGATGGAAGAGCGGGCCCATCTCACCGCATATTACGAAGGCAATTTCAGGCGGAGTTCAAAAGCGAGCAAGGGAACGGTGGCTGGCGGTGGAGGGGGCAGTCGCTGTACCACGGAAATACAGGGAACAGGGTGCATTGGCTAAGAAGCTTCGGCGTGATCAGGAACACCCATTGACGCGGTTTGCCTTGAGTGAATGCATATCTATTGGTTCCGGGTGCGTCAAAGATTTAAAGCTCTTCACGCCAACAGGATTGTGAGATCCAGAGCCGACTTATACGACGATTTGCGAGTTTTCCCCATTTTGGGATGTCTCCCAGCGGGGCACCGTCCAACCGCATGTAATTGTTTGATTACCTACGAGTAACAGTTCGCTTTATATATGTGCGTTCGAAAATCACTTAATTGTTTATGTTGACGATGGAGATCTGATACTTTGATTTGTCGCGTGATTAGGAAATTACGAAGTGTTATGGGGTACATTGTTTTTTTATGCCACAATCGTAATTACTAAACGTAAATTACCTTAAAAGAGATTAGAGTCCTCAGCTGTAGGTTGTGTTTGCGCCAGGCGAAAGTATTTTGCTCTATTCAGGTCTGAGAAATGCATATTTTTTTGGTGATTTGTCCCGCAAGCACCACCAACGTGACTTGATAAGACTTGGTCTATGAACATGTAGTGTGTCAATGTGAGTGTGGTTGTGCGCGTGTTGGGGCCGGTAAGTCGAAGAGAGCATACCGTTTTTAATAGTATTAAATTCTTTAATACTGTGTACACTTTTTTATACACGTACTATTTATTCATTACAACATCCTTACCGCACCCAACGACTTTCACTATTGTTTGTTTCAAATACATTTTACGTGAGATTACTATTCCAAACTTGCGTCTGTGAAATAGACTTTAATCGTGTAGTCAGAAGCCAGCAACTTCTTGGAGACGAAATATAGATGTAAAAACTATAAAATTAGGGCATAATTATTTAATTCAACCAAGTTGTTTATACCAATTGTACCAATTTGTACCAAATGTAGTTTTATCGTTTATGCTGAATTTGTTCAGTGAGTAGTTGATGACCACATGTTTCTGAAAGGTTGCATTTCATCTCTCGTCTCTGCATTTCATCTCTAGTTGGAGGATTGTGTTGATATGCGACGTAGATTATCAAAGAGAATATGGATCGCGCGCTCAGGAATAACTTCTCATTAAATTCCGAAAAAGTGTTTGCAATAAAAGCAGTTTGTAATTGTAAATTTCTTTACTGAACTTGTGCATTAATGGATTTATTATACTACTTTTGCTACACAATTTAAAAGTATTAAATGAATGCTACTTCGTGGCTATTCTAACGAAGTTCATCAATAGTTTACGGTTGTATGAACCGCTACTGATCAGTAGATTTTTGCCGCAAGAAACATATTACGACAAATAAGATAGTGTACAGAGTACATCATCCACAGTAATTCGTAAATGAAAATAGTATTTTTTTAAATCGGTAGTTCAGATTCGCTGTTTATGAATATCGATAGTTTGTCTCGACCCACTCGAAAATAAGTCATCCGTTGTACGAATTTGTCCGCCGGCACCAGCAGATTATTGCACCTCCGTACCTTACCTCACCTGTAGTGCATATATACATGTACGTATATATACACTGTAGTGCGTCGTTCACTTGTACGTACGTATAAATGTCAGCTGTTCCGAGTTGATAACGGTGCACGGACCATTTTCATCATGCAGCAACATGACAAATTGAACTGAAACGTAATGTCACTTTAGTGACGTTATGTTTCCAACAGTGACGAAACGCCTACGTGTTAACAGCGTTGTAAGATATTCGTGTAATATGTATATTAATTTTGCAAGTCGTTCGGTGTAATTGGAGTAGATAAACCTGTTATATTCGTTAAGAGCTAAAACTAAGAGTTGTACCTAATAAATTTTTGAAAATAATAATTTTAAACATCAGTAAGCAAAATACTGCGTGTGATATATTGAAAAGTATGAAATATTTTGTCCTGAAAAAATAACAATATTTCCACATTCTCTGTGATGGTAAACATGGCAACGGATGACGAGAAAAATAGGGGAATGAAAGATATGTAAATATTTCCTTCCAACGTTGTTTTAACTTAAATAGGTAGCGTCTTCGAACTTTTATATATTAGAAAAAGAAACAATACAAGCTACTAGCCTTTTTGAAGAAAATATTGTTTATCCAGATACTGAATGTTAGTAACAGAAAACGCATTACCAGGAGACTCTGTGCGTAGCGGTTGCATCTTCAGTCTATTCCGGAACGCGTTCTTCACTTCACTGATTTAGTATCAGTTTTTTAATATATATATATATATATATATATATATATATATATATATATATATATATATATATTCATCATAGTTAAAAACTGTGTGTGACGTGCTACGGGGAGTGAATTCTGTGCAAGTTTTCATAGGTCTGAGATCCTTACCCTATGCCATTTGCTACTTGATTTTTTAATACAGAAGAAAGTGATGGTTTTAGTTTGTTGATGCAAATGGATATGTTTGCGACTAGGAATTGCTACAGGCATTAGTCACTACAGGCATACAAGTCGACATAAAAATATATTATACACGTTGTACACTTTGATTATCAAATCACGGTTATAACATGGTCGGCATCTGCTCATGTAATAAAGAACTATTCGGTTACATTCGTTTTAATCGTTTAAAGGTTTCATTCATAATCATTCATGCGGATTTTAAATGAGAAGTGGACCAAATGAATTCTGCGGGCTCGGGTCATACATCCCAAATTTCTTAACGAACTTGAACTAGCTAATTGAATGTCATGCAAGCTGAGTAGCTTCCCTTGTCTGAAGTTGAAGACCGGCAGTGCCGAATGACCCTTACAAGGACGTCCGCGGGGACGCGTGCTTTTCTGCTGAATATTCGTGTCCGACGCCGAGTGGCCGACGTAGCACAGTGTCTGGCAACGCGGCTCCCCTTCCACTCGCCTTCCTCCAGTCGGCTTCAGCGCGCGGTGTGTTTGTGTGAGGCGATAAGCGGAGCGGTGAGCCCGTGTGCGAGATAATACGCGTCCGACTCGCGCGCGTCACACCGTCCGTGTCAGGAGACCAAACACCATTGACCCCAATCGGATCCTCTCGCACGTGGGAACGCCTCCCGCTTCTACCAAATTCGTTCTCGAAATGGAGAATACCTTGGGGCCACGCCCAATGTTATAACCAGAATTTTTTTTTCTTTCGGCGGGTATTTCTCTAACAACGATTTGACAGAAATTTATTTATTTATTTATTTAGTCAAAAACAGTCAAAAACTGTATGTGACGCATGGGGGAGAAAATCATCTGCGCACGCTTTCTTGAGTCTCAGAATTCAAAAAGTAAAAAAGTAAATTGACGGGCATCTTTTTTTACGTTATATTTGCGGTCCAAACAAGTTTCACATGATGATCACAGAACCTAGTTGCGAAATTCTAAAACATTATCTCGAAAAGTGAAATAACGTGATGAAATTGTTACTAAGTATTTTTAGAAGGTAAATTTAAAAATTTGTCGCTTTATGTTTGAAACGGAAACGGATAACTAAAGCACCTTATCTTCAGTAGATGCTAAAATATTTTAAAGATATCGAGGATACATTGTATTCCAATATAAATTCTTAATGGACCCGATAATTACGTTGGTTTTATATCACTTCCTGGAATAAAACGAAATCGATAGTGTGCCTTTCATAAAATCGCAAGGTAGGTAATTAGAAAATAAACTGGCGAAGAAAGGCATTTTTGTATTGTACCACCTAATTTTCTGTACCTTATTAAGTAAAAAATATTTTGTGTTTATTCACAATAATTGACACCTTTTTATTATGCATTGCCAGTTACTTAGAAGACCTCGCGTTTCTTGTGAGCTTTGAGTGAAATTGCATGTACATCTATTCGTTTTGTGTGAAGCTTTGTTCAGCCCACGCAATTCTGTGATTCATTCACAGGAAGTGGGGGGGGGGGCATTGATGGATTCATTGTGTTCGCCGTCCCCGCCATCTTCAGGCTCTCTCATGGGTGGGAATTGTTCGTGGAAGACCCGCGTCTGGGTCGAGGGCGTGAGACGAAATCGCTGCCCCGTTAAAAAGTGAATTAGAAAGCTGCTATCTTATTCCTAAGAATATCTGAATAGCGTATACGAGATTGCGCGTGAAAATCATTTGGTGCCAAGGCGCCAATGTGTTTCTTGCAACAAGAGCGCTGTGTATTTGAAAGAGTGAGAGTTCGCGTGTTAACAGAGAAGAAATAAAGTGAACGCCAGAGTTACGGTAGAAACGTTCAGAGAGTCGAAAGCAAGTAGATGGGTGACCGGTTTTATAGAACGTCTTTTTCAATTGTAGCACTAAAAGTGCTGACCTTTACTACATGTACACAAGGAAAAGGGATGCGCGACTGGAAGGATCGAACTTCCTTTTTCCGTTGGATGTGACCATTTCCGTGGTTTACCGCTGCCTGCCTAATCAGGCTATCTGGAGGATGTGCAGAAATTAATATGATGCAGGAGCGGACGAGGCCGGGATAATAAAAATGTACTTGTAGGCTAATACTGGTAGTGCGGTGAAATAGTGTTGATGAAATGGAACTGACACTGTTTAAAAAGGACGAGACATATGACATCATGTTTTTTTTATTCCTTCAAGAAATAAATTTAGTGGAAATGAACATTGTGGGCAAACGTATATTCAATTTTGAGTTTTTGTAGTAATATAATTACATTGGTTTAAAATCTCCATAGTCATCCTTAGCAAGGACTGTCTTATATTGCAATGAAGATTCGTTTTTGAAGACTGCCGATTCTGCATTGTTAACCGAACTGATGAGCGACATTTTTTCAGAATTCCACATTCATTTATCCAAGTAAATTGTATCCAGTAACTGTGACAGTCGCCAAAATTAAACTTAGAAGTTTATAATCACAATTCAGTTATCAATAAACTGTAAAAGTTTATTGAATGCAAACAATAAATTTATTTAAAGTACATTCCTTGATTTACAGTAGTTTGAGTACACAGACACGCATGCACAGATTTTATGCTGGTAGTGAGTGCTGGGAAGGAAAGTCGATATTGCATCAGCCGCCAGGCAATAGAAAAATCAGGCCGGCTTAATATTTTATTTATTCTCGTCAAAAACAGTAAAAATAAACTCTGTAACGTATTGGAGAGAAGTGTAAGAGTTTATTAAGATTAATTCTGTGCTAAGATGGCAAAATGATGTCACTTTTTAAAAATTTTCCATGACAGCAGTTTGAGGCATCAAAATGTCATGAAAAATTCCTTTGTGGCTTTTGTCGTATTGCAATTTGCCACCATTCTTTTTCATAAACAAGAGACATGCATCTTTGTCTACTTGTCAACATTAAGAAGCAAGAGTGATTTATGTCATTTTGTGTCTCATGTCATGACAAAATGACTTACATAATTTTGCCGACTTAGCATAGAATTTATAGCGTACTAAGAAAATAATTGTGAATAACAATATCAGATAACAGGATAATAACGTAGTTATAGTTTCCAAAATACGATAATTATAATAGAACGGGTGTTACACTGTAGATATGTGGTGATCTCAGAAAGAAATTTTCAATTGGACACATGGTCAAATACGTTTAACGTTCAATATTGCTTGACGCAATATTGATAGCTTGAAGCAGGCAGATATTGTACGTATGTGTCGATTGGGGAATTTTTTAATATGCGTTTCGAAAACAGTTGAAACAGGTGTAAATGTTTGAACGATATTTTTCAATCCCTTCTATTTATTCTTTTCACCTACTGTAAAATTGAATCAATTATTATTTTACTCGACCCGCCCAGTAAACGGGGAAACTTTCTATTTTCTGGACGAATACATATCGTAGTAAAATATGTTGAAAATTCCTAGAGCACCAGCCCTAGCCCCGGCGGCATCAACTTCACTTCGAATGTTCCGCTATGCAGCCTCCGCATAGATAATGACGCCATTGGGGACAGTGAAGGAATAAGATCTATCGCCATAAACCGGTAGATAAAACGTACCGATTTGTTTAAATAGGAATGTTACTGATAAGTAACATATCCATTTATGTATTTATTTAGTAAAAACATGTGACGTATGTGGGAGAAAATCTGCGCACGCTTTCTTGAGTTTTAGAATCCCTTCCCAACAATTTAACTATTAATAGTTGAAAGATAAAAAATAGTAATAATAATAATAAATGTAAAAAAAATTAAAAAGCGAGAGATTAACATTTCAAAAACTAGATATTTTCGTTGCCGAATTATAGAAAACTTATTTTTAACGGTAAAGTAACGAACATATTTGATTTTTCTTTTTAAATATTTTTATGTTTAAATATTATTGAACAATTTGCCTAATATTTCTGTAGAAGTAAATTGCAAATAAACAGAAAACATAAATAAAACATAAAACAAAGGACGAAGGAAGGAAACGACCACAGAAACAACATAGTGGAATAGTCATTTTCTTTTTATAGTTGTGACGGAAATCGAAAGTTGGTTCGTTGGGTGAAGCTTTCGTCCGTGGTGCGCGTGAAGACGACGCGGACGAAAACGGCTCGGCAGCCCTGCGATCGCAGACGTCGGCGGTGGGGGGGAAAGTGCTACTAGCAGAGAAAAGGCGGATGTGGTAGGCCACGCAGCGGGGCCGCTGAAGCACGAGCGGGAGAAATAAGTCGCGAGGGGACGCGAAAGAGCCGGCGAGCGATCCAGATGGAGTGGACAGTTGGCGGGTGGGGGGGGGGAGACGGAAGCCAGGCCGGCATACTCGTAGGCAAGCAGGAAGCGTTGCGGGGAAGCTTCGGATAGCTGGACAACAGGGATCGCAATGCGGCCACAGGCGGAAGATGGAGGGAACGGCGCCGGCGCCGCTAACTGAATTAGTTTACTACGCTCCGTGAAGTCACGAAGGTTAAGCGAATTCGAGACTCGCGGGTTCCTGGTTGGGTGACCGGCTAGGAAGCCCGGGATGTAACGGTGTCGAGCCCCTGATCGAAGAGATAAAATGCACTGACTACGACGTGACGAGACGTAACAAATACAGTAATTACTAAGTAAGGTAGGATTACTCCAGGGAAAGCGCTCAACGCCCAAGAAGGGTTAAGAGACGCCTTGCGTTAACGCAAATTTAAAAAAAGGAAGAAAGGACATTTGTAAATTCCTGGTGCGAAGGATGCGACAGATCTTGAAGCGAGTAGTGTGTGGGAATGGAACCAAAGTAGTAGAAAAGTAGTGATTTGCCGGTGGAGGAGCCTGATTGGGTGGGCTCTCAAGATTAACGGCTGAGAGAAGGGTGTGGCGCCTGCGGTGGGTAGCGCCGGGCTTCAAGTTATTAACGCCATTAGGTCGATAGATTCCCAACCTAGTCTGCTATGAGATATTGACCGCGTTGTTGTTCATTTTTTTGTAATACAATTGTCTTATAACAAAACTCTGAAACAAAAACTCAATTTCTTTGAGTAATTGTACTCGTACGCCAATCTTCAGCCAGATTGTTTGGATTGTTCTTAACAGACCACGGAACCGTAACAGAGTCCGTCGTTAAGTGGCTTTTCCCTCCTGGTTGCGTTCAGTCGGTAATATAGCGGTACAACTAAACTGTGTACCCAGACGGAGGTGGCGTGGTTGTTGCCGTAGAATGCTCAAGTATTTCTGGATTACCGAGATCGGAGACAGAACTTGGAAGCGTGACAAATCACTGAATTCAATAAGGTAGAACTGGAGTTGAACATTGTCATTAGAAAATTCGGAGCTTATGCTACTCATGCCGCTGCTTACAGGGCTTTCTCCGAAATATTTTTTGGCGGTGGGGGCAGTAACACCTATTTTGCCCCCCTCTCCCTCGATGACTACGCCCATTACATGCGCTTGGAGCAAGAGATAAACAGCTGAGAATGACTGCGGAGAAAAACATTGAGGATGCTGCAGATGGCAGTAATGGAGTAGGAGAGAACGAGGATAGGGGTAACATCGGTGTTGGAAAGTCAAATAAGTCCAACTCTTCCCATCTCTCGTATCTGATTACATTGCCACACTTGTGTATCCCGCGCTCTGAAGCTGCCCTGGTTTTCGTTGAAATTTAGTCGATCGCGATAGCTGTGAGACAAACGACAACGGTCCCATAAGCTCACTGGGCGATGGAATCGGATCGGTCGTAAGCCAGGGAGACTAGATATCGCTACGCCAGGAGGCAGAGGAAAATAGCAAATCGGGAATTGGGGGGGTGCGGGTGGCAAGACCTCGGGAACTGTTGAGGTGACGAGTGGAATGGGAGATAAAGATAACGCCGGGGCTGGAAAGTCTACTCGTATATGAGCTGAGCGCCTGTGCGTTTCGGCTGTATTTGCATCGCTACACATTTCGTGTCCAGCAATCCAATCATGCCCATGTACTGTCACTGGGGAGAGGATCGATAGTGATGACACAGGAGACACAGAAAGTTGGGACGGCGGAGTGGTGAGAAGGGAAATGCTGCGAGGCGTGGCTAGATCGGAGGAGAATAGAAGAGAGGGGATAGAAAGGAGATAGATTCCCCATGCCTTTCCGCTTGAGTGGAGCAACCAGCGTCGCAGCTCCGTAGGTGCTCACTAAGCCCGAAGATGGTTGGTAGTGATGTTGGCTCTAGAGAATTTCTGAATGGTGATGGCTAGAGCGCTAGCAAGCGGAGAAAAGCACGCAGATTGAGGCAGTGAGGGGGCTGTGGAGACGGGAGTTGGAAAGTTGTTGGAACTCTACCGCCTTTCGACTCAGGGTGTCTGCCGATCCGAAACGCGGCATTGAGATTCGCCCAGGGCCAGGTGCGTGGCGACGCAAACAGCCGATCGGGGGAGCGAGGTTACTGGCGGCGCAGCCGACCGTAACTACGCGGGAATCAGGGCGAGCGGGGGGGGAGGATGGGTACGTGTGTGTATACGTGTGTGCGTGTGTGCTTGCGCGCGCTCGCTCTGCGTTTCCGAAGGGCTTAGTGCGGGACGACGCGTATCGCTTTCGACAGCCGTCCCCGCTCCAACGCCCTCGCCCCGGCCCACGTCACGTCGACGCAGGTGGGGTGGTCAGGGACTGCGCTCGTTCCAGTTGGAAAGTTCGAACTGCGGGGGTGGAGGGGGATGGGCGGGGGAACAGCAGTCGCATCATTTTGCTCGTTTATCTGATGGAAACTGCCGCGGTCACGGGGATTCTGCGAGATGTGGGTGGGGCAGCGGACTCTCGAATGAAAGCGCCCGCTCGCATTGTTCCTGAGCGGTGGATAATTGCCTCCCGGGCTGTGCAAATGCGGAGTACGTGACGTAGTGTAAAACGGCTTATAAACGATAGAAAACGGGAAGAATGGAATACTGAATCGCTAGAATTTGTATTAAATCTCCGTTTTATGAAAGAACGTCATGAATGGATTATCCAAGGGTTCGGAATACACATCCGAAACCTACGGATTAATACAACCTATCCGTCATACGAGCGTTGGACTAACGCGCGGCAAGTAACGTGCATCGTAGATTAACTCACTATCTTATGCGGAACGGCCCACGAGCGCTCTTGGTGACGCCCGTTGCAATCACGCGCTTCGCTTAGCGAGCGTCCCGAGAATCCCGGAGGTGCAGTAGATTAATTTTTAAATGTATATACAATTTACATGTTTCAACGTGTATAGAATTTCATTTTATATAATACATTTATTTTAATCTCAACACTAAAGGCGGTGTCACAGAAAGATCAGGATGATAAGATGCCATTGCAATTGCTTACCATTGCCATTACAATTACTCGATCTTTTGACAACACTTTGTATAATACTATTACAACATTTAAATATTAGAATAATAAAAGCATATTTTGCAGATGAAACCAATCATACAGATAAGTTGCAGTGTAAATATCTTTGGATGCCAAGTTAATTTCTTGTATTTATTTAATTTGGATGTAGGATTTAAAGTGCACATGACATTATTTCTTTTGGGAACCACACTATTTATCTTGTAAACCGCTTCAAAGCTAATTCCTACCTAACCATTTTGGCATTCAAATCCTTTCCTGTCAGTGCGTAGGCCATAAAATTCATTTATTGATAATAAACCTTAGTGTGGTTTACGAAGTAAATAATTATAAACCAAGAATGATACTAAAAGAAAATAATGCGACTCAATATGGGTTTTCAAAATTGAAATTGAGGACGGGTAACTGATACTTACGGATTACGGATACGCTCGAAATCTCTATCTAAAAGTCAAATCTCTTGTGATTAGTGTAGAATTAAAGTATATGGGCTCTGGACAATGAATGAAGATCATTTGATTAAAAAACTTAAGTGAAGCAGTCTGAAATATTACACCAGATATTATATTTGAATCGTGTTTTTATTTGAAGCTGAGTTTTACGTTCCAAGCAAGAAAATGTTTCTTGCGATCATCGACCAAGATAAATTTGAGTCTTCTTTTTCCACTTCACCTGAAATTTATCGCTTGGGTCTCCTTGTGCTCCAGAACAACGTGTAACGTTACCATAAACCAGGTGATGTAGCTCGTGTAGTCGAGGTGTGGAAAGAAACAATTAGCAGCGACAGTCGAGGAATCTGCAGTGTATAGTGATGGGGGGGAGGATCAAGTGGTGCATGCTGAAATGGAAGATGGCGAGAATGGAAGAGTCCAAAGCAGGTAGCACCGGCGCGAGACTGGGAGGAAGTGGTCAAGTAAGGGAGGAACTGAATGAGACGGGAATGAATAAGGTAATTCAGGGAAAATCCAGCCGAGGAGCAATGACGTGGGGAAGAGCGTAAGGCACGGTGGAACGCGGCAAGACGAGGATGACGTTCGTGAATCAGGGAGGAACGGGCGGAGTCGGGGACGAAGAGGGTGGAACAGGGAGAATCGGGCAGATGCGGGGATGAAGAGGGTGAATCACGGAGGATCGGGCAGGTGCGGGAATGAAGATGGTGAATCAAGGAGGATCGGGCAGATGCGGGGATGAAGAGTGTGAATCAGGGAGGATCGGGCAGATGCGGGGATGAAGAGTGTGAATCAGGGAGGATCGGGCAGATACGGGAATGAAGAGGGTGAATGAGGGAGGAGCTAGGACCGAGGCGGGGATGAAGGTGAGCAAGGTCGATCGAGACGCGACCCAATTTGTCAAGTCGTGACGAAGAGGAGGAAGGCGGGGCGGGGCGAGGCAGAGCGGAGGCGAATGAGCGAGAAGGCGCGAGAGCAGAGGCGAGGCCGCACGGGGTGGCGCAAGGCGCGCTCGACATTCCACTTCAAAGGCGGCGCAGGGCGTACGCACTGGCGAGCGAGTGCCTCCTCCACCCCACCCCGCGCCCCTTCGGAATTCTCTAAGAGCGCGCCACGCGCATTCAGTCGCCTTTACGGCCGCCCACAACTCATTCGGCGGTGAAAGGTGCTTCCTCTGGCCGCCCGGGCGCGCCCCATGCCTGCACCCCCAACCCTCACGTCCCCTCCCATCCACTCCACGCTCCACGCTCCTCGCTCCGCACCTACGGCTAGCCGCTCGCGCTGCTAATACACACACACACACACACACACACACACCTTCCTCTGTTCAATGCGGTTGGCTTGGATGCAGAGAGCTTTCGAGATAGCGCGGTCCCTACCTGTTTTACCTCTTGCCAGCCGGACCGGTTGCTCTTTGCCATTTCAGTTTGTGTGTATTTCGTGCTTAATTAAACGTTGTATCGAATTGTTTGTGTATATTCTTGTTTTTTTAGGAGTGTTATCGCCGATTGATCTGTACTTTGTTCAATTGTTTCCGCTATCGTTTGATCTACTATTTCTATTTCGAAACGAGTGTTGGTTTTGTGCGTCCTTATTCGTTCAGAATTTACTTGCTTTGTTGGTTTATTAATCCTTTCAGGCCAAGGCATTTCAGTTAAAATTTGGGTAGTTTGATATTCTATTCGGAACCATTGGATTTGGGTTTTATCTTCTGTTTCATGCAGAATATTTTATGTAACGCTTGTTTAGCACGTACTCGTCTCCTTCCCACGTCTGAATCTTTTGAATATCAAAAGTATTAAAATGTCTGGCACGAAACGTTACTTTCAAGTTGCAACTGCATTGTGAAAGCGAGAATAATTCGCATAACTGATATGTTTTGATATCTGAACCACTCATATTTACAGGAGAATAGTTAAACAAGACATATTTATGCTCCTACTTCCTCTTGAAATCCGAATACAAAAATAGAACGGGCTTCGTTGAACTACGAATCGTAAAAAGCAGTCCATTCTCCTTGACTGTATTGATATTTCAGAAATAACATCGCCCGCGGGGAATGGAGAGCGAACCTTTTGCTAGCGTGTCTCTCGCGTCGCAAAGAATGTAGCACATAAAGTGGCCTTAATTTACAAAGGTCGAAATTCCCCGCCCGCCGAACCGAGCCTCGCTTGCTCGCATGTTGGCGTTGGGCGCTGGCCGGACACGTACATAGTACCGGTCCATTGGAGCCGACATATGCACCTTTCCCTCCCGCTCATTCTCTCCTTCCTTCCTTTCCCCTTCCTTTTTCCCTTCCTTCCCTTTCCTTCCCCTTCCCTTTCCCTTCCCCTTCCCTTTCCCTTCCCCTTCCCTTTCCTTCCTTCCCTTCCCTTCCCTTCCCGCCCTTCCCCGTCCCTTCCTCTCCCCGTCCCTTCCTCTCCCCCGTCCCTTCCTCTCCCGTCCTTCCCTCTCCCGTCCCCTTCCTCTCCCCGTCCCTTCCTCTCCCCGTCCCTTCCTCTCCCCTTCCTCTCCCCGTCCCCTCTCCCCGTCCCTTCCTCTCCCCCCTTCCTCTCCCCGTCCCTTCCTCTCCCCCGTCCCTTCCTCTACGTCCTTCCTCTCCCCCCGTCCCTTCCTCTCCCTCGTCCCTTCCTCTCCCCGTCCTTCCTCTCCCGTCCCTTCCTCTCCCCGTCCTTCCTCCCCGTCCTCTTCCTCTCTCCATCCCTCCTCTCTTCGTCCCTTCCTCTCTTCGTCCCTTCCTCTCTCCGTCCCTTCCTCTCCCTTTCCCTTCCCTTCCTCTCCCTTTCCCTTCCCTTCCTCTCCCTTTCCCTTCCCTTCCTCTCCCTTTCCCTTCCCTTCCTCTCCCTTTCCCTTTACTTCCTCCCCGCCTCCGTCACACAATCGCACGTCCCCTCCCTCACGACGGTGTCTCTCCGGCGCCCACTCTGCCTCCCTCCCTCCCTTCGCCCCGTGGTCGTCAGGGACCGCGCTCTCGTGCAGATCCAAGCGATGATATAATTAGTTAACAGGGCGCGGGGACGTCAGGTTGCGGGTGGCCGAGTGGGCGCTTGTAGACCGGGAGGGGGGACGAACGCGACGCGGGTGGAGGTGGGGATAGAGGAAAGGGGAAGGGAAAGGGACAGTGGCAGAGGCAGCGGCGGGGTAGGTGGGGAACCCGCGCCTGCTACTGCAGATGCCGCCTGTAATTGCTGTCGGACTTGGCACAAATAAGCTCTGCGGTGCGGCGGTGGGTGCGCGGGGCGGCGGGGGCGGGCGCGCGGGGAGGGAAGGGGAAGGCGAGTGTGCGGTGTAACCAGGAATGCGCGCCGTGGGTGGGGAGTTACGTATGCCCAAGAGCCGCGCCGGCGCCGGAGTCGCTCACCCAAATATCTCGGCGGCGCGGAGCGGCGCGGCGGATCCGTAGATCGAGTTGCGTTTTGCGCAGTTCTGAGCCGTGAAGTACAGTTTGAGGTTGTGCTGATTGCTCGCCGGCTGAGATGGAGCTCATTAGCGTAATGAGTGTACACGAAACTGTTTTGAGAGTGAAGCAAAGGAGACCTATCAAGTGTGCCTATCACGTTAGTCATTATTATTAATTTGTTGGTCTTACTTTATTGGGGGCAGTTGATGATATTTTTAAAATGTTTGGGGGGAGTATGCAAGGATGAACAAAGTAGTTTACCTTTTGACCTATTATTTTGAAGTGTCGAATGGAGGTTAAATTGTTACAGCTTTCACGTACTTGTTTGCTTAAAGTAATGTATAGACATGTAGTCGTTCGCCAACACACGTATTCTGAAATGTTTCAAGTATGTTTCCGCATGTACTTTTTTTGTCTACAAACTTCGGCTTTGGCAGCGGGGTGTACTATTGCGATACCGTTGGCAGTACTTCGGCCATTCCGCTCGGCGTGTTTATCTCGAGGCTGAAAAGGTCGGCAAATGAATATTTTAACATGTGTATCGTGTATCGCTACATTTGTATTATAGTTAAGTTATGTATCGTGTTATACAAACGTAGCCTTACCTCTTTCTTGGCGCTCGCGACCCGCTGTGCTTTCCGTACGTGTACCGCAGACGGGTAAACACTGACCTACATCAACGCGGTGGCCGAAACCGGGCCGCTTTTATAGCGAGTAGCGCGGGATCGCGTTGGATTTGAGATCCATGCTGTCCAGAGACCCAAATCGCGTATGTTCCACGCAACGTCGCTAGTTATGACAACTATAAAAATAACGAAATTTCGTTAATGCAATATGCCATTCTGCTAGACCAAAACTAGTGTACAGTATATATTAAAAGAAACGTCATAAATATTTTGATATACCAATGTTTATTTGAGAATATTTTGATATTTATTGCAATATATCAAAACAAACTTTCGATGCAAATATACAGCTATAATAAAACGAAGAAAAAAAGGCATTTGAAAAAAATTATATCGTTGTCCCCCGTCCCTCCCGACCGAGGGAGCGAGAGGAAAAAATGAAGACGCGGATTTAAAAGCACGCTGCTGGGCTAATCCTGACAAGATAAACGGGCCCGTTAAGATTTTGCCCGTGTTTAACAAACATCATCGTCCGCGCAGTAAGAGTGGTGGCAGAAGGAGTGGGAGGAGGAACGCGCTGCCCGTGCGAATCACAAAAATGTTAAAAGCATGAGAAGAGAGGGAATCTGAGAGAAACATAGCGGTGGTTGAAGGGTCGATATTTGGGTACATAAAAGGGTTGGAAATATTGTGGTTGACTAGTTTGGATTAAGGAAAAAGCAGCGTGATAAATGCAGCGAACTATGTACCCGCAAAAGACGCAGTGTGCGCCAAATTTAGAATAAAAATGACAGTATTGCACGTTTTCGTTGTACTTGGCTAGTATTGAAAATACGTGAAGGAAAATAGATTAATTGGGTGTTCTTTTTCAAGCGATATGATCCAAAACAATGTTTGTAGTTCACGAATAATTAAGAATTTCCCAGGTAGTTGGCGATAATTTTTTTGAAATTCACAGTATGTAAGTATTCTTAGACTATTTCACCTGATTTTTACGAACGACTAGTCACGAAGTCAATGATTTTATGATATGGTCAAAACATTAGATGTATTGTTTGGTAATCATAGTCGCTAGCTTTAGATTATATATTGTGAATGGATATATACATTATTCAAATAAGGGAGGGGGGCGACAAAAGAATGTGGTTACAACTACGAAATTGAGTTGGAGAAAGTGAGTCCCTCTGAAGCTTAGTACCTCGCCATCAAATCGTTGATTACACGATTTTTTATTATATCCGTTTGTAATTTTCTTTAATCATTAATTTTCAGAAGCTTCGGAATAATATACAAACGAGTTGAATGCGTGATGCTTTTTTTAACTCTGGCTCATGACTGTGACTATACTCGGTGTTCACAGGTTTTCTTGGCAGGGTGAGTCAGGTGTGCAACACGCATAACTGGGAACCTGTTTCCTCCACGGCTTATTTCATTCCGTGCCCTTGTAAAGAAAGCATGTATCACAGACGGACCGGAGTGAGCTTTCCAATGCACGTTCATTCCAGGCTGGATCCGAAACAAACGTTACGTATTTAGCAGTCTCCAGGTTATAAATGTTTAAAAATTCATTGAATTAATTTTAGTTTCTCTTTACGAAGTTTTGCAAGTCTCAAGTTCTCTAACAGTGGTCGGTTTGATTTCGTGTGAGTCCTAGGGAATTGAATCTAATATAATACTGTGCTTCGAAAGCTGTTGTCACAATATTAGAATGATCAGATTTCTTTTGAAAGAAGAAGTGGGATAACAATAATCCTTTTATTTTTAGATCAGATGTTCTTGCGCGACTGACATAATGGATCGTTGGAATGAAATTTTGAAGTATTCCCTTTGTAGTTCGTGTTGGCTCTCCTGGATTTGTAACGAGTACCTTCAGAGAAGTGGGAGAGCAGGCACACGCTTCTTTTCAATATTACATTACAGTGGATATATGTGTACACATGAGCGTCGGACATTATTGCGGACTTTCTCTTTCTCTACGGGAAAAAAGACTAGCACAACGTTTAGTTATTAATTTCAGTAAAACAGTACTCGCAAAAAATATACTGGCAAAGGATTTGTATTATATAATAAGTTACCGTTAAAAATAAAAAAGTTGTGAACAAATGAACGCAATTAAAAGAAAAAATTATAAAATGAATAAAAGTAGAAAATTAATTTTGTAAATAGGTTATAGAGTATACTTCGATATAAACAATATATTTTGTGTAACTAATAGCCAGGAAGGCTAAATAAACCCAATCTATCTATCCATCTATTCTTCAAAGTTTTCGTGCGAATGTTCCGTTAGCGGCACCGGTGTGCAGGTCCGATTGCGGCTGCGATCGATCCTAAACACTTTCCGAGAACCCGCAGTCGATGACGATCGATGTGTCGGCATGGCGTGCACAGCGGCACTGGAACGAAGATGGAAGGAGCGTCCTTCGCCCCCCCCCCCCATCGCGCCCTGCAACTAACCAGTCCGCTTCATTCGCGCACGCTTCCGACGGCGGTTGAGGCGGGGTGGACCGGCAGGGGAGGCGAGAGAAGGCGAACGCTAGATCTATAATGCGATTTTTCTAACCGTGCGTCTGTAAGATATCAGCTTGTGACGGTTTCTTGCAATCGGGAACTTGTCGCTAGTGACGTCACTATGGTGACGTTAAAGCTCCCGATTGGATGAAACCGCCAACACCTGATATCTGCCAAACGCACGGTTAGAAAAATCGTACTATAGCTTATGGTGGCTTAATGTCAGCGTCACACTTCGAGACGAATTTCGCGAATATTCCCATCTCGATCATATTTTCGTCCAGTTGCCCTGATCCTTGGGCAAATGCTGAGATGGCCCATTGTTTTGCTTCTGGAAATAAATGTAACTTCATTATTTGTGCACGTCTTCTAGAATTCAGTGGAGAAAAAAAATTCAAATTATTGTTCTCCATGTCGCGGCAGGAAGTATTATTCCTTCACGATGGACATGATGAGGGATAAAAGTCCAAATCTGTAGCTGATTTACCCTTGAAAATGGATTTTATTACACCGGAGCGAATATTTTTTTAACAATATTTGCAAAAAACGATCATTTCTATCTTCAAAATTCAACTAGTATAAGGCTTAGAATAGGGATCTCGAAATAATGAAAACGCGCAGAAGATTAACTTCCCGTAGCACGTCACGTAAAGTTTTTAACTGTTTTTTTTTATGTATGAAGTTTTTATGTATAAATAAAATATAGTAATGGTATAATCAGTTATAATGAATAATACTAATAAAATAAAATTCACGATTCATAAAACATTAAATTACATGAAGAAAAGGAAAAGAAAGAAGAAAGGAAAAGATAGAATCTAAAACCATAATGAAGGTTTGTACAATTAAAACCGCACTGCACTGGCACTGCACTGTCCTCCACTTTACTGCACTTCACTTCACTTCACAAGTATTGTAGAGTATAACCGACTGCGATCCATCGTTTTTCCGGCCTTGCGGCAGGCGCCCGTCCTTCCGTCCGTTGCTTTGCCCCTCGCCTGCGCCGTCCTGGCCGGGCCGCCGGGGACGCCACGCTCCGCACCGCCGCCTCCACTTGCTGCTATTAGTTTATCCGGACGCCCGAGGGAGCACCGCCCCCACTGTCGCCGCCGCTGCAGCCACGGTCGCTACTGTCGCCACGGTCGCTACTGTCGCTACTGTGGCCACGGTCGCCGACGCTGCCTACTCCCGCACCACCGCTATCAGCATCGCCGCCTACACTCGCCTGAATCTCTACTTCTATCGCCCAGTTGCTAGCGCACATACAATCGGAGAAAACCGAAAAATAACGAAAGTTCGGATAAGCCTGAAAAGGCGGAAAATATCGGAATGCGGGAATGTGATTTGAAAACCGGACATTTTTTCGTTATTTTCAGATTCATCGCCAACGTTTAGCAGAGATTGACATACGGCATCGTATTCATTAAAGAGCTTGATTCAACTCGGTGCATGACAAATACATGTACACAATACATGCTCAAGAAATTGTGCAGATTGCACTTCTGCCCTCTGTCACATACAATTTAGTTTTCTTCTTCTTCTGCTAGAGGACTGCGAAGTCCTTGCATCCCCCTCGACTCTTCTGATCACACGACATCAAAGGCATAGGTACGTGGGTAGCAGGTAGCTCCGCAGAAAATCTGATGGTTGTCTATGGGTAGTACGTGCACGGATGCACGATTGCACTGATGCGTGGAACAAGGATCTCACCGGGAATGCAATCTCTTGAGTTTCGGTCTCGGTCGCGTCTCTTCTTTGATGTCATCGGCGATTTCAGTTGTCCGGGAAGTTATCACCCCTTTTGATACACTTTGATATTGAGGGAATTTCACTTCACTTCTTAGAGTGCTGGCGATGATATCTTAGCCTACATATCTTGAGATTGTAGTGTGAGACAGTGTCCGAATTGACGAAGAAAATGCACATGCGGTGAGGAATGCCGGGTGGGCACCGGAAAATCTATGACATACTTTCAGTCCACCATTTGGAAGCTGGTGACACATTCAAAGGCGTTGATGTTATCATCCAGACTGCGATGAGTTCCAGTGAGTTGAACATACAGCCTCTGAGTGAATCTGAACCGTCTGCAGTTAAGGAGTTGCAGAGAAATGCCTTTCTGCAATCAGGTTTTTGAGTACAAAATCCATTTAAATATGCCATCGCCACCGCCATCGTCTCCTCTGCTGGTTCGCTACCGACATAGCCTCTGCAATGACAGTAGGGACAGTCAAATGCTGTCGAAAGGGACGATGGCAGAGACAGGAACTGCCACCGCCAGTGGTGGTGGTGGTGGTGGTGGTGGTGGTGGTGGTGGTGGTGGTGGTGGTGGTGGTGGTGGCGGCGGCGGCGGCGAAAGAGAACGCTTCCAATGAATTCCGCATGCAGCTCGTCGCTCGCATTTTTATTTCCGCCCGCCGCTCTCACCCGCCGACTCTCCACTATACTACGCGCTGTATCTTCTCCGAATATTAACAGCGTTGCATACAAATGAATGGCGAAAGCCAAAGAATTCAAATGTGTCCGCGCCTCTGTCGTCTATTCACGTAGTTTAATAACGTCCAGCTCCATTTATAGATTCAGAAGTTCGCAGGGGCGAAAGTAACACGCCAGATAGAGGGGTCATCGAGGAAAATAATGTAATAAAATATTTTAAAATTGAAATTAAAGTTATTCGCGCTCACGCATTCCGATAACACTAGCAGGATCCTGCAGGATTGTTTTTTTACTGATGAGTAAGCATTTTGGATGTAAAAATTAAGGCAATGTGTTTACTCGTTCTGTTATAGCGTAGATATTACAACGAAAAAGGCATATCGGACTATTATCTAATATAGAAACAGAGGATGCTTGAAAAAGACACAGAATACACATGACGGATGCGGATATGAAAATGAGTGCAATGCAAGATGTACCAAAACTTGTAAATTGTTTTTACGCATTATTGATGGTGAGTGGTTAGGTTTCAATTTTACGGACTACAAAGGATCTCTCAGAAAGCTGTCCAAAACATTGTTTTTTTGTCTTGAAACCGCGTATTATTTTCATTCAATCATGCAGTGCAGCTCTCCTGTACGCTCCCGCTCGCACCCTCTCTCCCGCTCGCACCCTCTCTCCCGCTCGCACCCTCTCTCCCGCTCGCACCCTCTCTCCCGCTCGCACCCTCTCTCCCGCTCGCACCCTCTCTCCCGCTCGCACCCTCTCTCCCGCTCGCACCCTCTCTCCCGCTCGCACCCTCTCTCCCGCTCGCATCGACCTCAGCCCATTGCGTCCACGCTGCTACCACGCCACCTCCACGTTCCCGGCACCCCGCCCAGTCCCCGCGCACGCGGCTGCAGTGACGACATCGATTGCAGGGTTGACTCTGTTGGCGTCGCGACGGCGGAGGCAACGAGCGGAGGGGGCGGTGACGAGGACGAGGACGAGGACGAGGGCGGGGTCCCTGCGGGGGCGCGGGCCGGCGCAGCACGGTCCGTGGCGACCGCGTTGACCCGAGCCGGCCCTGCCTTTCCGGGCTGGGCGACCCGACCCGACCCGGCTCGGTGCTGTACGGAGCGGTGCGGCCCGGGCGCTTCACGGTCGCTGCGATTGACGTAAGAGCCTCGGCTGGTTCTCCGGGCTTGACTGAGTAGTGGCTCTCCTTGCGACACTTGCCATACTTGTCCTGATGTGACTCAGCCGTCCGATTGTTTTATGTCAATTTCATTCGTGTCCATCCGCCGTCGCCATCACACGCGCTTCGTCTCCAACTTTTTTGAATTTACACCAGTTTGTGATTTTTCGGTTATATGGGCTATCCACGGGCAAGCGGGGAGGCATGTGGCACGAAAGTAAGAAAAAGCCTCCTCGCGTCTCCTGTAAATACACGATATCGCCGCTACATTGTTCCCAGTTATGCAACGAAATGAGGGAAGTGCAGTAGATTAGTTGCTGCATGGTACACCCTGCTAGCGAGGCCTATGAATGCCCAGCTTCTGGTTCCGCCGTCTGTTAATTTTCGCAGCTGCGTGTTCATCGGGGTTCGCTTTTCATGTGCCTGGCTCAATGCATACATTGATGCATAATGCTTCGCTTCTAGTCCCCGATCCTCGGATACTACAAATAAGCCGACATGTCCATGACCGCTGACGATACTACTGGGAGAAAAAATGTAGGCGGCTCAAGATTATTTTCCAGGTTGTCTCGAAAATTATTGTCCCCTCTGCACGGTTTTTGTTCTTCCCGCAATAGAAATAATCGAACTTTTGCCTTGTTCTTCTCTGTATATGCGCATGCTCTGATAACTCTACACCGGAAGCTACAGCGGTCTTCACTCGGTGTCCCATGAAAGATGAAGGAAGACGCGCGAGCACGAAAGGCGGAAAACCCTATAATGAAGTACCGGGGGCGGGGGGTCATGTGGACGCGAAATAGAATGGAGAACGCGAGGTGCCGTTTACGTACGAACAATAACAACCCTATTCTACACGCACGCTCTTCTCGCACTGGCAGGCAAGAGCGGAAACAACTCGTGAAAATTAATTGCTTCCAGTGTAAACACCGTTCGGCCTCACCACAGCGTCTCGGAAAAGTTTTCGGTCGCGGGGCTACGCACGTGACGCGCAGCGGCCGAGCGGAGCGGGACGTGAGCCGGGTAGTCTGGAGGGGATGCGTGTGCCGTGTGTTCTTGTGCAGGATTCTAAATCGCATACGAGTTTTAGTACTCGTCGCTCCCATTCACAACGCCACCGTTGTCATTCACAGATAGAGCTCTCGAATACATTCCATTCGCTCTTGCTTCGCGGCGCGATACACTTAAAATGGACACTTAAAATGGTTTAGCATTTCCGGGTTTAGAAGGTAGCTGAGGCCTTAGACAGGCATTAGTGCATTATTGTAAAATAATGCTAACTTTAGTATCAACCTGGTCAAACTGCCGTTAAAAGATAGGTTAAAACCATTATTAGCAATAAAATGGTTCCGGCACTAATTTTATTTTGTTTGGCTATGGCAACGATTCCACTTTAATAGAGCTTTACCCGGTCCATCTAACGTCTTCCTCTCGTTCCGTTCCATGGAGCCTGATTCTCCTCGACCTTCGCTAGAACCTTCTCATCGTTTCGTCTCATTCGCGTCGCAATTCTTGGAGTTCAGGGTTCTCGGTTTTGCCTCCTGCGGGCAGGCCAGCAAAAGTGTTCGACGAACGTTACGCAGGATTGTGGTTGTACGTTTGGATGTTCAATCGTGCCAGTAGACATGCGAAGCGAGTTGCAGGAAGCGGGGCAATGAAGCGTTAAGTTGGAGAAGCTGAAATGTTCATTCTGTGGGCGACAGCAGCCGTATTTGCATGTTATATTGCCACTCGTGGAGACGGTACGCAGAGTAGACAGTTTCAGTACGGACACCCCGCCATATAAATATTTTTGAAAATAGTCTACAATTTAATAAAAAAATATTCATAATGTATACATTGGCTTGAATGTGATGTGATTAATGTGGTAATTCCGTGGTATAAATTGAGCAAAATTTCCAATAATTCGATGAGAGTATCGTGAATATTGAATTGACACTAAATAAATACGCAGGCTGTTAGATGAATAACAATTCTCTATTCATTCTTTTATAGTACTTCAGTAACCTGCGTTTGTCCGTCACTCACTGTTACACGATTTCTCGTCCATCAATCGAGACAAATGAGTTGCCATTCCACGCGACTCGGGCTTGCTGGTGAGGAACTGCTGATTTTTCGGATCCGTCCAGAAGATTTTAAGAAATTTTCAAAAATTGTGGTTTTGCGTTTTTAGCACTGCGATCTACCGGTGGCCGCGCGAATCACTTTCCACAGATCCTCGGCAGCCAAGCAATGACAATCACTAGGTATCACTCGGACGCTGCTGTTTGCAATATGCAGAGCAGTGCTTGTATCATTCGGCAGGGAAGGTTAATCGTCAGTATTGCCACCCTGTAATTCACTATAATTTCATAGGATAATTTTGTTATGTTTAGCGTTTACGATAGAGCTGATGGGATAATCCCCGTTTGTAGGATAATTTCAACTACAAAATTATATTCTGATATAATTCTACAATAATGGAACGGTATGTTCTAAAGAGCTCGAAAATGTACACAATTTATTTAAGGTGCTTGATAATACATTGGAAGAATGTGCTCTTCAGGACAACTTTTCTGGGAGCATTCGGGTTAGGTTTTCCAACATCGTATTCGGGGATTGGTAGTTGCCGTTGACTTAAAGAACCTCCGCCAAGAAGAGCTGCGACTACACATTTTAAATTTAATTTTAATTCTTAATTATTTTACCCACTAAACCCGAAGATGAAAGAACTACTGTATGTTTAAAGTTTCTTTTTATTTACAACTATATGGTTGACATTTTGAATACATGAAAATATTTTTGAAAGCGTCGGTTAAAGCGTCGGTAACGCCAGAGTAAGCTAGTTAAAAATAACCTGGGAATTAACGGTAGGAATAAAAAAGGTGGTTGCACAAACCTATAAACGAGCTAGAAACCGGCCCTGGATTATTCAGAAGTGTCCTCTATCGTCTGGAACATCTGACATTGGAGAGAACAAAGATACAAAGATCTGAATTTGACTGTACTGATATCTATAAGAGCTGGGGCAGCCATTAATTCCAGAAGAGCCTGCCTCCCCCCCCCTTTGCTTCCAAATTAGACATTCAACATTCCATCTCGTGAATAGGAAATAGACCATGTAATTTAATAGATGAACTTGGAACGGAAAATTTACTAGCTTAATGTCATAGTGAACTGGAAATTTATGCTGCATAAATGTCTAACATTATAAAACATACTACAGTTGTTTGTTTTGTGCTCAAAATAACAAATACGTCTTAGTTGCTCTTGGCCTCAGAGAATAAGAAGTGTTGTAAACAGGGCTCTCGGCCGCTTCGTCCACATGTGTTCCGTACGTCGTGAGCGTCCTTGATGTGTCGGCGCTGCGTCCGTCAGCCCGTCCGCCCGCCCGCGCAGGCGGTCCAGTTCCCGAGAAGCCGCCGCCCGCCGGAGGCGGCGAGCGAGAGGCTGTCCCCTGGCGTCTGTGCCCGCGTCTGTGCCGAGGCCGGCGCCCGGGCGGCTGCCGGGCGCTTTTGGGAAACGCGAGAGCGGGACAACGACCTCCCCTTTTCGCCCAGTTAATTGCCGGGAGCGCAGAGTCAAAGGCCCGCCTGGATTCCCGCGGGAAGCGCTTGAGTGTCGGCCGGGGGTTGGCTTGAGGGTTGCCGCTGCCTTCTGATGCGTGATGAAGTTACTCCGGGCTGGTGTCTTGCTAATGCTATCTAGAAGGACCTTCTGCGGTTGCTCTCGGGATTATATTTGTTTCTCTCTTGTTCCTATCCTTGTTTGCTTTTCTCTCCCCTTTCTATTAGGTCCTTTTCTCTCATTCTCTCTCCCTCTTTCTATTATTTCCTCTTTCTTTCCTTTTCTCTCTCCCTATCATTTCCTCTTTTTTCCCTTTTCTTTCCATTCTCCATTCCTCTTTTTCTATTGTTTCTTTCGTTCCTTTCTTTTTCCCCGCATCTTCCTTTCCCCTTATGTCAATTTGCTCAGTTTCCCCCATCTTCGTTCCCCTCTTATTGTCTTTCCTTTTCCGTATATTCCGAATTTATATTCCTATTTTTAATTTTTGCCTTTTAGGATTTCAAGTATTATTCTTCAATAAATTAATCATATTCTGCTGCCCATAGCGTTTTTTTCGTTTTTCTTCGTACCATTTTCCACGTAAAAATCTTTGTTTATATTCATTTTATTTTTCAACTCTCCTGAAAAAATTCATTTTCCTCTCGTCGCTATTGTCCCAGTGGGGACATGTTGTTCCCTTCTTCAAAATTCGAATCTCAAATTCTATCTGTATTATCCAGCTCCAGTTACTACAGTTCTTCAGATATTTTTTCTCGCATGTAATTATCACGCCAACATCGATGTAGTCGGTACTCTAAAATAATAGTACATGCATTTAATCGGGATATCGCAATAAATTTAAAAGAAATAGAAATTCGAGTTGTCCATCCTCAAACCGGTGATGGTGCAACTCAATCTCCGTTACATTATTCCTCCTCCACTCCGTCCTCTGGTACTTCGTCCCCTGTTTGCACTGCAGCGCCCGCGCTCCCCCCCTCACACCCCTTCCCGCGAAGGTCCCCCGCGGCGGGGTGTTGCACAACGCTCGTAGGTTAGTCCACTTAGCCTGCGGGCGCGCCGCGTCGTTAGCGGAGTTGTCCATCCGCGTTAATTAATCGACGTCCCCAACTGAACCACCTCGCTCGCCTCGCCCCCTTTCCCCCTCCACCCTCCCTTCCCGTCCTGACCCTTCGCACGCGCTCGCGACCGAATTTTCACGATGGAGTAGCCGCTGGGCGTTGGGGTGTGTCCCCGGGGCAGTAGCTTCGGCGAAGGGAGACGCTGAGTCTGGCGTGGCGGGAAAGGGTTGTTTCTGCCCAAATGTTCAGGTCTCATTAACAAAATTAGGCGTAGCAAAATCAAAGTTTTTTTTTTAATCACTCCACAATGGTGACAACTCCTAACACATCCCAATCATGATGAACATTCCATTTGGCCACTTTTTACTTCCTGGGTTAAATCGAAGAAAATTCAAATTTAAATATTATCCATATATTAATGTTAAAAATAAACATTCACATTTTGTTTGGATTTGAACCTTCAATTATAGTTCAGCGTTACTAATGTAATACATGTTAAAAACTTGAAGTATATACGTATCATGTATTTGAATTCAAATTTCAGTTAGTAGCGTATGTGAATAAAAAAATGATTTAGCACAAAACCACAAAAAAGTATTTGATGGTCCTTCATTTTCCATCACAGCTCACCCTATTGTTCGTTAAATTTTTGTTGTGGAAACCCTCTCCGTGCTCCTGAAAGCGAATATAATCTTTTCAGTGGCTCCTAACTGTAGAAAATGCAGTTCTAGGGTCTTGGATGTGTACATCACGGAATGGGTGACCTATTTCGTCGCTGCCAGCGCCGTCTATGAGCCCCGGAGTTTAATTAAATCAGTCTTCCCCTGTGGAATTTATGGTGCACTCACGATTCCTTGAAAGCATGGATACACAAGTAGCATTGTGAGGAAAATATTTTCTACTGCTTAACTGTCTGTTTCTGATAGAATATACCGAGTGTAGGAAACTGAAAATAATACTTTATATTGATGTTACTGATGTATTGTTCATATTCTTTTATATTGTATAATTTTCCAAGTCTGAATATTCCTATAAGCAGGTATTGTATAGTTCTTATGGGTATGTGATACTCTCGTCTTAATTTTCGTCGTTATGTCTTGATCTGTACAGAATTGAGTAGGTGGTGTTCCTCCCTAACTTCCGATCGGGATATAAACCACCACCACCACCACCACCACCACCACCACCACCATACTATTAATTGATGCAACTGCACATTCATTATAAAGTGTCTTATTCCAACTATAAATTGGTTATGTTGCTTCGCCGGCAAGAAGTTTTGAAAAGCGATCTCTGGTGAATTTCGCCCCGCTTTTGGGAGCTCCACGTGGTATGCATTCGCAACTTCTCGCACGCGCGCCTGCTCGCCGGAATTCATACTAGTCAAAACAAATGCAAAGCTGGGTAGCATTGGCATTTAATATTAGCCGCGCCCGCGCTGTATGTGGACTTAACGTGTGTACTTTTTACCTCTGTTTGGGTTTCCGGTGAAGCTAATATCGTTGGGTGGACACGAAAATAAAGCGCACGGCGGATCACGTCATGTTTCCGAGCCGAGTTTCGCATCCCTTTGCAAGCGGTTTTCGGTGGCTTAGGGTCTATGGCCCTCTCAACACGCTCGCGTGCGTCGCACACGTACACACACGCGCACACAGGCGCGCACACGCGCACACAGGCGCGCACACGCACACACAGGCGCACACGCGCACTCACACACGCGCACTCACAGGCGCGCACACGCACACACAGGCGCACACGCGCGCCTTCCTTAAAAATGTTCTCATTTCTGAGTTGTTTTTTCAACCGGTATATCAATCTTCCCCCTCATCTCGAAACATTTTCCCCAAATACTCCCCCTCCACCGGTCTTTCTCTTCGTGGGTCTTCTCCCGGTACTACAGTATTATCTACGGACTGCTGAATATTTTGTTCTGCAGATGTTTTCTCTTCTCCCTCCATCGTTCACCATTCTCGGATTCTTCCCTCTCCATTGTATAAACATGACCAAACCACTTCGACCATCGCCTTTGTTGTATACACTATTTCCCACCACCTCAATAATCCTTCGTATCTCGATATTTCTGATATTTTCTCGGCTTGATTTCCGGCAGACTCTCTCCAGAAGTCTATTTCGGCGGAAGTCATTCCATCAGTCACTGATCACAGGCGGATCCAGCCGATCATTTTGAGGGCGGGGGGCATGGTAGATATTTGTTTAATACGTACATTTGTTATATTGTATGTTAATGTCCTGGAAATATACTATACAAAATTGTTTCAACAATTACATAATTCGAGCATAAATGAATAATTAAATAAACTTTGTCCAATGAAGGTAAATTCTAGGCCTTGGGTCCGCCAGTGTCACTGATTATGAATCCGTTTTCGAGAGTGTGACCTTGTACGAAGCGAGTCTTAGCGGATTCCCTTTTTTTAGAACTGTTTCCGGGATCTTGCGTAATGAATGGGAGGCGAAGTACAGGCGTGGAGATGGTGTGATTTCCGGGTATTTGGGGCGCTAAAGGACGTGTGGTAAATGTAATAAATTTTATTCATCAACCGCGTGTAGTTGTATGCATAACACTGGAAAGTTTACATTGTTTGCGAGATTACTCACATTTTAGCTAACAGGTCAACGGTGGTGATTTTGAAATAATTTTGTTGCTCTAGGGTGCGTAATAATTATCATGATTAGCCAAATTTTAATGGTGTGTCTTTCAAATGCTAATTTGTGCGTTTTTTTTCTGCGTTATATACAGTCCATTAAGAAGTACATTGAACTGTTTTATGAAGAAAAAATTTAGTTTGTTATAATTTTGAATGCAGTTTTAAAACTGCAGTTTCTGAAATTAATTGCTTAAAAACACTATTTCTTGGAAAAGTCGATATAAGTACCTAGTGAGTATTGAGAATATGCAAGGGACTCCCTTAGTGCAAGTAGTAATGATTTGCCATTCTTTACATTCGAGAATGATTGGCTAACGTTCCAAGTCGAACCCACGAACTACGCAGTTTGAATCCTCGGTACTAATTGGGTAAAAAACGACTGCCTTACAAATTACCTCTTACCAGAGAAACCAGTGAAGTAATTTTAACATTATTTCTACAATTTCTTTCTGCTTATTTCATTCTTAAATTTTAAAATGGAATGCATTTGATTTTTTAACTACTTGTCAAAAATTAAATGCAATATGTAATTACTGTAGATAAAAATAGAAAACCATTGTTAGTATTTTTTATAAACGCTTCCAGTGTAACTGCTAATTGTTAATAACACACTTTAAAAATACAGTGATACTGTGGAAATGATGAAATTAGGTTGAGGGCTTCCACAAAAGAACATGTGGTCTATCAGATTAAGTCATTAGTGCAGCCAAGATTCTGATAACGTCTGCCGACGAGAGGAAAGTTGAGGTAAATTAATTTAATAATCCGATGTTTTCTAGGAACTCACGTGAACCCAATGCTATTGTAACCTAGTTTTCCCATCGACAGTACAGATAATGGTCTATCGACAAATATATTATGGTCGAAATAGGTCAACCGGTCAGCGAACAGACCCGTCGCATGTCGTAGTCAGACAAGGATTCGTTGGGATATGAAACGATAGGATTCTATTCGATATGGCATGATACGGTGTGTGAATCGATTCTTACGGTACGGCACAAAAATGATGCATTACGGATGTTTTAGAACGTGTCATAGCTGTTAGTGGTCGTGTGAGCCAGCAGCCACGAGTGCGATGTTGGAATGCATCACGACGAATTTGAGGGGAAATCGGGAAATAATTCCGAGAAAAGCTGTTGAATGGGCGGTATCTTGAGCGGGCCGGCTGGAAGCGAGCAGAGGCGGTGGGCATTGCGACAGTTCAGGATTCCTGTGTGTGGTGGGACTCGCGTCTGCCGCCGCGATGTAGGGGAACGGAACCAGACGTGGAGACGCGATGGAGAGAGACGGAACGAAAGGAACCAGACGTGGAGACGCGATGGAGAGAGACGGAACGAAACGCGAGACGGGATTCAAAGCGCAGGCGGACCGAGCCGGGCCGGGTCATGTCGGGTCGGGCGAGGCCGGGGCCTGGCCCGGCCGGGAGAATCCGGCGCGCCACCAGGGCAGGGTTGGGCTGGGCTGGGTGGAGCGAGTGAGGAGCACGACGTCGAGGAGGAGGTCGCTCCGAAGGTACACGGAAACACACGAGCGTCGTCGATCGCCCGCCGCGGCCTGCCCTTGGCGGGCCCGCGCGCCTGCGCCGTCCGCGCGGATTCACAGTGCGCGTGCGCCACGATATGCGCGAGAGAATTGAAGGGGTCGAGGTGACGTAGCTCCATAAACAGAGTCTTCATTTCACGTATCGAAAACGGTTTGAGACCTCCTCTAAAGAGCATTAGAACACACTCTACAAACGGGTTTTTAGGACTACGATGTGTGTATAGAAACCAGGAGAGAGAGAGAGAGTATTCATACATAGTCATGTCTGGATTTTCACTTACATTGCTATTTCTTTCATTTAAAATAGATGCAGGAATGTGGGTTATCACTAAGTTGCTCCAACCTCAGCAATTTCCCGTTCGAGCTGGTTTGAAGACCGTCGTGAAGTTGCACGGGAGGCAAGCATTTTATGCAGTCAGCCACGCAGAAAATTATGGTTTCTGAGATGCGCTATCTTGGGAATTCTGATTTCACGTTCGTTCAAACTCAAAAAATCTGGTAAAGTGGACGAATAACTTCTCAGATATTTCTACTAATAAAGTCCTAAACGAAGCGAACCTATTGTAGATGAAAGGTATGTTCTGTTTTCGACCTGAAGTCTTCTCGGAAATTTGGAAACTTATTTGCAAGCAAATTTCGTTGCCGACTGAAAAAAAAATGGAATTTTTGCTGCTACTTACTGCGAATCACAAGCATTTTGTGTTCCACTGATTGCCGGGATTCTCATTCTACGAATGTTCATTCTTCCTAAATGATCCCTCAATTATTTCCAACCTCTGAATTCAGTTTCTTATGTAAAGCGTTCATTTTCGTATTTCAGCACTGTTTCACATCGTAATTTTTAAGTAAAGGGAAGTATGTTTTGAAAGTAGTCTATTTTTAATATTAAAAATGTCGTACTCCACGAACTAAAAAAAATTATCTTCGGCTGCAATATTCGGCCTTTGCTCAGAATAAAATAGTTCTGCATCATGACATTTTTTATTTATGACTGTTGTGTACCGATGCGTGAAACAATCCTTTCATTTGCTAATATTTGCAAGCGGTAGTTCTCTCGCAGTAGCGTTTGCTATAGTAACCGCCAAGTGCACTGGTTGAAGGCGCAAAAATGTCGGGTTGGAAGAGTCGACCGGATTTTGGGGGACGGGCGTTCGAGAGAGAGCGTGCACTGTGTGGCAGCGGCCCGCCCGCACACACCCGAACACGGCATCGCCCGGCGTCGTCGGCAGGCTCGCTGGCTCGTTCGTTCGTTCGCTGGAGCGGCACGGCGCGGCGGGTGCGCGCAGTGCATATAGGTCATAGAAACTCGCTGTTGACGTCATGAGCATTACGTAGCACACGTCCCGTGCGCGCGCGGCGAACGCGTCGCTCGAAAACGCGCGTGACAGATGGAGGGCGGCAGGGCGGCCGGGGTGTGCGGATCGGAGTGAGGCGTAGGGGCAGTGCCAAATTACCGATCAGACTGAGTAGACTGTGTCCCGGGGGCGCGCAATTTTTGGGGCGGGCGAATTTCAGCGGATGCAAAATTTCATAAGGCGAACTTTTGAATTTTTTATAGAAATATTTCTTTTCATATTTGTTACAAAAGAAAGTGTTAATTATATTCCATTCATACGTACAAATAAAATGAATACAAAATTATCGTTTATTTAGGTCAATATCGAGGTGATAATTATTTGTACGTATAATAAATTATTTATATGTACACAATATTTGCGTCGGTCACAAATATCGTACAGCAATTTTTTATTGAAAATATAAATAGCTTTAATGTTTAAAAAAGAAATTAAAAGGACGCTAAAACATTTGACAGCCTAGGGCGCACATGAGCCAAAATCAGGCACTGCCTAGGGGAGGTGGGTGCAGGGGCGTGGCGAGGAGCGGTGTGAGGGAGAGGGGGCGGTGTGGATGAAGAGCGAGAAAGGGCATGGTGGGACGAGGCTAGTCGTATCTGCGTGGGAAAAGGGGCGGCGGGAAGTGAAGAGGAAGAGTGGGGAAAAGTGCGGAACAGAGTATGTGAGTGACGACGGATGCTGCCTTTAGATAATTCTCTATTTTAGAATGTTATATCTTGGTGTGGTCTGGTAAAATCAATTTGACATGAGGTAAACCTGATCCACAAGGTAGCTTTATTTAATCAGTGTTAATCGGAACATTAAATCCCTATGTTTTAGTACCACACTTCCGCCGTTTGAGAGATCAGTCAAATATTTCTTAACTTGGTATTATTTCTTAACCAAAATCTTAAACTGTGTTAATAATTTTCTAGCGTGGGCCGCCTCTGGATTCCTCCATAATATTAGTCGAAATACTGTTCATGTTCATGCTTTGATATGCCGAGGCATTAATTAAATGATGAGAAAAATGAAGTTGAATTATTTAAGGAGCTTCCTAGTTTTCCTTGATATTTTATTCAGAGCGAAAAACCTTCTAAGAAAGGTCGTGATAATATTGCAATTAACGCATAAAACGTTCTCCAGTGGTTACCCTTGGATGGAGTATCCTTTTAAATGCACACCCGTTTCCCAGTTTCATTTGCTGGTACAGGAATGGCAGAAGGGAATGGCTGCTACGTTTGTTCGAGATGGGAGTACACATGTGTGGGAGGTATGCCCTTCGGATAACTTTCACTTCAGTTATCGATTCTTCACTTCGTTTCTACGCTGGTTGCGCGTTGTGGCCATTGCCTTGCCCGTATGATGCATTATTTTCCTCGACTGCGTTAACGCGCCGAGACTGCGTCTGGTGTTTGTGCCTCCTTCCCCCCCCCCCCCCCCGTCACGAACGGCTGTTTATGTTCGTCATCTGCTTAGACGGAAATAATGGATGCACTATCGTGCCAAGCAGCGGACGTCTGAAAACATACATGGCTGTCAACTGGTCGGTTTGCTGCGGCGGTTGCTCACGTGCCTGACGGTTCGCCCTCAACGAGTCTTCCTTACAGTTGTCGGTTGGTATCGATTAACTGGCTGCGGATAGTGTAATACCTTTTACTTTCCAAGCGGTTGTTTGATTCAGCAACAATCGTTATAATCTTTACTGTTCCATAATTTCCCAAACTTTTTTTGTATAAATTGGACAAACCACAGTTGAAAGAAAAAGATAATGAACTTGCGTTCAGTTATTTTGTTAAACACTATTGTCAGCTAGATAATTCTTTAGAATTAACTACTTTTTTATAGTACGAAAGCCGTGCCCGAATATTCAGCGACAGAATAGATATTATTTTTTAAAAAATAATTATGTTAGTGACATATTTTCAAATAGCGCCTTCAGATTTAACTCAATGTAACAAATACTATATTAGTTCGTAGTGTTCAATTACTGTTGGAAAAGCAGTTTTTTCCTGAGAGTATGTTTTGCCGTTGCCAAACTAATGGTGTCCGATTGCGCTTCCTGTGGTGAAGTCCGAATGGATGAGTGTGTACTCGGTACATATTGCGGACCGTTGATTCGTAATGCCGGAGCAAAGGCTCATCTGAAATTTTAGATCTGTACAGATTGGAATGTTCACATCTGCGGAAATGGCATCGGGTAGAAAATTAAATAGTCGTCAAAACGTCATTAATGTCGATTCATCAATACCAGACCGATGGGCGTAATGAATATCCGCGGAATCACTTCCACTTTTTTGCGTTCTTTATAGAGTGAAAATAATGAAAGCCTGCCTTGGATTTGGAGTAATAGCTGGGGTATTGGTGGCGGTGTTTTAATGGTTTCTACGTGGCTTGGTGCGGAGAATGAGCAATGACCGTCGGATAACGACAAAAAAGTCTTCAGTAGTGGAACTGTTTCAGATGTAAACATTGGCTAAACTGATGATCGATGCGTTTCCGATAATTTCAGATGAGATGTTCAAAACGATTTGAATTGCTTATAGTTATCTTGTCCAATTTCTTACGGGAGCCCGAATAAGTGTAGAATGTGTCATCCGATTAGTAGGATATAATCATTCACAAATTTTTGAAATATTTTGAAATTAGTAGACTTTTATTAAAATGCTTTATAAGGCTTATCTTTAGTCTTGTTACGTGAAATTAACACAACTTATTTCCCTACATATGCAATAATTTTTGTTACGTATTGCTGCTTTTTGACAAGCGAGGATATTTCATAGTCCCAGCTCCTTCTTTTTTTTACAAAGTTTTTCTTATATTGTGCATGTGATTTTGTTTATTTTTCGTCGCTATTTTTCTGTATTTGTCAATAAATATTGTTGAGAAATAAAATAAATATTGGTTAACACAGTGCCACATCCAAGATGCATTTTTTACTTATTACAATTTTATTCTCTTTCTTGCGACTTTCATCAACTTCACACTCGTGCAATTAATATATGTATACATATAATACATTTTAAACTATGCAATGAAAGTGAATATCCTGTGTATAAATATTGTTAGTAGTATTATGTGAATCACGCAGCCCATCGCATGGTTATTTGGTGGCGGCGCGTCGCGTGGCGATCGCGTGCGGCTAAACGGCCCGCGAGACCACTTAGCCAATAGGTCCGCGGCGGTGCCGGCCGGCCGACCTGAATCAATTCGATCAGGGGCGAGCGAGGCGCAGGCCTAAATGTGTCTAATGTCAATTGGGCGTCCGCGCCTGAATGAGTTGTGTAGAGACGTGTCCCGCATTCAAACCTCGCCTTTAATTCAGCTTCGTATTCAAAGAACAGCCTCGTCCATTTATGATCTTACGTTATCGCGTCACGTTTGTGAGGCCAAATGGGATTAGGTGTCTTCTCTCTCTTTCTCTTCCCCCGTCCCGTCCCGTTCCGTTTCTTTCTCCTCGCCCGCCAGTTTAATTTGCAGAGCGTTCGTTGAGGGGGCGACTCGCGAAACCGTTCCATCTCGCTCGCGCGAGAATTCCAACTCGGCCTGGCCTGCGCGAATCCCTCGGAGATGCATATTTAGAGCGTTTAGTTCGTTTGGTAGTTCACACGATACTTTTCATCAAGCCCATGAGGTACGGCAAAATTAACACGCAGATTTTTTTCTCTTGTTTTAGGTTCCGCTGCTGTTGCCGCTGCTGCCGAAAGTAAAACGCCAGATCCTGCTCTCTTCGCAGAAAGGTACGTTGTATTCTGCATTAAGTATAAGGACGTCCAAAATTCGCAATGGCATCCGGCTAGGGAATTCTGCAGTTGCCTGGCACTTCCTTTCATCTGGTGAACTAAGTGGTCGTGGGATTGCACGATATCATACTGTATACCCTCAAGTTCTGTCACGAAACCTCCAGGAATGAATTTGTAATGGACCGTGGGCGGAGTCTCGAAACAATATTGATCGTGTGAAGTTTAGATACCCCCCCCCCATTCGTGTGGGTTGACATTTCGGAGAAAGTATTTTCCCTCATTTATTTGTTAGATCTGTCAAATTGAGTGCTTGTGGTCAGAGTATATAAGTTATGAAGAAATCATTTTCACATATCCTTCGAAAGCCAGAATTGAATATGTATTTAAATATATGAAATTATGAGTATGCCGACAATAAAGAGCAGTTGTGAAGAAATTTTCTTCACTGTTAGTTTTCAGTGCGTTTGAGAAATGGAGTGTAATTAATTATAGAGTTTACGTTATTGATGAAAATGATTACAAAATTTCGAAAACAGTAAGGTGAGGACTGAATGTTAACAATAATGTTCTCGAAATTCGCCTTCCAAGACGAGTTACCTTCACCAAATTGTAATAGAAATCTTGGAATTAATTTTATAAATATTGTATGTGTCGCGAGTTCGAGGTCACTCTAGACTGATGTGATCTTATATGGGATGTTTTTCTTAAAAAAGAGTAAGAATGTATAACAAAATCGTGTTTGACGTGGGAGAAAGTCTGCGATTTGATCGCAGCAACCTTGTGAAGCTTGAAACCAGGAGGAGACGTGTAGGGGGGCGATAAAAATGTTTTATGAAAAATTCTGAATTGAGTCTCGGAGTGTGACCCGCTTCTCAACGGACGTTCTATAAATAGAGGACATGTAAAAGGCATTGAAATTGATCGGAAATTCGTCTAAACCTGTGCGGGATCGGCCAGTGGGAGGTGAGGTGGGTGGGTGGGTGGGGGGTGTCGATTCCAGGCCACGGACACGACCACGCGCTGGCGTCACCTTCCCTCTTTTTTTATATCTGACGTTCGCTTTTGTAACGGCATCCCAACGCGCTTGGATTACTGTGTTCACGGGCAAGTGGACGGGGAGGAGGAACTTGTGCGATAAACGATACGCCGATAGAAATGTGCGGTGTAAATTTGTCATCAGTTTTTGCAATTTGTCTGCTGGATCGACCGCATAATTTCGAATTACCTACATGCCGCTCATTACGTGCATAGTACGCGTACGAAGGAAACCTTCGTGGTTTTTTGTGGAATGGTCATTTCGGGGGCGTTCTCGTGAAACAATGCACCTGTGGTTGCGCGGAAATTACATAGACGTTTCAAGCCTATGAAAATGGGCGATTATTCTTTAGATTTGTTATCGATAACTAGTTACTCTAAAATAGATGTTGGTAGCTAAAATATAGTTGTTGATAAACTCTTAAATTGGAAATTACGATAAATTATCAAGTCAATCGTTAACAACTAGTAGCGGCGTTTTGTCCTCGCCCATTTATTTATCAGAAAAGGTTTTCTTTCACTTCAGTAAATGGTTTTTCTTCGTGAATCGCAGTCACGGACAAAAAAAAGGAACGAAAAAAAACCTACACTCAAACCACAAAAATATTGAAAACAATTAAATTGCTCGCGTTTTATCGGTCATATTTCGTATTATAAACTTTCTTCCCATTCATCCTCAAAAGTGCACTCTCTCGTGTTTTTGTCCGTATGTGGGAACGACTGCGAGAAGAATATTTAGCAAGCAGTTTAATACTCACGTAAAATTTTGTGCATGTGTTAAGAGTTACGTTCAAATGTCTGACTACGTAAATTTAAACTAGTGTTCAATGTTAGTGTGAGTAATGTGTGATTTGCTATTGCATTATCCCTTTTTTACATCCGTCGGACTATGACCCTCTAGTACTCGTGATTAGAGAGAGATAAGGTACTTCCGAACTTATCTCCTTACAAGGCTCAATTTGAATATGTCGTATATCTCGTATATCTCGATTATTCACACAAGAATAGTCATGGATAAGAGATTCCATTCTCTTTACTTTACACTTTTCTGGTCGAAATTCGTGAAGTACATAAATGGATTCTGATTAAAATGTAAGAATTTTGTATATTGTTTGTACATCTCTCTAGTAATGACATGGATTGAAGAAACTCTTAATTACAAAATACTTCATGAACAGCATTCCTATTTTTTTTGTGAAATACAGAATCAACGTAGGATTAAAGATATTTATGTAAAGAATTATCCATGCAATACTATCGAGAGAATATATTATACCTCCTTTAATGCATGTTTAATCAGTTGCAAATGTATTTGAAATACGTCGTACACAAGTTTAATTCTCATATTTGTTATTGCCTACTTTCAACAATGTAAATGAATTTGAGACGTTGTTTCGTCGTATGTATTTATTTCGGCATAAAGCTTTTTCGGCCGCATTGCGACCATCTTCAGTGCTACAAATAATAATAATAATAATAATAATAATAATAATAATAATAATAAATAAAATCAAATATAGGATATTATTATAAATGAAATTAGAATTTTAGTGAAATAGAAACTTTGGCGTATATATAAACATAATTTTGAATAGAGTACTAATAAAAGAAGAAAATTAAATTTCAACAATGATCTATAGATTGCACGTTTTTAGACAATCTAGAGATAACACTGAACGAAGTTGAAAAATGAAGTTTCGAATTCGTTGTTGCATGCGGGGTTTTTTAACGTTGATTTTCTGAGCGATTTTCATAATTCAACAATGTTTTATAAAAGACAATTGGGTATTGATTCTCGAACGGAAGTAAATATCCTCAGATTATACTTCTCCGCCGTATATAGTTTTCACTTTTTTAAATTTTTTTAAAAGAAAAATTGAACTAAATTAGAAAGTCTCCTTTGAGCTTTAATCTTGGAATGCACGAATCGCACAGGACACCTCTAACAAATGTTTTAAATTATTCCTTCACGTCCCAATGGTCGGTGTGCACGCGGAAAGCAGGTTTTATATTGGTGAGATGAAAGTAAATTTCATGTACTTTAGCTGTACATAAAACCATACTTTGTAGGCTTGTTAGCAAGACGTAACAAGAAGTATGAACCGTAGATGCCGCGTACTTTTTAGCTTTCTGTCCGCAAATTCGTAGTTCTGGGAAAATGAAAGTATTAACCGTTATTATTAGGACGAGTTTCTTATTTTATACATCAAATCTTGTTTTCATATCTCCCTTGTGAAGTACTGGGTGCTACGTTCGTGCTCAGTTTTAATAAAAGGTATGTATATATTTCAAATCATCGTAAGATCTATATTAAAATTAGATTTTTGGAGAGTGTTCTAGATTGATTTATTATGACAGGTAATTAAGGTTTTACAAAAGTAAATCAAATTTCCCTGTACAATTGCTTTAAGTCACAGATGCGAATTTTATTAACCCGTTTGACATCTTACAAAAAAAATTGATTATATTGCAATGGAACAAATCTGACATTAAAAGAATTAGTTCGAAATTATTCTAATTTGTGATCTTATTACAGTCTTACGTAAGTGTGGTTTCGATATGAAGTTGTACTTTCTAAACCTGCCTCTAAGTGCAGCATGGAAACGCCCAATTTTATAGTGCTTTTGTCTGAAGGCTCTTTGATAATACTGCTCTGGCAAAATATCCGTACTGCAAAGTTTCAGTGGATTTGTTTCGATTAATACTTTATTACTAGTGGTTGAGTGTCTAAGGTATGATTTTAGGGTAATATGGAGTTCTCAGTTTAAGTGAGCAGTTAGTTGGATCTAATGGCCAAACAAAACTGAGGGAGCTAACTTACTTTCCTGGATTACGTCAGGTGGCAACCTATTTAACTTGTGGAATGTTACTTGGCAGCATTAGGTGTGTGTCCCAGAAATATCGCCTCACACCCCGCACCCTTCCAGAATATTTCGTTGCTCTCCAACCTGGCTATTTCCCGGAACGCTCGCGCGGCTATACAAAAAGTTATTCCAGGGAAAAGAAGAGAAAAGGATACACAGTTGAACAAAATTCTTTCCTCGCTTTCTGTCACATGTAATTGCTAAGGCCCGGAAAATCATATTTGTAATTATAAGCTTTATAAAATACTAATTATCAAATGTCCACAAAACACAATCAAACTAACTGAAATTCGGCGATTTTATATAGTATATTGGAGCATATTTAGTGGATTTTATGTTAATGCATCATATTTCCATTATATTTATTATTCATATTTTATTGCTTTTTGTTCTTAATGTGGCATATTTCTCTGGGAATCTCAATTAATATGCATATTTGTCTCCTGAAACCGAAAAGTGTACTTGTATGTGAATGAGAAAGCTATTCATGTGAAATCATGGGAATGTCTTTCGTTCGTTGCAGCAGTATTTGTCTCAACTTCATTTAGATATAATAGAGCTGGTGCCAGAAATAATTTGTCTGATTATGAATGATGTTTTAATTTATATTTGATAAAGAACTTGTGGCATTGGAATTGATACTTAAACGATGATGCAGACGAAATCATTATAATTTACTATACAAATTATCGCTGGAATGTTAAGTAGAGACAACAATGCAAAATTAATTGTTAAAATTTAAAAAATGTAGTTGTTCATAAATACATAAAACTATTAATTGTTAGAGCATATTTCATTAGTTCTGGTACATATTTTACAAATGTTAGAGCATATATGCATGCATATTTCTCCGTTTGATACTGCATTAACTTCCAAGCCTTAGTAATTGCCATTGTATTCTTGGAGGTAAACCTCATACATGAACTGGAATGTACAGTGTATTTAATTCCTTTGGTGTTTATAATACAAATATCAGTATAATAACACTACATTTACAATCTTACTCTACACTAAGTAATAATTGTATGTATTTTAATTTTACTTAAAATCATCATACTAACAGAGTGACAGAGGAGCCTTTGGATAGATAACTCTATTTTAGGTCGAGATCTGAAAATTTATTCAGAAAAGCGTGGAATGGGAATACGGTTTATAGGTGTTGGATTTTTTTAAAGTCTTCGGGGTAAATTGGATATGTGCGGGATGATTTGAAAGAAGTGAGGGATAAAAAACGTGATTGATGAAAGATTCTGTCATTGTAAGATTTGCTTTGGAGCGATCGGGATGGTGCGAAGGAATTGATTTTGGACTACTTGAAATTTGGTGGTATTCGATTTTGCAGCGCTGATCTATACTGGGCATGCATATGAAAGTAGTTCTCTTATGAAGTGTTTGTAAATTAATGAAGTGGTACTCAGTGCTAGTTTAGCTGATCTGTTGATTATTGATTGAAGTTGGTTTAGTTTTTTTTTCTTAACTTTGTGTTAAGTTTTCGTTTGAGATGTTTAATTAAAGGCCCATTTATTTTATGGATTTATTGTAAGAATGACATTGTAAGTTTCTTGGTTCAGTGTTAAGGGATATGGTGTGTAAGACCTTAAAGAAAATGTTTTGGCTGCTGTTTTTGTCGGATTGACTTTAATTTTGTTTTTGGCTGCCCAGGTATCGTTTTGATTTAGATATAACGTAAGTCTGGTTTTCATTGTGTTTTTGAAGGGACCTCATTAATAGATAGCCGTATCATCCGCGAAATGGCTGGTTTTATAGTCTGTTTTGGAAGATCGCTTACGTACAAGGTATGATATCGGGCAGTATAACGGATAGCCTTGAGGTAGGTCTGCCTTGACTGCTTTCGGATTAGTGATAGTTATCACCAGTAACGTATAAAGTTCTATTATTGCCAGAAATAATTTAAGCTAATAATGTGGGAGCATATTTCTTTAATTTTACAGTTCAAAGCTAGCTGCCATATTCCGTCGAAAGCCTGAGATGTGCCGAGAAAGATAGTTGTGTGATGTTTGTATAATACCGAATGAATATCAGTGATTCCAAATAGTGGGTGGTGCGTGAACACTTTTTGTGTGTAAATCACATTAGCTCAATGAATTTTGTAATGTGGAGGAAGCTTTTCAGTAGTTTCAATATTATTTTCTCGGGCAGTTTTAGATGGTGAAGGAAGGTGACTGATTGGGCGATAACTATTTGTTAGATGCCATTCTCCTTTGGTTTGTGAACCGGAAGAATAATTTTGTTCCCATATTGCGGGTAGGTATTTCTCGGCATTGCTTATTTGAATCGATTAAATTGCACTTTGTTGTATGAGCAGTTTTTTTTACAATTACCACGAATGTTTAAATTTACAATGTAATAATAAAACTCGTTATAATGTGCCCTAGGTTTGTATTAAGATTTTTTCTGAATTTAAATAAAAAATGCTACCAAATATTATTTTTTATGACGAGAAACTTTTCAAATTACGTATGTCATAAAAATTTAATGTTAAGAAGCGATGCAAGTGGCCCACAAAAACTGGACGATAAACCCGAATGAGATAGGTCGCAAATCTAAGAGATGTTTGCAAGGTTTGTAATAAACATTACGTATTATGCAAAAATAATGGATAGCCAGCCGAGCGGATTTAATTATGTCATTGTCTTGAGTTGAGCACCTTCGTCCCGCTGGATACTCGGTATCTATATAATACCAAATTGCTTAAAAACAAAAATGCAGCGCTTAAGACTTCACTTAGAATTTGAACTTGTATGTCTTCTTGTTTAATATAATGCAATGCTGTCGCATTGTCACCTAATGTACAAGAATATTCTTTTCTGTATTATGCTGTTCACACTGACTTGTAATTATCATTACAACCATTGTAGAAATCACGACCGTTAATAAGTAGTAGGATATGGATCACGGGATCGGTCAATTTATGAAATACATTAGTTTGCCAACATTTCGGAATATTTAATTCCTTCATCAGGGCTAACAAAAAAAACACAATCACAATAAATAAGGACACACTTTTCTGAACAACATTAGAAATCACACAAAAAATGCCAAGAATGAACATACATGAAGAAAAATAAATAAATAAATAAATAAATTATATACTGTATATATACATTCATTCTTGGCATTTTTTGTGTGATTTCTAATGTTGTTGTTCAGAAAAGTTTGTCCTTATTTATTGTGATTGTGTTTTTTTGTTAGCCCTGATGAAGGAATTAAATATTCTGAAACGTTGGCAAATTAATGTATTTCATTAATTGACCGATCCCGTGATCCATATCCTACTATTATCATTACAACGTTGCTAAAATGATGGATATGTGCATTGTACGAAAGAAATTCCTCGCCGGTCAGTTTTCTGGCTTTAAGAATTTTAGCCCCCAAAATACTACTTCCGGCGGTCGTCCACTTCAAAACAGCACGTGAAAACGGCTGGATTGAACAGCGCGCTGGTCGACCGTCAACTTGATTTACGCCAGTCTTCAGTGCTCTACGCGCGTTTGTCGGCTGTCTCGTCGTAAGGAGGGGGGAGGCGGAAGAGCGAACGAAGCAAAAGCGCCCTTACGAGAATTAATAGCCGGCTTTATGCGCACTTAGCTGGCACCACTCGCGAACCTTGACCTTCCAAGTTACCGCGCAGGGCATTTTCCGGGTCGTGAAAACGGGCAAAGTGTGGAATGCTTCATTTACGTTTGGTTAAGGTGTTGGAGATATCAAAACGTGCGGCGGAAACTGAGCTGTTGAAGACATAGTGTTGCTAAAGAATAGTTTAAAATGAAAGAGATTCAAATGAATAGTAGTAAACCGTTCGCAACCAGAAAGGTATTTTCCATTGGTGGTCAACAAAAAGAGAGAGAATAGTTTCATGAACTTTCTTGAAGCAGATCCAGTACATCTTGTAACATTTTCCCACATCACGATCAGAATCGAGACATTAATCACTCCTAGAGGTCAACATTTGTACCTATGTGTCGTTTTTGGTTTTCGTTTTTTTTATTATTTTTTTTTAAAATTTAAGGTCGCATAACATCTAGGTCATTAGCGACCACTATTGGTGGTAACGTTATGGTAGCTGTGAAGATGAAACGATATGGTGATAGAGGGTAAAGGGATGAACACAAATACAAACATACGCGAGGCGGGACTCGAACCCGTGACACTTCGGTCCGAGATCGCTACGACATCGCTCGACTACTGCCTTAGCGATCTCGGCCACCGGATCGGCAGTTTTTGCTTTTGTTGAAGTCTGCCGCTTGGGATTGGTACCAGTGTTCTACAGCCATCTGTAACTCTGCGACAGTACGCATTATGGTGACCAGACAGGAATTTGCGAAGGTCCATTCAGAACACGTGACGCGAGATGCTCGTGGCTGGTGTTGTGAGATAACACTAGGTCACACGGCTCAGCTTACAACAGATCTTCTGAAGCTATTCTCCTAAAAAGTGTTTACCCACCCACCCTACCCCCATCCCAGGCGGCAAGCTTCGACCCAGGGATACAAATGTTGACCACATTGAATGATGAGTCTCCATTCCGGTGGTGATTATGTGGTAAAATTGGTGCAACATTTGCTGTACCTGCTACAGCACAGTTCTTCCATTAAATTGTTTTCTTTTGTTGACGACACTGGGGAACGTACTTTCTGGATGCACCTTATATTATATATTATATAGTTGTGTATAAGTAAGTAAACTATAGATATTTAGTTGTGCTACAATGTAGTGAGCATTCTAAACTTCGTTGGGGGGACATAAAAATGAGCCGATTTTGTAGAGAAAAATACTTCACCTTGATCGTAGTTCCCTTGGTGTTTCAACGATCCTGAGAGAGAACACTGAAATGGTTTTTGGTTTGCTTGCGGAATTAATATAAATCTACTCGTGTTCACATATCATACGCAGCGTAAATTGTTTTTGACTCTTATTAAAAATATTTATTGTTCATATAAAATATTTTATATCACATGGGTCGGGATGCTAAATTGCAAACACACTGGGCGTATATGTATTTTTGCGATGGACATTCAGACGAAATTTACCTCATAAAGGAAGCTTGGTTTCCCAGCTAGAAAATACGCGGTATTGCACGTGTTTTTTTTATCGTAGCAGGTTGATGTATGCCCCTCTGCTACTTATAATTGCAGAAAGGACGCATATTAGTTTTTTTGGCAAGCTTAAGTAAAGGGTGAGCTCTCGCCGGCTGCGTGCCACAGGTAGGCGATGCCGTAATATTTTACGAGAGGGCCTTTGCATTCGTAATTTGGAAGGGATTCTGCCCGGCACCATCTCCAGAGTCTAACTGAATAATTCAGTTGCATACCTGTTCCCTTTTTACGTCGGCGAAAGAAAAGGCTGGCACGGGACTGCCCATTAGTAGAGATGCGCGGCGTTCGTACTACGCGTGCAGAAGGCAGAGCTTTAATTTCGGCAGCGCAGAGCAACTGGGCTTATTTGAAAGGAAGCACGCACTCGTGATGACGTGATCCAGTGGTGGGGAGCGGCCAATCGAAATCGAGGTATGCAACTACCCAATCACAGTGGTCGATGCGATAGCTTCTGAACTACCTTCAACTTACAATTTTCTAAACTGTGTATGTGAAAGTGAAGTAAAATCTGAATAGGGTCGGAGGGGAAATATGAAATTCCCCAATCTCTCGGAATTTTATTTTTCTGACAGTTCTTAAATGTGCATGCACTACAATGAAAATCATACAAGTTAGTTTAAAAAAAATAGATACTTTTGTATAGGCTAGAAATCACGTTCGATATTTATTATTCATAATTCTTGGTGAGCTTTGTAATTCTTCGTGAAATGTTGAAAGCTTGGATATAGTGTCTCGATAATCTATTCTTCCTTTCTTCCAAAAAGATTTAATTAGAATTTTTGAAGATGTGCCATAATGAGTCTTGTTTTCACTTGTCAAAACTGGTCGAGTAAGAGGTATTTTCCTGGACACATAATGTCAAAAGGGAGATTTTCCCATTGAAATGATTCATACAGCATCCTGATATATGCACGTACAAACAATGCGTTAATTGTTATTTTTGCAGGAGTGCGTCATCCTTCGGTATCTTAGGGCAGTCGTCTGCGTACCACCCGGCTTTGAATGCATAGGAACCGTGTATGACTCATTCGGAATATATTTTCATGTGATTGGCAATGTTGACGAAGGATCTACGTTTAGTCTTGTCGTGAGGAAGAACTGGTGATTCGATTATTAATTTTAAAATGCAACTGAGAGATTCACGTAGAAAATATACATTTTCACAGGGGCATAGCTTCAGTTGGTGTCACCCGGGACAAAACTAATGGTATCAACCCCCCCTGTAAGTTAAATATAAAATTATCTATTACTACTCACTAATAAGTGGGGGACCGGGAGCGGTAGCTCAGTGCATCAACTGATGTCACTGCAGCGCCTCTGACCGGGAGGTCCTAGGTTCGAGTCCTGACGGCGGCAGGATTTTCGATACTAGCTTTTCAGCTAGGTCGAATTCAGTCGCTGTCTGGAGGAGAATTATAGCGGCCGGCTGCTCTGATCTGTAGCTTTCCGTGGTTTCTCCGATCACCACCTGGCGAATGCCGGAGCAGAAACGGGCCACGGACCGCGCGCGATCTGTCCTTCCTCTTCCTTGTCCTACCCTCTCACCTTACACACACACACTCACTCTTACACTAACATGCACCACACTACCACCTATTCCGGGAGACCAGTCGGGAGCTTAGAACTTGTCCCCGGCTGGGGCGGTGCCCCGCTGGTGGGAGAGTCTTGGTTAGGGGGAAACCCCAGTATCCGACGGTAGGTCGGCGCCGGATCTCGCCATCCAGTGGGGGAAGATCACCGCCATCTCCCGAGAAAAGAACATGCACTACACTTACGGGACTAATGACCAAAGCAGTTGACGCGCCCGGAAACACGAAAAAATCAAATCAATAAGTGGGGAAGGTAGTCGTCGCGGCGCCTGTCACGGACCGCGGCGCTGCGAAGCTAAGGCCATCTTTCCCAAAGGCGACAGTTGCTAGAGTTACTGAAGGAAATAATGACAGTTTCATTGAAAATCACAAGTCAGAAAGCCTAATTTTGTACTAATATTTCTATCAAAATTCTAACATATGATACATCATTGGATTCCTCTTTTTATGATCTGACCACTGCTAAAGAGAAAAATGTGTAGTTCCTTTTAAAAATTCAAAGATTAAATTTCTCGAAAACTAAAAATATTTCAAACAATACCTCTACGGCATATTACTTATCCCACGATTTCACATTGTTGAGTGAAAACTGCATTTCAATGCCGTGAACGGTTTTGAAGTAATCGGGGTGGCCCATAGTTGGCGGGGCACCCAGTACGTGTATCACATTCTCATAATTTACGCTTCTTCAGCGATAACTCGATAAGACGTGGAAGTATCGAAATGGAGCCCTTCTCAAGTTTCTTTCGGGCAGATTTGCTCATTTATTCGTTCCTATTTGCACACCCCTGTTGATTGTTTAGTTTTTGCATCTGGATAAACCTGCAAATGTCAGGAAATGTTACGGTCCAGGAAAATGTCAGCGGGAAGTCGGAGAATTGTGCTAAAAATCTTCCAAAATTATTTTATCCATAATGGAAATGATTTGAAAAATTAAGCAACATTGACCAGCGTAGCAAGTTTTTAATTTTTTTTAAAATTCTTCAGTCAGATAGATGATTTCAACACTCATTTTCATTCACAATTTAAATTAAATTTTCGAATTGTAGTGAAATTATAAAACTGGCGCCTTTTTCATTTTCTAGCACTCGTTTACAATTAATTTTTATGCGGTTTGAATTGAATTTGCATGGTTCGACGTTCGACCTATTCAAGCGGTTCTTGCATCTGTAAATTAACGGAAATAAAATGTGTTCCTGGTAGTTTTTTTTGTTTGCTCTGCAATGTTATACGTCAGAAATAATATTCTAGAAAATTAACGTGAAAAATTAAGTTCATTGCCAGAAAACCTGAAAAAGTCAAGAATTTGAATACTTTTTAAAATGTTCTTCAGCCATAAATTAATGTAAACGACCTTACATGGAAATATATAAGATGCATTCCTTTGGGTGGATGTTATAATGCGACCATTAGCCTCATATGTTTGGCTAGTTAAAAATTTGTTCGCAACATGCCTTTACACATTTTTCATTACGCAACTTTAGTGCTATTTGAAAAGCGCAATTGGATGATTTTAGTGTTTGAAATACGGCGATGGGAAGATGCTAAAATGGTGTGAATATTTGTTCTTTGGGAATGTATATTTGGACAAATGATGCAACAACCTCAAAATGTTGAATGCGTAAATTGGTCCTTCTCATGCTATCTTGACATGCAATAGCAATGTTTTATTGATTTAATGACATAAATTTACATCATGCCATTGTAAAACATTTAATTAAATGATGTGCCGATTATATTAAATTTTACTGCACCGATTCCATTCATGAATAAATTTGGGACACTTCTAAATACATTCTGGAATAACATGTCAGGGACATGAGAATTTTAAATATTTCTATTTTATTAACTATAGTCGAAAAAGCAGTTTCCAACATATTTAGTAGTTTCCAAAGGATTTAAAGAATCACTAATATTTGGTTAGTCGTCTGCCAGGTGAATTGGTAGATGACCGAAGACTTCCTCTTCAGTTGTTTGCTCTCTCCAAATCGCAGATTGTAGGTGCATTTTCGTAATTATTGATTTAATTTTTGGCTTTCTTCTGAAGCTCAGGTTTGTGCACTGCTGTGTGGATTCAATCTTTAGCTTCGTATTCTTTCCTCTTGGGGATGCGGTAAATTTCAATCCATTAAAATTCCTCTTCGCTTTAATTTACGTTTCTGGAGGCACGAAACGATTGCGTCCTTTGTGGACAAAGGAATCGGGATGGAATGACGGTCTTCAATGTAAATATTCGATTGCTCTTTCCCCTCATACGCAAATTTAGTTAAGTACTTAATTAACAGCCTCGATCATTACTACCTCAGCGTATTAAGATAAGTGACGAATTACAGTGTATGTAATCACTGAAAACGTCAGCTAACAAACGAGCTACAATACGCAGACATCGCGGCACTAACCATGGCAAATCCGGGGGGGGGGCTAGGATCTCGCGCCCCTGCCAGCTATTGACCACAATGCGCGCGCCAGCCAATTGACAACAATGACAGAACTGTGTAACGCAGAGTACTGCGGAGTAACTCGCACAAAGGGAGTGAGGAATGTTTCCACACCGGCTGTGACGGCTCACTAGTAACGTAGTTGCCGCTGCTGCACGTCTGATGGGCAGATCCTAGTGTCCCTGTTCGGGGTTTATGTCCGACGTCGGCGCATTTCCACATAATAGCTAGGTCGGCGGTTTTATTTAAAATTAGGAGTAGAGTAATGCCAGAGTAGTACTTTAATAAATAGGCCAGGGACCATGCGATCTTTATTTCCTAATTTTTGTCCCTTCCTGTGTTTACACCCCCCCCCAGTCACATCTACTCTTACATGCACTACACTGTATTCACTACCGTCGCACATGTCGCGGGATCAGCCGGGACCTTAAAGGTTGTCCTGGCTGGGGCGGTGCTTTTCTGGGGGGATATCTAGAGGAGGAAAACCTACAAGTCGACGTGTAGATCTGCGCCGGTTCTCACGTTTCTGCGGAGAAGGGACAGTCACTTCTCAGAATGTAACATGAACTTTTACAGGATTAATGAGCATAGCAGTTCACGCCTCTTGAAACACACCAAAGAAATAATCAATCATAATGTTTCCATAGTATCCTCAGTCAAATTGAGGAGACGTATTAGTACCAATCCACTCTGGGTCGAAGCAGCCGAGGAAAGACAACGTCTTATGAGTGAACCGGAAATTGGGCGGCCGCTTTTTCGATCCCGACTGGACGTCAGAGATTACATGCACGCGTTTTTACACCGGTGTGTTTATGACGCGTGCCGTAATCGAGTGCGCTTGCAGACTACTATCTGATTACTTTCTGGTATATGCCGGGGCAACACTTTACGGCTCTCGCGCCACGCGTGATATTACCTTCCTATTCGTTTTCTTTTCCATTCCTAGGTGCCAATGACCATTGCAGTTTTCCCTAAAACCACAATTAATTATTCTATTAAATCCTCTTGGCGGCGGTGGCGGTCGCAGTCCCTAGCGGTAGATGGCTGAGCTCCAGAGCAAAAGAGCTGGTGTCGGCCCGCGCGGCGTGTAGGCAGATACCGCTATCGCGTTTATCGGAAGTGACGCGCTCTTCTCGCTCTGCACGAGCGGGAAGGAGAGACCGCGTAAGCAAACCACAACCCACCACTCCGCGAGATTTTGTTCCCCGACGCACGGATTGTCCCGCCAACAGAGTCGAATGCTCACTGCACTGGCTGTGTGCTTCTTGCACCGAATCGCTAAGGGAACGTTATCCATTGCGTTTGGAAAACTGATATTTGGTTTTCCTCGGTAATTGTGAAGATAATTATAATTTAGTGTTTTATTATGCATGGAGATATGGCTCCATTATTATTAAGAATTAAATTGATACTTTAAATCAGGAAAAAAAATTGCAATTTTTCCTGCAAGTTTTTTTGCCAGTACGGGGAAAATGAAGGGAAACAATATTTCAGATCGCGCATGTCACTACGTTGTTTGTTGTGAATCGTTCTGAAAACTACAGTTCTACGTGTCAGACATTTGCCCTTATTGTGCAGGGCTTTATACCAGCGGTATACCTGTACGCTTGATAGCCTCCTTGCAGCCAGGTAGTAGAGTATGAATAAAAAATATTCGAAAACAGTTTTGAAATCGCGTAAGACTGACTTGAATGATGTTTGTTTGAATATTGTGCCATGGTACATTTATTGTAGATGGAACGTATCGTCCATCATTTGTAATACTGCCTTTTTCTGGTGTGATTATTACAATTCGTACACGTGTCCCTTGTGATGCGTGACGTAAATCCAAATCCCTACGACCGGGAGCGGTAGCTCAGTGCATCGACTGATGTCTCTGCAGCGTCTCTGACCGGGAGGTCCTTGGTTCGAGTCCTGACGGCGGCAGGATTTTCGACACTACCTTTTCTGCTAAGTCGAATTCAGTTGTGGTCTGGAGGAGAATTCTAGCGGCCGGCTGCTCCTATCTGTAGTTTTCCGTGGTTTCTCCGATCAGCACCAGGCGAATGCCGGAGCAGTACCCTACCAAACGGGCCACGGACCGCGCGCGCGCGCTCTCCTTCCCATTCCTTGTCCTATCCTCTTCCCTTACACAAGTTCTTACACTAACATGCACTACACTAACACATCCCGGGAGACCGGTCGGGAGCTTAGAGCTTGTCCCGGCTGGGGCAGTGCCCCGCTGGTGGGAGAGTTTTGGTTAGGAGGAAATCCCACTAGCGGACGGTAGGTCGGTGCCGGATCTCGCCATCCAGCGGGGGAAGATCACCGCCATCTCCCGAGATTCACTTCACTAACGGGCGTAATGACCAGAGCCCGGAAACACGAAAAAATCAATCAATCCAAAACCCTACCGTCCAATACATCGCACAAGTGTCGCACATTGTGTACGGACACTTGAGGCCGCTGGTTTACGGTTTTACGCCCCAGGTGATATCGAACAATAGCAACAACGCGACCGATGCTGGAAATGCTGACGGGGCATGGGGCGTCCTAAGCGTTCGTATACCTCGAGAGTGTTGCATGATCCGACAGCTCCCCGCTTAAACGAACGTCCGCGTGCTTGCGTGGTAGAGATGCGACGTCGACCACGTAACATCGATGTTCCGAAGCGGCGATATTACTAATACATGTCCCTCAAACCATCAATGTTTTAAGAGAGTTCAAGAACCTCCAGCATTAAATATTTGCGCGGAGCACAATTGCATTTGACAGGTAGCTCATTTATTGATTAAATATTAATAAATCGTTCAATAAGGCTTTAGCTCACAAAACAATATTAAAAAATACTAAAAAACTGAGCCTGAAAGCCTGAGCGCTCAAGATCTAAAGGTGGTCAGATGTCCCTCAATTCCCCGTAGACTGATACAGGAAGAAAGTGAGGTCATATGCATATGTCGCATAAATTGTGAGGTATTAGTAACAAATGAAATAACTTATTTCATATTTTTACTTTAAAAAATTGAGATTATGGGGCTTTTTTTCATTCCCCAAAAAAAACGTTAAAAAATCGAACACAAAATCTCGAAGTTGGAAAAAATCGATGTTTAAAAGATCGATGTTTTGAAAAGAAGGACATGGATGTCGCGTGCCTACAGCGTGACAGGGGACGCGTGGTGTGCGGCGGCGCCGGCGGCAACGCGCTGCGCGAGCGCAGAGACGGCGAGGTGATGTGTACGCTCGTTACTCGAGCGCAGACCTTTGGCCCACATTCTTGGCGCGCCTAGCAATGACCGAAATGAGCTCACTGGCGACGCTAGGAGACGGCACGGCGCGGCGCGGTGCAGTAAGTGCGGTCGCGTCGCTGCGCTGGAGGCCGTCCGCCGAGGCACGCGGAGGCGGCGGCAGCGGCAGCGGGAATCGCGAAAAACAAAAAAGTCGGTCGGTCACTGCGGGGAGACGCGGCAGATGTGAGAACGAAAGCGGGCGGAGTGTGCGGGAAAGAGAAAGGACGGAGCGTGTTACGAGAATAATGATATAATATTACTCGTTGTCCAGACCGGGAGCGGTAGCTCAGTGCATAAACTGATGTCACTGCACCGCCTCTGACCGGGAGGTCCTAGGTTCGAGTCCTGACGGCGGCAGGATTTTCGACACTAGCTTTTCAGCTAGGTCGAATTCAGTCGCTGTCTGGAGGAGAATTCTAGCGGCCAGCTGCTCTGATCGGTAGTTTTCCGTGGTTTCTCCGATCAACACCAGGCGAATGCCGGAGCAGTACCTTACCAAATGGGCCACGGATCGCGCACGATCTGTCCTTCCTCTTCCTTGTCCTATCCTCTCCCCTTACACACACACTGACACTAACATGCACTACACTACCACATATTCCGGGAGACCGGTCGGGGGCTTAGAGCTTGTCTCGGCTGGGGTGGTGCCCCGCTGGTGGGAGAGTCTTGGCTAGGGGGAAACCCCACTAGCCGACGGTAGGTCGGCGCCGGATCTCGCCATCCAACGGGGGAAGATTACCGCCATCTCCCGAAAAAGACATGCACTACATTAACAGGACTAATGACCACAGTAGTTGATGCGACCGGAAACACGAAAAAATCAATCAATAAATCGTTATCAAGCAATAAAACTATATAACACTCCAGGGCCACATAAAAGATCGTGGGCCGTTAGTAAAAGCATAAATCCAGATGAAAAGGAAGAGAATGACGGAAAGGATTGGAACAAGTAAATGGTGGGCAAGCCTAATGAGTTGGGGAAAATGAGTACTGCTGGAGGTATGAGCTTCTATGACAGAACCTAGTCAGGAATTGTGGTAAAAGCTGTGTCGATTTCGGCTACGCGTGCGGTGGGTCAGAGATGTGCATGATAATAAAAGCGATAGAAGGATAATTAAAAGAAACAAAGTTTATTACTGGTATTCGACAACGGACTTTGAACTGGGATTAACATTTCAAAGCTGCTTACAAATATACCTCCAAAATATCGTCGTGAACAAAGATAACCCAATATTTCGCTAGTAACCCATACTAATAGGGAGCTCTATTCAAAATTCAAAACGAAACTCGTACTGTAGTGTTTCGAGGGTTGGGTTGTGCAGTTCTTTTGAAGTACAACTGGGAAAGGGGAGAATTCATCAGTTCACTCCACATTGATACTTCATCGTCGCGACCGCGTTCGATAAAGATCGAGTGAATGCAGTTGCGTGTGTCGAGGGATTGATTGATTGATAGTGATTCTGGGCGCGTTTACTACCGAAGTCCCGTAAGAGGAGTGCATTTTTTTTCCATCGGGAAGTGGCGGTGATCCCCCCGCTGGATGGCGAGATTCGGCGCCGAACTACAGCCGACTAGTGGGGTTTTACCCTAATAGGTATCTCCTACCAGCGGAGCACCGTCCCAGCCGCGACAAATTCCAACTCCCCGACCGGTCTCCCGGCATGTGTGGTAGTGTAGTGCATGTTAGTGTATGAGGGGTGAAGATAGGACAAGGAACGGGGGGGAGATCGCGCGCTTTCCGTGGCCTGTTTTTTAGGGCACTGCTCCGGCATTCGTCTGGTGTTGATCGGAGAAACCTCGGAAAACTCCCGATCAGAGCAGCCGGCCGCTAGAATTCTCCTTCAGAATTCCTAGCTGAAAAGCTAGTGTCGAAAATTCTGCTGCCGTTGGGACCTCCCGGTCAAGGCACTGCAGTGACATCAGTTGACGCATCAGTGGATGCACTGAGCCACCGCTCCCTGTCGAGGGATTGAGCACTGCGCACGTTTTAGAGGAAGTAAATTGGAGTAGTTGGAAGTGCTCGTTTCCTCAATGAATATGTACTAGACCTGTTTCAATTTGCATTCTAAAACACTTCGAATTTAATCTACGTTCAATGAAAATCGGTTTACGGATGTTAAAATGCTGTTTTAAAAGAAAGAAGTATTTCAGAAGATGTTCAATTTTTTTTAATAAGTTTTGTTTTGAATTGAACCTGTTAGAATTTGGTAAACGGAATCATATTGCAATATTTTATTTACTTTAAACGGCCATCCCATATACATTTAATGATGTCTAAACTACTTGCTTTTCAAATGTTTCCAGAAAATCTTAAAGAAGTATTATAAATTCTTGAATTTCTTTCGTGTAAAAAATGTATTGTTGAAACAAACATCAATTTGCATAAAATTGAACCGTTTAAATGTTCTGAAATCTATATACGACTCGAAAGACGGAACATTTCTTATCTCGACATCAATGTGTGTAACAGCTTGAATGGTTGTGACATACCTGCTTCAGCATCGTGGATCGGGAGGTTCTAAAGTTCGAGTCCTAACGGAGGAGGATTTTCGATTTTATCTACTGCTCGGAGGAGGATTCTAGCTGCCGGCTACTCTGATCGGTGATTTTTCGTATTTTATCCTACCAATATCGGAGCAGTACTGCAACAGAGGGACAACGGATCGCGCGCTACGCAGTTGCGCACGCGCACGGACGCGCACGCGCGCACACACACGCACGCACACGCGAAACTATCACACAATCATGGAGTGTGTCTAGGCGAAATCGATTCTCTTCTGGGGAGATTCCTAGAAGTGGAGAAACCTGCAAGCCGAGGTGTAGGTCGGCGACACCTCTGACGTTGAGCAGAGGAGGAACACCCCCACCTTCCGCTTTATAACATGTGACTACAGTTATGGGACTAATATCCGGAGTAATTAACGCGCTCGGGACACGCTAAATACTCTCACTCCATTAAACTGGTTAGGCTTGCACAATTTTGTGTGTCGGTTTCATTTTAGAAATTAACTTAGTCCAGCAGAAGCCTTTGTCCTTCAATTTATCGTGCTGAATGTTAAGAACTTAAAAGAGAGAGTGAAAGATGCTTCGCGTCTTAAGCTCAGAAAGGTGCCGTCTTGGCTTCTGAGCATGAGCTTCCCCTTCAAACAACGCCTTGAGGATTTACATTTTTACGTTGAATAAAAGGAATATGTAATGAAATAGGATTGAGCTACCCAGGCAGCAAAGTATTGAAACGTCGACCACCAAAATGCCCACTACTTTTCACGTGGATCAGTGGCACTCAAATTTCCGTGAGTTCTTGGACAATTACACCTCGTACCATTAAGCACGTTGCGTGTGGCTCGATACTACAAGGTATTATCGACTTCGTTTTGTGGAAGACCAGTTATTTAGACGGGGAGTATGAAACGCTAGTCTAATTGTATGTCAGAGATCTGCAGTGGTTAATTAGGAAAAAAGCATTAAAGGGTAGTAGGGATAAATGTGTAAGTACGCTTATGCGGAAAGTCGATATTGTAATTGTAAACAAAACTCGATAGTTCCAAGAATGTATTAATATAAAAAATTGTAATTTCGTGCCAAATAGTTATTTATGCACCAAGGGCGTTAGAAGGATTGTAATCGAGCTGCGACAAAAAGCCCTGAAGCCAAAGGCCCCCCGGCATTTTGTTGCCGTTCGATCATTAGAATCAGTTAACGCCCGTGGTACATACATAATTTTATCTTTTGCCTAATATTATTGATTCAGATTGACTTATTTACTAAGTAACTAGATGTGAACTTGATTCGGTTGTCTTTATTTCCCTCCCATAATCATCTTTCATAATCCCTTACACACGAGAACATGTAGAATCATTGAACTGTCATATTTCCCTCGTAACGACGATCCTTTCGATCCAGGTAAGATATGCAATGTATATCGAGCTCCGAATCGAAGACAGTAACAAGTTATTACGAGTCAGTAAAAAATCAGTACTTTATGATAATTGATTCCAATTATTCTAGCTAGGTAGGTTTTCTCTTTTGAAATTACTTGTTCGCACGAATCATTTCAACGTATTGTTGATAAATATTTGTTTTGCGTAATTTTGAGTGGAATTATGACATGAATTTTTTTTGTCAAATGGTTTACTTTTTTGTCTTCAAATTTTTTGCTCAAACGGAAGAGAGTTTGCTTAGTAATATGGAATTGTCCCGATTTTCGTTAAAACTTCTGGAATTTTGACTGGTGACTGGGGCGGTGCTCGGTTGGTGAGGACACCTGGAGTGGAAAATCCCCCCGCATGCCTACGTATAGGTCGGCGCCGGATTATGGGATCCAGTGGGAGAGGAACACTGCCCGTTACTGGGATAGACTATTCACTACTGGAACGGCTCTAATGATCATGGCAGTTGACGTGCACAGAAACGTCAATTCTGAAATTTGGATAGTAACCATGGTTTTCTTTTTGTTATGTCGAGAGCATTGGTATAGGTAAGCAGCGCTCGGTGGTGTAACCGTAAATACAACTGCTCCCGTAACTTACGTGCTTAGGTTCAAATCATATCCCTGACAAACATTATTGCGGGTTGGAAACACTTTTGCGGGTTCTACTGGTATATTATGTAACCGTTTCAAATGTTACGAGAAAGTGTGTGCTGTTGTTACACAATTTTTCACTTTTTCACTTTTCATTTCTCCTTTTCTTTTTATTTTACTTGCTGTTAATCTTGTCTTCCCTCCCCTCTTATTTCCACTTCCCTTCCCTGCCTTCTCAACTCCTCTGCTTTGCTTTTCCTCTCATCTCCTCTACCATTTCTCTCCCTTTCCTAGCCCTTTTCCTTCCCCTCCCCTCCCCTCTCCGTCGCGTTGGTGTCCGTTGCGCCCTCGCCGTTCGCGACTCAAAGGCTTCGGTCTGTAATGAGCTTGCGGTTTTTGTCGCAAACTCAGAAAAGTTTTGCCTCTGTAAGAGCGAACGAATATGACACCGAGTGAGCCTGCGAACGGAAGAATGCAAATTTCAAATATACATACTTCTGTTCCGTTTGAGTTTACGTACGTGCGAGTGCCCAACTGGGTCGTCGTAGATTGGGAGGTTCTAGATTCTAGCCCAGACAGTGGCGAATAGTCAAGGTCTGTGAAGTCGTTGCGCTGAGACTGACCACTGTTTGGATGCAAAGATGTCGGCTCTTGTGTTCATAGTTTACTTCGTTGAATTGCAGGCGAATGCCTGACTAATACGTGAAAAAAAACGAGAAACGGACGGGCCAATTCTTGCTTCCCCTTGCTGCCAATTTTTGCTCTCTCCCAATCCCGAGTGCCGAATGTTGTTCTATCTTTATTACCGTAGTTCCCCGTATTCTCGAAGAACTCGGATGGTATCCTTTTTATAGTAATGCCAGTACCTGAGCTTTAGGGTTACTCCTGGAATGCTTTTATTTGTAGGTGTTAATGAATATATATCAATTATAGAGCGAAGGGGAATGAGAGCCAGGAAAACCGGGAGAATATCGAGAAACCCTGGTACGTACTCGCTTTGTCACCCATAACTTCCCTCCGAAGATAACGGAATTTGAACCCCTGCTCTCTAGAAGCCGATGGCGAACAGTGTTACCATTACATGAGAGGTCCACTGCGACTACCAAGTTGGCGAATATCAAGACCGATCCGTTCGAAAAGGAAGGAGGTGCATTTGTACTAGTTGGCACGGCACCTGCTTCGCAATGACGGCGGTGGGAGTGTGCTGCGGGCCAGTTGGAGTCCCCTCTCCCACTCACTCCCGTTTCCCGTTCCGCGCCTCGGAGGCGTGGGAGTGGCCCTGACCCGTATGTTCCCGGCTGGGGGAGAGTTTGTACAATCGCCTAGTGTTTTCGCGTGTGCAACTGCTCGAAATCGAGTAGAGAGGTAGGAACGCTGCTTTCTGTGCCACGAGCAGCAGTTGAAATCGTTCACAAAATGAATGAGAAAATGAATGTGTAGTTGTGTACAGTCGCTAAATGGGTTGCGTCATTTGCAATTATTATAATCGTGAAACGTTATTATGAAAGAAATATCAGACAGACGAGAGGATAAAAGTAACTCCTCGATCGATGAGTTGGGTATTGAACGATCTGATGTATATTGAAAAAAGATTGAAAGGACATTATGGATGTACATGTATGAAGACCTGTCGAAAAGCAGAGTTCCGATGTTGATATATCACTAGTGAACACTATTTTTCCTTTTGCCTTTCTGAACAAAAAAAATACACGAAAGTGTTTGTTCGCGTGTTTGGTCTATTACTAGGGCAGTTCGTCCTTCGCGGCAATCTAGATTTACTCATGGAAACGGATCACGGTCTCTCCTGATTTATGCACGATCGATGCGTTCTTTGGTTTTTCTGCGGCAGCTCTGTCATCTTGGAGCTGAGCTGCCCCACAATCAGTCTCTCCTATTGTGACTGGACAAGAGGAGTGTTTGTGCTGCGAGTCGTATATAATAACTCCTCACGCGACCAGTGGCGGTCGACTAGGTTCTGTTGATTGGTGCCGTTGGAACGAACTGATGAAGTGAACGTTTATTATTCACGTGCCTGTAATTATTCAGGTGAATGTGACAAAAAGGATAGTTGAGTAAACTCGGTGTTCTATGATGTTGGTATATTTTATACGTTATACCACGTGTTTAATTTCTGTGCAATTCAGTTCGGTGAAGTTCTCGTGAAATATTAATTCGAAGAATAGTAGGTGCGATATGCTTAACATGTCACTTGTGGAATGTTCATGATGTAAGGTAAGATAAGTGATGGGAATATTCTGGGCGCCAGTATAAATATAGTATTAATAAGGGGCACGGTTGTATGATGAATAAACAGGTTCAATGTCGCTATAAAAAACGAACTAAAAGCGGAATAAAAGCTGTAAAAAGAAAGTGATTATTGTAATTAATTACTTAATGTGAATTAATTTAAAATTGCAAAGATCCTGATGTTTGACTCTAAAAATTTAAAAATAAGCTTGCATTTATGACTTGCAATTTGTGAGATACCAAAAGAAAATGACTATCAATATTTTTCTACAAAATGTTTATTGTATACTCGATGAAATGAAAAATGTTTCGGAACAAATTGTTTGTTAATAAAATTTCTGAAGTGTGTGATATCAGTTAGTGACATGAATGGAAAGCAATTAGTTTGAAATACATAGTTAGAATATGTCAAATTTTGAATGTTTAATGAATATATTTATATTAAAAAATAAACCTTAAAGAAATGCATGGTACGCAGACAACCAAGCATTTAGCTACTCCCTCATGCCACATTAATTTATATTTCACGACTGTTAACATGTCAACATACGCAAAAGCATTTCGGTAATGTATCGCTACAAAAATTATAATTCGCAAAAAATACTAAATAAGTATTAGTTTCATGGTTACTCTTAGCATTCGCATTTATTTGCAATCCTTGACGTATGCTACTACTTGAAGAAGGTGTTTAAAACCAACAATATAACATTTTCGCGTAATGTTAACAACTTTAGCGATTTTGTGGTTAACCAAAAGTCCTGTTTCTACAAATGATATATTAATATACAGACACTTGTTGGATTTGATGAATAATGATTAAATCTATTCCGTATCCACACCACATTATTTTGTAGATTTTAAATAATTTATAACTGATGTGCATGTAATATATAATATAATTAGGGAACGGAATTTATTGAAATTTATTGAATTCGTTAGGTTTAAAATTCCATTCTTCAAGCGGTTTCCCAGCTCAGTATGTTGCCGACCACATCTTAACAAGGATTCAGAGAGGCTGAAAGAAAGTTCTACAACCACAGAAGCAATTATTCGCTGGTTTCATCCGAAATACATAATATTTTTGTAGTGAATACAAAGTTGATTTCGGAGAGCCGGCGCTCATGTGAGTAGTACCGTGTAGCCTGTGACAGAAAGAGGGGATAAAGAGAGCAGACCCTCCCCCCCCCCGTCTCCAGAAAAATGTTAAGACAATGATCTGAAAAATACTTCTTTGATCGAGTTTCGCATGCGGTCTATGAAACAGGAGTAAGCACGTGTTTGAAGCTGCTCCTGCTTCACGAACATTCGCTCATACTTGATCCAGAGTTCTCGGTTTCCAAGAAACTGAACGGGGCGTGGGGGGAGGGGTACGTTTGTCAATTAATAGCGAAAGTCTGGCGTTCATACAAGCACATTGCGTGGCTTTGTAAGTATTTCAGTAACAAAGTTAGTTATAAGTAGACATCGGATGTTTAGGGAAATGCCTTTTTTTTTCTAGAGAACGTATTTAAAGGCTGATAATATATGTCCACGAATCATGACAAATGATGACATTTGACGGAATTTTATAATGCTTATTTTTGCTTATTTTAGCATAAATGCCTATTTTTTGCATAAATACCTTTTTAGGACTTTTTTTGCCTTTTATTTATTGTATTTATATACAATGCTGAGATATCGGAAAATCGGCGATGATCCAACGTGACCATCTATTACGAAACCTTCAATTCACGTCTTGAAATTTAAAATTACGAGAGAATTCCTGAAAGTGTACCAACTGATTTTTCTCCATTTCCCTATTTCACAAATCTAGCCATGATCTGAGAACATGGACGATTGACAATACGCCGAGGGAACCGAAATTTTAAGTGGAAATAAATATAAATTCCCAGAAGGTTTTATAGTGTTGCTGGTGTTGGACTGCTAAAATATATGCCAGTCACATCGTTCAGATATCCTTCTCCGCATTCAAACTGATTTTGTCTCCCAGTCGTCGCAAATTTGAAATTGTGATCCTTGAAAGTTAACTGGTATTATGTGAATATTACTGGTTAATGGAAACTATTAAGAATAAAATGTAGAAGAGTCATAAATGTGTAAATCTAGTTTTACATTAAAATATGCGAACTGGTTTTGTGCATTTAAGCTTACAAAATAATATATACAAAAATTAAAATTTTCCATTTTATTGTGTATGTAACAAATGACAGTGCCTTTTCCTCCTTATTCTTGACTCTTTTAGTGCCTTTTTAGGCGCCTAAAAGACGATTTTTTAGTGCCTAAACATCCGATGTCTAATTATAAGTAACATATTTCGTAGTCACATGTGAAATGTTCCATTTTCGACTTATAAATATATTAAAATGTAATGAAATGTGTAGCAATAGATCAAATATGTAATTACACCGAAAGATGTAAAAGTATGTAAAATAAAAAATGGTTCCAATTCGTTCAGAATGTCGTGTTAAGTCTAAAAATATTAGTGAATGCAGGTATTTTGTCCCTGTAACAATATGAATTTATATGAAAATCCATTCCTTAGAAAAGTTTTACAAAATCCGCTTCTAAACACTAGAGAGTAGTAATCGCGAGTGAAAAAATACAGCCCGTCGTTTGTGGGAGTTCCGGTTGTTAGATTTTATCACTAGAATCTCTGGAAAAAAATCCTTGTAGCGGAATAATATCCAAGTTATGGTACGTCGGATTCGGCAAAGAAATTTTCCAAATGAATTTTAGTGAGAAATAAATCTGGTATAAGAATGTAGTTATATTTCATTCACCTTGAATATAGAGCAGATGCATGGGCCCCACGACAATTGCACTGTATGATTTGTACTTTATCTACGGCGGTTTTACAAATTCATGAGATTAATTAATTCTATATATTGCAGGTGTGGACGACCTCTTTGGATGAAGAATGCACTAGCAAAAATAGTACGTTCTATTTCATATAATCTTCCAATATCTATTTCTAGTTATCTTGTGTGGTTATCTTATATCCCAAAAGAGTAAAAGGATAAACATTTTACTTTAATATTTTTGAAGGCGTCGCTCAATTGTTATTAGTTTTGAAATATCTCGAGCTGCTCCTTTCAGAAGTTTCTATGGACTATTGAAGTTCTTTGCCGCTATCCCGTATTCTTTTTTCTTTAGAACAAGGAGGTTCCGTGTTATTTACCTTGAAAACGGAGTAACGTTTTTAACTTCATTGCATTTCGGTATAACTGGTTCCAGTTTAGTTCCATTATCGAATCTAGAAGTTTGGGATGTATTATGCAATGCGAGCTTTACATGTGGCAGCCGATATCAGATAATTTCCGTTAGCTCTTTCAACAGTGAAGTTACAACTTAACTCTCCAATATCGTTTGCTTGCGATCTAAAATGTTCCAAAGTTCGTTGCATCATGAAGGCAAGCATACCGTTAGTATTGCGTAGTACTTCAGACTTAGCTGGAAAATTTGTTACCCGCCAGAGACCAGCCAATTTAACTCAACAGCTGCGGAATGAATGCATGTGGCCCAGCAGTGTGAAGTATTACCAAAATAATGTACCGAGAGAAGTTAATAAAGTGATATTCGGTTCTATATGATTATTTAGCACTGTAGTTTTGATGAAAAGATCCCCTTATATTATTTAGGAAGTCAACATTATATAAAATATGAAGTTGAAGAGAGCGTGGATTGATTACTTCAAAGGAATGAAGAGAACTTCCTAGGTAGAACACGTAAAGACCCAGCATCGTTATGTGAATGGTTCTGGTTCCGCATCTCGCCGTGGTCATTACGATTGGCCCGTTGTCATCCGTAAGTTTGCATGTTCTGAGGACCCGGAGGGGGGACGCATCCGTTAATTTATGCGTAAATTTAAAAAAAATTGGCCTCATGACATATGACTAAGTTTCAATCACGTCTTCAGTCATTTGTCACCGTCGCGTGACACTCCGGATCACTCATGTCGTCGGCTGGTTAATGTCGGTGGAAATGCGCCTTCTGTCCATATCGTTCCCTGAAATGTTTCCTGAATATTAGTTGACGTCGCTCGTGCTCTTTAGCGCGAGGCGAGAGAGTGCTCTGACGTCAATGGCTGCGGAAATCCGGCGAATGAGTGTTTTCCGGATGGATAAGGGTTGTTGATGATACGGCGGAAGAGAATTGTATCATTCGTCACATTTTGAAGTTTAAGAAAACATGCCTATGTAACACAGTAGATGAACAGTGTTGATTTTTTGAAAACACGGCCACTCGCTATTGCTCGGTTATTTTGTCTGCCTTTAGGACAATCTGCTGCGGATTTGTTCCAAAACATCGAAGATGTTTCAGCTACAGACCTTATTTTACGAAATATAATTCGTTTCTTATATTTCTTGCATCCGTTTGTGTATATATATATATATATATATATATATATATATATATATATATATATATATATATATATATATATATATATAACACGTTGACTACGGTTTTGTATTAATATAAAATCCGTTATTATCAATAGTTTTTTTAGATTCGTGTTAGCTGATTGTGGCATCGTCTTGTTTCGACTGAATTGTAAAGAATGGAAATTAAAATACGACGAAACGTAATCAGCACTTGAAATGGAAAGTATTGCGTAGACTTCGGCATTGAGTTTTAAGTAGTTTCCTCTGAAACAAATTACCAGGAACGGATATAATCTCCAATGCGGAATAAGCATTTAGAAACACGGTGTCATATTACTTTTTTCGCATTTAACTACCCAGAACATGTTTCCGTTTCTCTTTTCTCTGAAAAATAAATTTTTAACTGCCTTCGTTTTTTTGTTTCCGGCGCGAGATATGAGACGGCTGAAAATGGTTTGAGCCAACCAAACCTTGAGCTTAGAAGGCTCGAAGCGTTACTCCTACGTAACTAACCACTAGATGGAAGGAATATTTCGTAGTGACGCTTCGTTGCGACTAGGAATTGAGATATCGTTGGTGCACGAGAAAAGTGGCATATCTAAAAAATGTAATAGTGCAGGATACTGGTTTTGTCGTTAGAGTTTATTTGCGGGTCAAAAACAGTTTTACTTGGGATGTCTTGTGAACTATCTTTACTTGCTAGTATTTTTATTTTTTTATTTAACATCAAAAACAGTTAAACAATAAGAAGTGTGTTGTGACGTTATCTTAAATTCTGAGAACCCTACCCTACCCCATATATATAATGTTGAATTCGGAATTCACACGAAAATAAGCATTTTGGCAAGAATTGATAAGAAAAATTCGCTCCAGTGTAATAACTATTTGCAAAGACAAATCGCCTATACGTTTTGGCTATTATCCCTCATCGTGTCCTTCGTGAAGGAATCGACTTCGATCTAATATATAATTTGAATAACTATATTTTCTTCAGATTTCTTAGAAGTTTAATTTATGTCCTGAAGCCAAACAAGGGACCATCTGAGCATTCGCTCAAAGGATCAGGGAAACTGGACGAAAAACCTGACCGAAATGGGGGTCATTGGCCCAGAAGCCGAGATGCTTGATACAGATAGTTTAGAATTATACAGTCAAATTAGTAATTTATACATTCAACGTCAAAGTTAAAATTATTATTAATTTTATTTTTCATGCTCGGTACATTCTCTAAATGTTTAGAAACTGGTATGAAACAGAAATCTTTTACGTGGTACTTAAATTTGAGTATCGAATTTAATCGTTTAAGGTCATCTGACAATGTGTTGTAAAATAATGTACTGTATTGCATGTGAATTTTTTGTAGTGAGCTGTCAGTGCACCGACACTTGATGAATACAATACAACCAATCTAGTAAATATTAATAGTAAATGTTAGTAAATTGTAAAAACAATCTTTTAAACATATTTCAATTAACGTAAAAATGAAAAAAATTGGGAAGACGCTTTTCTCATACCCTGACGATATATCGATTCATCCTGAAAATGTTATCGTATGAACTCAAGTTTTTGTAGTGAATGCGGCAGTTGCGTCAGAGCGTTATTCCATCCAAAAGTTGACCATCCTTAGCCCCTCCACGCAACGGTTCGATAACATATCCGCGGGTGTGCGGAGCGGGTACCCTCAGCCTGACTGGGCCGTCGCTTATTGTGTACGTACCCCCCCCCTTGCGCACACACACACACACACACACACACACAAGCACGAAGGCAGTCCATCGATCTGTTTACGACACGGGTGTTGCGTAGAGCGCGGGAGGGCAACGACAGGGCCTCTAAGGGTGCCCCCCTTCTCCAGCCACGAGTGTAGAAAATATTTAAAAATTTTAAAAAATATTAATGTTCCCAACAAATACTCTGTGTTTATTTTTTGATACTCTTAATAATGGAAGATTTGTTTAAAAAAAATTGTCACAGATTTTAAACCCAAACTATCTGGTTTAGACAATGTACCAATACTATAGTTTAAATATAAATATGAATTAAAATCTACACACATATGTAATGTATTAATTAGCTGCAGTAATTTATTTAACGTGAAAAAACGGTACAAATTTGTATGTGACGTCTGGGGAAGCAGTACAAACCGTGGACGATTTCTCGAGCTCCGGAATCCCGGTCCACTCATTTTCGCTTTACTTAAATTATGAGAAACATTCCAACGAGTTGGCAAGAATCTTTATTTACAGAAAAACGTGTATGTATTACATTTTATTATTCCTTGCAAATCGTACGTAAAAATTGAAAATAAGATTGTCGACTTTGCCACATTATATTTTTTACAAAGTTCATATGACCTTCCTCTATCTTATTCACACAGTACCTTTAATTTTTCACTGCTAGCAGCGAACTTAACTTTCACTGTTTCTTCTACGACAACGGATTGTGTTCTTCGTGCACGTTCTACTATAATAATAGGAATAATAATAGCAATAAAAATAATAGTAATAATAATATAATAATAATATAATAAAAATATAATAAAATATAATAATAATAATAATAATAATAATAATAATAATAATAATAATAATAATAATAATAATAATAATAATAAATTTCCCCCCTTTATAATAGGGACAGTCAAAGAAATTTTTTTATTCATATTAGTTACTTTTTATAATTATTTTATCTTCATTACAATAACAGGTCGGCAATAGACGCAGCCCCATCCTCAGATAAATTTTTCTCCTGGTGTACATTTCAATTATGAAAAAGTACTTTGTTTCTTTTTAGAATGAATGAACATTTCTCAGTTAATTGTTTATAAGAAGTGAACTGTAGGAAGTTCATTAATTGTTACAAGTTATTGTTTTTTGTTGTATTTTTTGGTAACTGCAATTTATTTTAGTAAATTTATCTGAGGATGAGCGTACATTAATTTCCGAAACATTTTAATAATGTAATATAAACGACGTATATGGAGAAATAATTTATCCTTCATTGACATTAATACGAGGGGATAATTGAATATTGTCACGGAGAATCATCTGAATTAAAGAAATTGAGGAAAGTGTAAGAATCATCAGAGTTCTGAAAATGCTTTCGTTGGAGGAAATATAGGAATATTTAATCCTATATTAACAACCTCCGAGAAAAAATAATTGGCAAACTGGTCTCAGTTAAACAGATTTTACGTTTTCTAATAAGGTCTCTTCGTATAAACGTAATAGAACTTCACAATAACTCTCACAAATAAGTTTCCCAGCAATTTAGTTTTGATTGCATTTGTTTTTCCCCGGATACTTACAAAATCTTAATTTATTATCATTCAAAATACAGAAGAACAATCTTTTTTTGCACTAGTTAGACTACGAATTTTAAAAGATTCAAACTTTACTTCCAAAGATCCATTATTAGCGTGCCCTGCCTTCGTTTTTGGAGCGGTGGACATGTTAATCTATGTGACCGGGGATGGATTAATAGTAAAGAAGCGGTTCTTAACGCGTCCGTTGGAATAGGTTTTCCGTTTTTTTCAACGTTAAATGTTTCGTAATTATATAAAAAATCTACCTTTCTGATTTCGAAACAATTTATTATGTGAATATGTGATTATATTACATTTAATACTTAAATATTAAATTTATCAATTGAAAGTTTTATTTTCCTAGTGACTATTATGTGAAGGCTTTTTGTTTTAATTTTTCAGTATTATTGAGAGGGGCACATATATTGGTCGAGTTGCGACCCTTTAAGCTAATAATCTGGTCCTGAGTGTGGTGGAGTGTGTTGGTACCCGAACACGGGCCCCCGAAGCGTTTGACATTCACACCGACGACGCGATGGAAGAGATGGTAATCGTGTGGGCGCATGACAACGGAAGCATTGTAATTTGCCGGAAGTCATGAACAAGGGCGATGCTTAGAAGTCGGCGTCTTTGAATAGTACTGTGTCAGTAGCGTTATCCTTTAGTCGCGAATGTGACAGTTTGATTTTAATCACGATGTGGTGACGGAATTATGCGTGCTCTTTTTGACCTCTCATCTGTATCTTTTCCTTTATACATTCGGTGTATGGACTCTATTTGCTTGCTCAAAAAACTGTTACCACTATTTTTGTCTTTCACTTTTTTATCTTTTTCTTAACTTTAAGAATTTCTAAGCACATAATCTGGTTCCAGTCTTAGTTTTAGACATGTGCGTGGAGATTTCGTGTTCGTGATCTGATTTGCTAATATTTTCTAAAGGTCCTAACTCGGGAGTAGTTTTTGATTTTGTATCTTTTATGAACCGTTTTTTTTAGAATCTAATTTTTTTACAAATCTCTTCGTTCATCTAAAAATCTACTATATTATTAGGTTATTATAGGAGTGGTACTCTACCTACTATATTATTACGGGAGTAGTACTCAACCGGCTGTACGCTAGTAGTAACCGGAAAGCTCTCAGATGCTAAACGAAAAGAATTGTTGATTTTTTTTTGTTTTGAATTTCAAATCTTAAAAAAAGGGAATTTCAAATAAAAACAATCTAAACAAATTTCATAAAAAATGTTTGGCTTATTTCAATAGTACCACTAGTATGAACGAGTCTCTCAAGTTCTCAACATTAGTGCGTTTACGCCCCCTCGAACGTTTAAGCACTATCGATCTTCTGTGCATGCGCAGTTAAAGTTTCGCACCACTTTAGTGCATCTGCGTAGGCGCAGACGATCGATAGTGTTGTTCGCTATGGCGTTCGCTATGGCATGCACAATCTCCCTGTTATTTTTTCGAATGAAATGTCTTTCCGTCGTATCGATAGCGGCAGGTCGCGCCCGACTCGATCTTTCGGCCGTGTGACGGTGGGTTCGTGAAAAGGCTCACTTATGAAAGCACACTGCAGGGCGAATTTTTAATTTTGCGAGAATGAGTCCTTCAAAACACCAGGGCAGACGAAACAATCAATCGACATTAGCGAGCGAATTTACGACTTTGCCTACGCAACACAGTCAGAATAAATGTTATGAAAGCTCTTGGTGAAATAATTATTTTGTACAATTTACTTGATTTGAACATTTCACGCAAAACATCCCAAACACGATTTACACCCTCTATGACTTCTCCACGACCCGACGCATAAAACACGTATAAGGACGAATTTCTGTTATTTGCTTTCCTTTTCTACACTTTATGATCACTTCTGTTCCATATTTTATAAAAAATCATAAATGAGGCGCCTAAATAAGGAATAAATGTCTCTGGCTGGGAGAGATTAATACTTCAACAGCAGGACCATTAATCTATGTGGCGACGGATAATTCTCAGTTTAGAAATTTGCACCCATTGCATGTTCTAATGTTGTTAGCAGAAGCGGAAAATTTTAAACGACAGATTTGTTTTTGGTTTTAATATTGTACATCCGTGTACGAAAGCAGGACATAGCGTAATATTGTATTCAATGGGTTTCAAATCTTGTTGGCAATATTAAAGTACGTGAATACGAAAACGTACTCGTTATTAACGTCATTAGGTTGATAAACAGGAAATAATATACGCAGTTAAAATGTTTAAAAGGTTACTAAGTTTTAAGAGTAAACTAAGTCTGTTACTTGTGTTATCGGCCTTGTGTCGTTCAATGTTTTATACGAAAAAACATGTAATTAAGGAATATATTTTTCTTGGAATAAGAGTACTCGTACGCCATCTTCAGCTACAACTCATTTACTTCAGTTGTTCTTTAGAGACGGCGGACTTACATCTTTAACGTACTCCGACCGTTAAGAGTAGTTTTTCGTTCCTCTGTTTCGTTAAGTCGATAACAGTACGGTGTTACTGAAAGTATTTACGAATGCTAGTCTTTAGTAAGCCGCTAAAGACTCAACTGTCCTGTATGCTGCGTCATCCCGACAGATGGTACCAGACTGGGCTGATTAGAGAAAACATTGGAATGTCAGTCATTGCAGCGTAATCTCTTGTATTGCAGACCGGGTTTATCAACTTTGCTCAAATCTAAAGTCGTTTTTCTAGCACTGCAGAAAAAAGTTGGAGGGTGCAATGTACTTTCCATTTATAGCGTGATAAGATTATCTAGTGGCCCGTTTTGATCTTGAGCATCGTAATTATGTGATGTAAGCTCTAAGTCACTCATAAATTATAACTTTCTTAGTTTTACAATAAAATGCTGTTTTTTTCGATGGAAGCGTGATTGACGCTAATGATTTCACTCCCATGCTTGCAGAAAATACTTCAGTGTAAGATGCTGTAAATTTTGTTATATCCAGAGCTTTGCGTACCACAGTTCGAGAACCAGTATCCTTTATTTATTTGTTTTACGTCAAAAAACAGTTCAAACTGCGTATGACGTGCTATGGGGAAAAGTGAATTATGTGCACATTTTCAAAATCCCTACACTAAGTCATATACTACTTAAATTTAAAAAAAGTCCTTGATAATACCATTTCCTGAAGCAGACTGATCGTGAGTAAAGTTGTTGCACGAGTACGACAGCTCGTCTCCATTCTAATTGGCGGAGTCTGTCGTGCGCGTGATCGCAAGTACTGCTCCACGAGTTATCCAATTCAAAAGGATTTCTGTGATTAGTTAACTTCAGAATTTTGCTAAGACGGGTCAGATAAACGGGTCATAGGCGTGCGCATTCGGAATCATGATGGGGTGTGGGCAATTTCAATTCTAGGCCCTCTTTCCATTTAAAAAAATATTAACATATGACATATTTTACAAGTAAATAAAACATACTGGGATGATAAAATTTTACCTCAATGAAACGATTGATAAATGTTCATCACAGTGTTGCCAGATGGCTTAGAATCGTACTCAAATTTCGTCTTATAAAAATTATATAAAAGTAAAAAAAAACAAGAAAAAACAGTGTCGGATATTTACGGAAATAAAATGTTCTATGCATAAGACAACGGAGCCCGTTTCAAAATGTTCTGGGGGCCACGCCCCTTTCCGCACGCCTGTGGGCTGGGTGTATGACGGCGGTGGCGCCAGGGCTGGTGTGATTGCACGAGTTTGAAACTTGAGCTTGGACGGCGCCGGCGGTGGCAGTGGTAGTGGTAACAGCGCGGGACTCCGGAAGAGCGGTCGGCGATAATGCGCGCCCTCTTGACCTCGCCGCCGTCACCGCCGCCGATAAGCTGATTGCGTGGAGAAGGGTTTGGTGGAGGCGGAGGCGGCGGCACAAGCAGTCTGGTATACCACACGGCACACACGCGTTGCCAAAAGAAAGGGCTTGTAGGACCACTGGCAGCTCGCGAAATGAATGAGTTGTTGGTGTTGTGCCATCATTGCCGAATGGTTTCTGATCTGAGAAGTATCCTGATGGAAACAAATTTGGGTGTTCAAATATCCTCTTAAAGGTTGGAAAGGTTTGCGGGTATGTATGTGCGTTTCGCACCTGGAAATAGTTGTCGAAGCCGTACATTTTCATGTATATGTGAAGTCTTATAAAAAGTGCTTTTGAGAGAGAAACGATAGTAAAGTGGTATATCAGGTCTGTATGGTACAAAACGCAATTCTTGAAGGCTGAGGCGCCGAGTAATTCGAAGAAATTTTACACTGGTGGACCGGTGCCGACTATGTTATTGTTTAACTCATGTTTAGCTCCAAATGCAGCGGGGATCGTCAAATCGGTCGATTCTATTCGCTTACACTACAGTGCGGCTCCTTTCAACACGCCCAGTAGAAAAAAGCTGCAAGTGGCAGGAGATGTCCTTTCCTCTGTATTCGTTCCGCTCACCCCAGCACCGCACAGATCCCGTGTCACCCCTCCCCATGTCACTCTTTTCCCCGATTTTAGTCTCGTGTCCCCACCTCGCCTGTGGATTCCAACCTGGTCTTCGCGCCTCACGCCGCCCAGCCGCTCCTACATCGCCCCACCCCCATGGTGTCGTCATCCAACGCCCATTCATTTTTGGCGGCTTCATAGGGTCGTATTTATGAAGCTCTGTCAGCAGAGCTCTTAGGGGCCTGACATCTGGGGGCTTGCTAGGAGCTCAAGGGGCGACTGGAATTGGCTGGGGACCGTTCATAAATCGCCAAATCGAACACCGGCAGCCTGCTAGGCCTGGCAGGTTCCTGGCAGAGGTTTGTAAATACGGGCCATAGTCCTCCACAACTCTGCCTCCGCGCCCCGCCCTTCTCTTCCCTGCGTCGGCGCACTTGTTTCATCTCCGCTTCCCCGCCGATCGCAGCCTTCGCCTGGGCTGAACGGTGCCCGCCGCCGCCCCCACCCCCGCGCCGGCGCCTACGCCATCGGTGCCGCCCGTTCCGCTTCGGGGTTAACGCTTTCGCCGGCGCGGAGCGGAGTGGCGCGGCGCAGCGCGGCGCGGCGCACCCGTATTGCGGCTCGCGAGGTCGCTCATTGTATGCTGCGCGTGCGGTGCGCAGCGATTGAAACGCGCGGCGGGGCCGCCTCGCCTCGCTTCGTCTCCCTCCGCCCCTCCCCCGCCCCCCCTCCGTGCGTCTCTCTCCCGCCGCTCCCCTCACCTGCTTAGTTTCACGCCCATTCGCTTCACCTCGCCTCGCCTCGCCTCGCCTCGCCTCGCCTCGCCTCGCCTCGCCTCGCCTCGCCTCGCCTCGCCTCGCCTCGCCTCGCCTCGCCTCGCCTCGCCTCGCCTCGCCTCGCCTCGCCTCGCCTCGCCTCGCCTCGCCTCGCCTCGCCTCGCCTCGCCTCGCCTCGCCTCGCCTCGCCTCGTTCTCGCCTCGCCTCTCGCCTCGCCTCTGATCGATCTGCCTCCCTCAACGCACGAGAAAGCTGAAAAATTCTAATCTAGTTGTAATCGCAGGATGGAAATAAGTGTGACGAGATAGGAATGTGGCAATCTGTTCAACCCAATCAGTTATTGGAAATTCGATCACTTCCTGAGGGTTATGAATGACATTGATAGGTTGAATGGAGTGTTAAATAAAGAATGGAGCGTTTTGTGGTCGGATGAAAGAGAGATGGTGAAATTGCCTCGTAAAAAATCGTGCCATTGTAATTTTTCATGCATTATAAATTGCAATTTGATTGGTCTTATCTATATTACTGCTTCTTAGTGGACACACAAGAATGTCAACATAATTTTGTAGCAATGTCAATTGTACAGTTAGCAATCTTCGGATATGCGTTGATTGGACATTTCTGTGATAATAATATCCTAGGCATCAGTTTAGTTTCAAAACCCATACATTATTTAATTGTACTCACGAAAACTCCCAGGAATTCATATACAATTAAGTTTTTTTTTTAAAGTGCCAATAGGAGAAAAATAATACTTCATTGTTAAGATTCAGTGGTCACTTAATTCCGACTCGGATAAGCGCGAAAATGTGAGAATTATCACAATTGTAATAGGATTTCATACGAAATGGCAATTGCGTGTAATCCTGCAATTATTTACTTAAAATCAATATGAAAACGGTCTAAGGTAAAGCCACGAATGCTTTGGAATAACTGTTGTCATTCCGCCAATGTCCGAAACAATCACTTCTGATCTGATTTAATCCCGGAAGCGAACCTCACTCTTCTGAAATTCCCAGTTTTCTTTCTATTATTGAGTTACGCTTCACTTAATTTACTTTTCGAAGTCTTGTAATAGTCAAGTGTCAGTTCCAAGACACATTCACTTTCGGGTTAACGCGGCTCCACACATTCGCCATTCGCCGAGTAGCGAGTTGCTGCTCGCCCTATCCCGAACATCTGATGTGTTCAGCGAATGTTCGCTCCCTTTGATGTGTCCTAAAGACAGACACGCGGTGGGTGGGCGAGCACCGAATGTTCGTCACTCGGCATAAAAGCAAGCTCATCCACACTGTTTGGGATTCGGTGAGCGGTTGCTCGTTACTCGCCCTATAACGAATGTGTGGAGCCGCCTTAAATGTGGCTCTACACATTTGTCATTCACCGATAGGGAGCTTATGCTTGCCCAATCACCGAGAAGCTGATATGCTCGGCGAATGTTCGCCTCTTTTCCTGTGTCTAAAACTCCGACACGCGATCGGTAGCACGGGCACCGAATGTTTGTCGCTCGGCAAATAGCAAGCAACTCATTTAAACAATTCGGGATTCGCCGAGCGTTCGCTCTCTACTCGCCGAATACCGAATATGTGGAGCCGCCTTTACGTGAGTTAAACACGTGCTACAAAGGCGGCCTCGCACGGAGTTTTATCCTTTTCGCTTTTCGTTTTTAATACAGCAATTTTGACCTTAATAGGTTTGACACAAAATGACACATCTGTGTACGGAAATTATTTACGTACACAGATGATTGGGATAGTTCAAGAACGAATTCATAACCCGGACAAAAGTAATGATAATTTGGCTCAATTTATTTCACCTGCGGAATGCGCTCACAGTCGCTCATGTATAAGTATACCCGGGCGAGTAAAACGATAAGGAGTAAAACTTGTTTCGTTAACATGTGTGGGTTTCTTTAGTTGCTGCCCTGAAGTTGCAACCGCTGACGACGCGGCGTCTCTCGCAGACACAAGACCCCCATTGACTCCGTCGCGTCGGCCGAAGTCTCGGTCTTCAACTGCGTCGTGTGGCGGCCAGGGCGTTAGCGGGAGGGTCGGGGGAGGGGGGGCGAGGATCGCCATCTGCCTAATGGAATCGCGCGTCTCTTGACGACCGCGACCGTCGCAGCCGACCATTCATTGCCGCTTTGACGCGAGGGGCTTTGTCACCGCCGTCGCTGCGCTGTTGACCTGTTGCGAACGGGGGTCGATTGCCTTCGCTGTCTCGGGTCGCGGCTGGGATTGGCAGTTTCTCGGTCGTACGACGTTATGTCGGTAAGGCGATGTATTGAAACCTTTTGCATCAAGGGTGACGTGCAGCGTTGCTTGCTTCCCACCGCCGAGTTGACGGGTTTAAATCCCTGATCGAGCGCTCTGGGATTTGCGGTGGAAGTAGCGAATTCGTGGCTGGTTTCTTCGCCGGTCTCGAGATTCTTCCACCTCTCGTTCCGCTATTTCTTCAATCAAATTATCACCAGAGATCATAATCATCGGCATCGTACTTGAGAATTTGCTTAGAGAATTGCTATTATGGTGTGCAGTTTTCAATCATTATTAGTAAATTTTCGTTTTAGATAGTATTAATGTGTAGTATTTTTTAGTATAAAAAAATAATCAATTTTTATAACGAGAAATACGTAAATTTGTGTGCTGGCGTGAATAATAGGTATTTCTAACATTAAATCCATTTCATTTGCTCATCGCAGCCCTGCAGTTGCAGTTTCGTGATTGTTTTCAGGAAATTAAGTAGCGTTGGCAGAAGCCAGGAGAAACTTTGGGAACTGCCAGAACGACCAACCAAATTCTCCCCCCTACCTTACCTGAACCGCGCTCAGTCGCAAGTCGCTCCTTAATTGGATCAAACGGACTACCACAGTGGGATGAGCGTGTTTAGTGTGGCATGTTGAGCCGTTTTGGGTTAGTCCAGGATTCTCTCTACGATCGTCATGGGTGTGGCTACGAATGGATCGCATAATATGCGGGAATGCCGCGGATGTTAATGCCGTGTTTCAGATATCTCCTCGTGCGCTGGATGTGCTTTGACCTGTCGGAAATCATGTTGATGTTGTGGTCGATGTGTTACCGTGAGTTTTCACAGTGCTTCTTGCCACTACCTCTCCCACTTCGTGGCTCGTTTCTCCCTTTTTCTCATCATCCTTACTTTCGCTTTTTTTTACCTCAGACTCCAAAGGAGTTGTTTCCTCTGTGAACTTGGTTTTCCCGCACACTCAAAACTTCCGAACCAGTCAACGGACATCGGTGCCTCAAGAACTAAACAAATCGTTCGCAGCGTGAGAACGATATTTGCGCCGTGAATTACTTAGAAATGATCATACATAATATTCTTAGGTTTCGAGTGACAAAGGTTAGATACCAATTCTTATTGTTGATGGGATGCATATGATGAAACGTACTGCTCAAGATTGTAACATTACTGCGTTATTAAATGTTGCTTGTTTTAGTAAGAAAGATATTAACGTAAGTAAAATCAGACGTAAATATATCCGCAAGGTCCAGAATGAATGAATGAATTAGTATTTTTCTCACTCCAGATACGTTTAATTTCAGGTTTAGTTGGCGCGTGTTCTTTTAATTGCTGCACCACTGCGTTTCTCGGTACGCTTGCCAGCGTTTCATTCCCGCGTCCGCCGGTCGTATTGCAGGCTGTTTCTCCTTAGCCGATTGCTGGCGCCGAGGTTCCCCACAGCCTGAGACCCTCCATCGCCACCCCACCCTACCCCCAACCCCTTGTCCATCCTCTCCCCAGTCCTTCCTTCACGCGCGTCGGGGACGAGCAGTTAGGTGCAACGGCGTCCGCTGGACCATCTGCGGTCTCGGGCGGCCGCGGCGCAGCAACGAGCCCCCCCCCTCCCCCACCCACCCACCCAAAGCTCCGAGCCGGCTTTCCTGTGCTCCGCTCCGCTTCCCTTCGCTTCGGCTGCGCTCCGTCGCTTTTAGGGCCCCTCTATTTCTGACCCGCGCCGCCGTAATTTACCTCGCGGCCACAATCGCATCTTCTCGGTCACGTACATCCTCGCCATAAACCCACCTTGGCGGAGCACGGGCGGAAGGTGGGAGTGGGAGTGGCGCGGTCGTTGGGTCCTTGTGTCCACGCATCGCGCGCGTCGGCCCGGAAACGGGGTTACGGCCCGAGGAATAGAATTGTGTTTAGTTCGTGTTAAATCCCTCCCGGACAACAGAGACCCGTGCTCAGACAGTCCCAACTGCGCGTGTGCGCCCAACGCGCTGCGCAGAGAGGAATCTTAACGCAGAATGGCCGCGCCGCTCGCTATACTTGTATTTTCCTAACCTGGCCGATGACACATCAGCTGTTACGGTGTCGTCCAATAGAGAGCTAAAACGTCATCACGGTGAGGTCACTGTGGTGACGTTTAAGCTCCCGATTGGACGAAACCGTAACCGCTGATCAGCTGTCATCGGCCAGGTTACGGAAACCTCAACTATAATGAAATGTTCGCCCACCTATAAAGGCGGCTCCACACATTCGGCATTCGCCGAGCAACGAGCTGCCGCTCGCCCAATCCCGAGCAGCTGACGTGTTCGGCGATGTTCGCTTCCTTTGATGTTTAAAAGACCGACATGCGTTGGGTGGGACGACCACCGAACGTTCGTTACTCGGCAAATAGCAAGCAACTCATCCACACTAGTCGGGATTCGGCGAGTGATTGCTAGCTGTGCGCCGAATAATGAATGTGTGGAGCCATCTTCATGTTCGTTAATATTTATAATTATGTTTATTTTATACTATTTATTCTTCAATGAAAGTTGTTGTAACGTTCAATTTATAGTTTCTGAACAGTTTTGGAATGGTTTTCTCCAGTTATCATTCGATGTGGCCTTGCATCAGATTTTTATGTTCGAAGAGCGTATGAAAATAGATCCCTGCAGAGTAAATTAATCGTGAGTTAAGTGTCAGTGGCAATAAGTGAGGCACTGAATGTATTTTCTTAGAACACAACGATCAATGTATTTTGTTCTATTGAATTTTATCAAATTCTTTCCACTGAGGTGATTTCTTTAATATTAATGAACTTGAAGCAACACACCACAGAAGTCGTGAATTAAAAAAGTGCATATGGACCTAGCTTTCAACGCTGTTACCATAGGGTAATAGTGACAAGGGGGCATAGAAAAGTACGCCTATGGCGACACATTGGGGTAAGGAATATGCAATCGGCTATTTGGCGTAACTGACGATGCTATTCAACTCGCAGTTGGAATGTTAGCAACTTCTAAACGCCTTCAAAAGCGCATCTCTTATATCTCTGGGAGATCTTAAGATAATCGCCTAACTGGGCAATCCCAGCTCTCGGGTTTCGCTTCCCATCACAAGCGAGACCGGGTGGCAGTGTTCACGACCAAAAATCGTCTAAGCGGGTCGGGTGGCGGGGTCCCTTGGTGATTCGGTCCGGTTGGTTCGACCATATGGCTTGGGTCGGTGAAGCCTGGGGGAGGGGGGCAGAGTTGGATTCGATCCGGTTGGTTCTCTTGGATGACGCCGACAAGGGCGGGTTGGCTCCGTTTGTTTCGGTGCGAGGCGGGGGGCTCGTTTGGTTCGGTGGGGTAGTGGCGCGGTCCCGGTTGGTTTGGCCAGCTGATGGCCGGAACCGGTTTGGTTTGGTTTGACCGGGTGGTGGCCGGACTTGGTTTGACCGGGTGGTGGCCGGACTTGGTTTGACCGGGTGGTGGCCGGACTTGGTTTGACCGGGTGGTGGCCGGACTTGGTTTGACCGGGTGGTGGCCGGACTTGGTTTGACCGGGTGGTGGCCGGACTTGGTTTGACCGGGTGGTGGCCGGACGTGGTTTGACCGGGTGGGGGCCGACCCCGTTTGGTTTGGTTGGGTCGGGTCGGACCCCGTTTGGTTTGGTTGGGTCGGGTCGGGTCGGACCCCGTTTGGTTTAAGGTCGGGTCGGACCCCGTTTGGTTTGGCTGGGTCGGGTCGGACCCCATTTGGTTTGGTTGGGTCGGGTCGGACCCCGTTTGGTCAAGGTCGGGTCGGACCTCGTCGGTTTGGTTGGGTCGGGTCGACCCCGTTTGGTTTGGTTGGGTCGGGTCGGACCGTTTGGTTTTGGTTGGGTCGGGTCGGACCCCGTTTGGTTTGGTTGGTCGGTCAACTTCGTTTGGTTTGCTTGGCCGGGTCGAATCCGGTTTGGTTTGGCTGGCCGGGTCGGACCCCGTTTGGTTTGGTTGGGTCGGGTCGGACCCCGTTTGGTTTGGTTGGGTCGGGTCGGACCCCGTTTGGTTTGGTTCGGTCGGGTCGGACCCCGTTTGGTTTGGTTCGGGGGGGGGGAAGGCCCAGAGAGGTTCGGCCTACCGGGGGTCACAGGGCGCCCTTAAACGGAGGTGCTTTCCAAAGAAGAAACCGCGCACGCATCGCAACGTACCGTAACGCATCCGCCTGCGGCGCTGCGTTTTGTGCCGCGGCCACGTGGCGCCGCCGCCGCCGCTCGTTTCCTCCCGGGCCGGGCGACCGAGGCGTTGAGTGCCCCCCGAATGGCTCGTAAACGCACCCTCGCGCGGGGTGGAACTGGGGCGGGCGCGCGGCGGCCGGGTGGTGTCCTCGAACGCTGCGCGTGTGCACGAGGAAGACCCATCGGGAACGGCCGTGGGGACGAGGTTCGATAACGAGGCCGGTAATCGAATGTGGCGATTGGAGAAAGATTCTCTCTCTCTCTCTTTCACTCGCTCGCGCGGTTCGTGATTCAAATATAGGCTTGATCGAGCCGAGGGAATGCGTTTTCCGCCCGGAAAGCTGGACCTCTGGGATTACCGGTGGAGAGCGAGGGAAAAGAAGGAATCGTTCCAGAAATATCTCTGCGTGACGGTGGCAGTTTCGAATGGGGAAGGAAAACAGGAGGGGAGGCGTTTGAAATCATTTCCTTGACTCCATATTCTACCCTTTCGTACTAGTAATTCAGGAACATTTCGTTTGTATTTAGTTTCGTGCGTAATTGAAATAACCGCTTTTGTGTAAATATTCCATACTTCATTGAGCGTTCTTCTGATTCCTGTTACGTGCATATTTGAACTAATTACGTGTCTTAAAAATATATTTTTAATTAACATGTTTGTCTGCATTTGTCTGCGGAAACACGGTTCTTGCACAAGGCGTCCTAACGGTACTTTTCAAGAAATGCAATATGAATTGTAAACACTACGAAGACTGCGGCGGAAAGTGTTGATGTCCACGTGCGTTTAGTTCCACCGTAATTAAATGCGTTTCCTTCAATTACCGGAATAAATTTTTCTCCAATTATTGTTTATTCTATTGAGCAAGAAATCTCTTCAAAGCATTTTGATAACATTAGAGTATCAAATGTTTTTTACTAGTATCCTTTAATTTAGGAAACCAAGAAATTCCGCATATACTGCAGTGATTAACTCTGTATTGAGTTTACTCTTCGAACTGTACGTATATTGACAAGTGTAGTGGTAACAGCTTGTTTCGAAATCGCTCCATTTGGCCTTTGCCGCCTGTTTAAATACCATACGGTTCTTTGTGCTTGACTGTTGTGCTTCAATGAAGACAATGTTGCCGAGAGTAACCTCTCTTATTGCCGTACCACCTCACTGGAAGCACGCCCCTGCTTCATAGCAAAACGCATTTCCCCGTCATTTGTTGAGCACGACTTGGGGCAACGAGAGATTACGTCATCTCAAAAGCTGCTAAATTTGGTCGTTGCAGTCATACTATTGCGTCGTCTCAAAACTTCGAACACAAAAAAAGTTTGGTTCTTTGTGTTAGTTACCCCTTCACAAACACGGAATTTCCTAGTCTATTTGTAAGTTCATGCGTTGTCAGCATCGCGTACACGGTTACGTCTAGATAAATGAATTAGAAAGCTTTTCTTATGTAGCACCCCGACACGTGTATACCGTTGAGGATTCTATGTGGAAAGAAAGAAAACGTGGAAAATGTTAGCATATGTTGCGGAGACCGGAGGAAATTAAAGGTAAATATTGGAAGGGAGAGAAAATATTGTTTTATCGATCGAACACCCTTGCCTTTTATTCACTCCTGTCAAGACCAGAGGGAGAATCAGAAAGTGCACAATGAAAGAGTTTTCTGAACATAATTTTTACAGAGTACATGCAATGACTCGCCATATTAGTAGACGCTTAACACTTATTAGATTTTCTAATTGACCAAATGACTGGTTTTTATCGAAAGTGGTTTTCGTATAAAAAGAATGTCTGCTAGGTACCTTCTTGCAGCGATACGATATAATTTGTCCATTTTGAAACGGTGAAGTAGGACTATGGAAACAAACAGAATTGCCCTAATAACGTGAAAGTATTGCGTCGTCCGAGTCGATATTGTCGAGAATGATTGTGATGCAATCGATATTCCCATTTTGATTGAACTCTGTATGGTTTGTGTTCGCATCAGTATTGATTTAAAAGCGATATCAAGATAATCTATTTGTTGACGTGAATGTGTGTGCGTATGGGGGGGGGGCAGGCGGATTTCAAAGAGTTTGGTATTTTCTTTAGACATAAGAGTAAATTGAATGCATGATAGCGAATTCGATATACAATATACTTTCTCCCCAGAAAGCATATCATTCATATTAAGTTCTCAAAGTTCCTGACATTGTTTTAGGAACTACTGCTTTTTAAAACGGAAGAGCCTTATTTGCGTTACAGAGGACATAGGATGTTCGATAATCAAGCCCATAAATCTGACGTACGTCATTAATAGTATTAAATATTAAAGACCAAGTTTTCAAACCGAAATTTGTACTTTTTCTACATTACATTCTTCCGACGTTTCCACATTTGTGTGTGTGTGTGTGTGTGTGTGTGTGTGTGTGTGTGTGTGTGTGTGTGTGTGTTCATCAGGAAACAAAGGTTTAGAAATGATCCTATACGTTACAATTATAATACAAACTTAAAACAAAAATGAAAATGCCATATTTAGCATATTTGTTCAGCTCAAGTTTTCTTTCCGAGCGGTTTCTGTGCAGTGGCGTCCATGGAATTGCAGTGGTGCTCGTGCGTGACCAGGTGTGAGCCGACACATCGTGCAGCGCCAAAGGAAATGCTACTTCCTTTCTCTTTTTTTCGTGTGGAGCTCAATGATTAGAGGGTAATTTTGATGTGGTGGGTGAATTTTCGCTTGGTTCGCGCTGGGCGGAATAAGTCATTAAGTCAACCACGCTACTAACATTGCGGCTTGATGGGGTCATAAATTTCGATGAAATATAGTTCCGCGTGTTAAACAGTGTAGTGATCAAGAATTGACCCATCATGCGTCAATTGCACAGGGGCATTGAGCATCGCTCAAGTTCGAACCGTGATTAAGACAGTTTTTTTTTTCAAAAGATTTTGGCGCATCCATTATAGTGCATTTATCATCATCCTTCACTCCTCCCCCCCCCATGATCATCCATCCTGTGGAAGGCAGTGGCAAACCACTACTGTTCTGTTGAAGAAAGCGTGAGGCATGCAGGCGTGAACTCGTCCATCGTCTACGCTCGGTAATCGAGAACGGCATTCACCATCATAAATAACAGCGAATATCCATAGAATATCTTATTTATAATGAAACCCTCGAAAGTGTATTCCAGTGTTACGTTAAAAATATAATCAACTACCCGCTCTGACCGCTTCCCTATCACTCTGGACCTGAACGCGAGCCCTTGTGGGCTGCTGTGTGTGTGTGTGTGTGTGTGTGTGTGTGTGTGTGTGTGTGTGTGTGTGCGTGTGCGCGCGCGCGCGTGTGTGTGCGTTTCGTTTCTTAGGATGTGATAAGGTAGGATTAGTTACCGGAAAAGTGGGTTGTTGATGTCGATCTCGTCTTTTGGAATATTATAGTCTCCTTTCCCTCCCGCTCGCTATCCCGCTCCCCTTCGTGGGATAATTGCTTGAAAAGTTGTTCGTTCGTCCGTCCGTGGAACATATCTTGCGTGTGGTGTGTGCTTGAAGTCCGTAATAGAGTGACTTGGATGGTGCTGCCAGGGTCAAGCCCAGGGGGAGGGGGGAAGGGACCTGGAAGAGGTCTGTCTCTTGGAAGTAGTAAATAGCGACCGTCACTAGAGAATGTCCTTCTGACCCATCGCCGCGCGCAGGGCGCAGCGATCTGCGCATGCGCAACTTGTATATTCCTAACCTCAAAATATCTCTCTCCGATCTCTATATATTTCACGAGACGATGTGACGATGTTTTCAATTCGACGTTTAGTGCGACTATTCATATTTCGCGCCATATCGCAAGGGACATTTTCTACGGGTTCCTATGTAGTAGGTGGTGATGGCGGATCGTGGCGAACGGCTCCAGGCTGCACCGGACTGTGCTGCCGCGCCCTTGACCGACTGCTGCGCGCCTTCCGGGAGCGCTTGTAAACAGGACGATCGCGTAACGAACTGGTGCCGGTGACCCGCGTGGCCTGCGGGTCGCTTCTGTTGCGCTGTGCCGCGCCATGCTATCCCGTCCTTTCCGTTCCCTCCCCTCTTCTCCCTTCCCCTGTTCCCTTCCGTTCCCTCTTGCTCCTTTCCCTCCTGTTCCTTTCCCTTCCATCCCATCCCCTCCCGTTCCTTTCCCTCCCATCCCATCCCCTCCCCTCCCCTTTCATGCCCTTTCGTTCCCCTTCCCTACCCCAAGTGCAAGACGAATAACAACATACGCTATAGACTAACCTCCTAGCTAACCCTACATCCACGGTTCCAACTCACAAACCAAACATCCTACACACTAAACTTCACGTTTGCGATTACGAAAACTGCAAACGAAAAAAGGAAGTGGTGTCGCAGATTTGAATGTGATTGCCAGACTATACTTGGAGCGTTTTCACATAAATACAATTTAAGATGCCAGGCGCACGAACCGGCCATTTGAAATGTGCTTGCGAGTGTTGTACGATCGACAAAGGACAGGATGATGCTACAACGCGCCATGAATGCGTAATTCTGGGTTCAGTAAGCGAGTTACTATTGTTTGCATGTCCTGTGGTTTTGTATCTTCATGGAGAAGGAAGTATGAATGTATTAACATTCAGACAGTGATTTTCAGACATCATTTAATACAAAAGTAACGCAATTTTTTAACACAGTGTTTGGCAGCATGAAGGAGAAGGATCTAAAACTAGAAAACAAACGGTAATTGAGCTGGGGCAGTTTGTAAACAAGCTCTTCCATTATAAAGTAGTAAAATTATTTTCCTTCAGTTGCTTGGAAATGAAGTAGTAAAAGTAGGTCAAACATTTCTGAAACAGATGAGTGGAGAAGTTGGTGGAGTATTTCGGCAAAAAATTCTTCCATCAGAAATGTCAGCAAGCCAGTTCTAAGGACGACCGCCGCGCGGTTTGAAAGTGTAGTTGACAACGAAAATCGAGAGCGAGACGTCTTTCTCATTAATTATGCATGTTCTTAATTCTCGTTTATTATGTGTAAATTCTTCATTTATACTGTAGGTTGTAATATGAACACTAGCAAAGAAGCACGTTGTTGGAACGAAGTTCTGATTGCAGATGGTATACAGAGTCCACAGAAGTCCACAGAGGGAGACTCGATGGGAATTTACTCAGGACATGAGGCACGCTCTCATTTTGATGAAACTCATACGAAGCGGTATGAAGTGACTATAAAGAATATGTTGGTATAAACCTACGATGTATTCTGGTTGGAGTACTTGAATTTCAGAGTTCGAATTCAAATGAACTCGATAATAGATCGCGAGGATTCGTGTTTTATCGGGACATTCAATGGCAGGTAATAGGACTGCTCGCAATAGTTAGCTTACTAGTAATTTCTCGTAAACGTTACGTGTAGAGGTAAATACTTTGAAGAGCGCTTAATGCTATTTTCGTTTTCAAACAGTGACTTTCTTCTACGAAATACGAAGATACCTGCTTTGCTTCTGTGTTATATACCATGTTCCCGTTAGCTTATAATTGGTCCCCTTGTTGACTTTCTTGCATAATTTGCATTTAAACAAGAAAACTACGTGCAGAGCTGCTAGTGAAAACCAGACTGATTTCATGTAAATGAAGTAGGTTCAGTTATCCAGAATGGAAAAATCTAGGCTGGATTTTTTTTAAACGAAGTTTACAAAGTCTTCTATATTTACCTTAATGTACCTGAAAGCGTCACGTCGATATGATATATTTTTTTTTTATTCTGAAGGAAAATCTTTCCTTCATTGCTGGTGATATGCATTACGTTCTGTCAAGTTGAATGTAGTTTTCTTTGTAAATACAATATATTCCTACATTTACATAATTTTATTTACCATTTTTTCAAAACTCGTCTAGTTTTGTGTAATTTGAAATATATTGACTAGGAGACAATTTTCTGAAAGCGGCTTAAATTTTATATGAATTTTTTCCTGGATTAGAGCGCAATCCGACTCATATGAGGTATCAAGCCATTTTACATTGAAATCTCAGCAACTTTGAAAATTACGAAAGTTCAAAGTAGTTACAATATTATCCTGCAACATTATTAAAGAAATGGGTGCAGTAATGTATTCTTTCTTCAATATTTGATCATTCAAGCACTTTTTTTTACCGTCTAAACAAAATAATTTTCGTGGAATTTGAGTGCTTTACATCATCGCAACATTAAAAATTCATTTCAGCCATGTAAAAGGAGTGTCTTAGCGTCGGGCAAAAGCTTGGTGACTTGTCATACGTAGCCCCCGAGTTCCACTTCGAGTCTGGAACAGTATATTTTTTATTTTTTTTTAAGAATAGAGATCAATTGCAGAACGCGCATTTTTTCATTTCTCGTTTTGAATTTTCAAAAACATAAAGATGTTTGTCTTTCTTTGAAGTTCTCGCGCCTCCTTTTGTTCGAATTTTTTTAAGTCATGGCTCGAGTGTTTGTAAGATGCAATATTATAGATACCAACTTACAATTTACATCCTAAATACGTTAGCCATGACTTGAGAAAGTATACGCCATCGATACCAATGTACACATTGAATGTACACCTTCAATGTTAGTGCAGTCTTGTCACAAATAGTATTTATCATGCCTTGAAAAAGTAAACATTTCAATGGACCGGTGTATATTTTCATTAATTTCCGTAATATTGTAGTAAATCGACGTTTCGTAATAATGTCATGTAAATATATTTGCATAATGCAACCCAACAGAGGAATAGAAAGGTAATTTTAATGACCGCTGGCCGTTATGGTATTAACAGCCGCCAGCCGTTAAGAAACCACATGATCTAACTATTTATTAAACTTTGAAAACAAATGGCAAACTACGTAGGGAACATACTCAAACAAGATAAATAACATATGCAAAAATAATTCTCAACAGTTCAATTGAAGTATTCTTATTTTTAACTTTTTTCCCCAACTATGGTAAACCTGCATATTGAATGAGCAATTACGGTTTTTGCTAATTTCTCAATATCTCGTAAAATACAAGTAATAAAATAGAAATGAATACACGTTTCAATTAGTCCTATTCCGTCATGCACTTCCGTGAAAATTGCATTGCAATAACATCAGCAATTCAAAAACTGCAGGAGGTACTAAAGTGAGGTGACTCATCCTGTATACTATTTCTGCGACTGACGAGGACTCCCAACCTCAGTTCTTTCAGCGAGAGCACATCGCCACAGTTTCCGACTAGCATTGTTTTCCGAATCTGTAAAATGATTTATGTCACTTAAATAAAGTTTAACTGAAACCCAAAAATGAAAAATGTGGAATACTAACCTTGCTATGTCAATATTTTGGTTAACTAGCAAACATAGTTTCAACATTGTGAATTTTGTCCAGAATGATGTGGGAGAGTACGTCTCAGATCATTCTTTGGCAAGTACGAGCATTACTGTTCCATTTTTTTAATAAGAGTGACCATTTTTTGAAAATCTTGGTATTCTTTCTCATGCCTTATTTTGGTTTCCACGGGTAAGAATTCGAAACTGCACCACTTTCCATTTCTGAAATATCGCCTGGAATATCCCCGCCATCTTAAAAATGTCAATAATCTGTTCAAATGTTTGTAGAAACAAAACTAGTGTCTCAAGCGACAGTTGAATCGAAATGAAATGCTGTCGCGTGTGATGCATCGAAGAATCGAATTGAAATGGAAGATGTTGTACACCTCGGCTATCGCTTCGGTTTACAAACATCGACCGCGTCTCTTATTTGGTATCTATCGGCCTCATGACGTTAATAATTATAATCCAACCTTATAGAAAAATGAAAAGCCACTCAGCGGTCGGACTCCGTCAAAGATTTAACCGTCCGATAATAAGTCGAAACAATGTAGCTAAAGATGGTTTGCGAGTACAATTATTACAAGAAATTTTATTTTGATTTTTGTGTGATGTTATGATGTACTATTTATTTTTTAAGAAGATGGTGGTACGAAAACTATTAAACGACACATGGCACGTCAGATAACTAGTTATATACATCGGGTATCGCCCCAACTCGGTTTACAAACGCCAACCGCGTCTGTTACTTGCTGTTTATCGACCTAATGATGTTAAGAACCTACAGTACTGAAAAACTCCACTGCATAACCGAAGAAGATATGCCAGCACATTACCGAATACTCGCTGGAAACAAAACTACAACAACAACAAATACCACACAAATACCCATCCAAAGAACGCGTCAGTTTGCGCGTCGTCTGGATTCGATGCATGCCCCAGGGCACTTCACTTCGTGCGCGTGGCCGGAAGCCATGTGCTGCGGGCGGGCAGGAGAGGGGGAGGGGGAGGAGTGAAACCGGGACAGCAGAGCGCCGCCCCCTCCCGCCCTTCCCCGCCTTTCGTTGCCGGGTCAGCTGATGCTCCCAAGAGATCGCCGCCCGAGAATGGGCTTTGTGCGTCCGTTCCCGCGAGACCACCCCGCCCTCCGTCCTCGGCGTCCTCTCGTCTCCTTTTCTCTCCCCTGCCGTAATCTCTTTTCTCCCTTGCTTTCTCAGTAATTCGCCTGACACGCCAGCCCCCCTCCTTGCTTTACGTCTCCTATCACCTTCATGCATTTTCACTCTCGCCTCTTACCCATTCCCTGCAATTCCGTATTGTCTCGTCTTCCCCACCCACTTTGATTCTCCCATCCAATCTTCTATTTTTCTCTTCTTTTAACTTTTCCTATCTCATCTTTTCCTATATCCGAATGTTGTAATTGATACTTCCCCTTCCCGCCCTATTTAAATGCCTATCCTTTCTCTTCTCTGTATCCTTTCTGTTCCCCCCTCTGTATCCTTTCTCTTCCCTTCTCTGTATCCCTGCCTCTGTCCCTTCTTATAAGCTTCTCCCTCTGCGCTCTTCGTTCTGCAGCTTCGCCCCTACGTCACCGTTTTTCACGAGCTTCAAGGGCCTTGTCGTATCGTTTGCCCCTATCCTCGTCTACTTCGACTCCCGACTACTCGAGAGCGCCGTGGCCAAACCCAGTCCATGACAAGCCCCGGTGGCGCAGTAGGAGTATACTGCTTCCTTGTGAGACTGGACATGGCTGTGTGAGACAACGATTCAGTACAGGACATCGGAAGGGTTCGGTTCCGGACTGGCAGGTTTAACATAAGTTGCGTGGTTGAAATATTTGAATCATATTGTTATTAGTCCCAAAAGAACTGGGCGTAGACGAAAAAAGAATAGAATTTAGAGCGAGAAGGGAAATTTGAGAAAAATGCTAAAAATTGTTTTTGTAGTTTGATTTGCGTACTTTCGATAATTAAGAAATTTGCGTAAAGTAGGGGTTACAAAACGTGAAATTTTGTACGTACAACACCAACTTTGTACGGAGAACCAACTTTTTTCCCCTTAACTTTTCCTCGAAATTCGCTCAGTCCTTCACTAGACGCCTTAACTTCCTCTCCGTTTTCTCGAGATGATTTACAGCAATACCCCAGCTCGTCTTGAGAAGCCGGCGCCGCTGCTTTGTGGGCAAGCAGATTGACGGGCGTCCAACGCACCCGCAAGAAAAACCGTAAAGGGCAAAGCCCTCGTGCGTGAGAGACGCAATCCTCTTGTGTGGATACGCGACCGAGAAGTTCCAAATATAAAATTCCGCGTCATCCGCTTCGCCCGGGGGAAGGGTGGGCTCTGTAACATGTTTACCATCGGTGGCGGTGATGGCGCTAAGTCGACGAACGGAATCCTGGCCAGCGATTGCGCGCTGCGAGGAGAGGGCTTTTTAGGGCGAAAGGCGGCAGCACTGCCGTCGCTGGAAATCTGAACCCCCCAGAAGAAAGCAATGAGGTTGAGACGATGCGTCGGACTGAGGGGTTGGGGGAGAGACGAACTTGGGGGTTGGGAGAAAAGACAGACTTGGGGGAGACACGAGGCTTGGGGCAGACACGAGGAACGGGAGTATGATAAACGTACTGGCGTGGACCGTTACGGAGAAAGAGTGGTTGGAAAATGGCACTGTAAGTCGTGAAAAACATAGTAGATTATTGTATTGGATTGGATTGAGTTCCCAGAAGATAGGATATCAATACCAGTATACATTCCGCTTCCCGTAACTCTTGTACGTTGAGATAAATACTGGAGATTGGAACCGGAAGATGCGCGCCTTCTGCATTCTCCTAAATCAATATTAACTCGTATACCTCCCCTGGGTTGTATGTGCATATGCAGACTACTAGTTCAGTTAATATATGAACGAATGACTCAGGCGGAACAATCTTTTCTTTTATTTCTTCTTGTTCGACAATACAGTCTTTCAAGGGTTTTAAAAATACATATGATTATTATAGGACAGTTTTGGATTGGCCATCCATAAGGTAAGTGAGGTTTAAACTCTGACATAATTATTGGTTTAATGTTATTGTTATGTTATTGTTAATGTTAATGTTAATTAAGAAGAGAAAGGAATATGATTATGTTAAGGAGCTGAGGGTTTACGGGGGGGTGTATTTGTCTTTGGGAAATCTTGACTTCATGTGTGGGTAATGGAACAATATCTTGTTTACAATCGAGAATGTGACGGAACGTCGAACGCATCTGGGAAAGTGGCGTGACCGTCGACCCTCGCGCAGGGTGGCATCGCCTCGGGCTCCGAGGTGAGATCGAGAGCGAGAGCCCGTTCACGGCCGTCGTCCGCTGGAAATACTCCCGGGGTCGTTAATGGTCTCGCTAGTCGCGACTTGAAAGGGCATTATAAATTCGACTGCATTGTTAATGGCGGCGGAGCAGGCGGGTGGGGGCGGCCGGCTGGGCCTGGGGAGGGGCGTGCCTGGAGTGGCGTACGCGCTGCGGAACGGGTCTCCGCCTTGCTTAAATCATGAGGACGCTGGTACGGATGCGACGGAATGAAGGAGTTCAGACGGGTTTCCGCACTCGCGAACCTCCTGCCCCAAATCTTCGGCGAAGTGTTATTCAACGCCAATCACAATATTCAATAGGTGCCTTTCTCCCTCTCTGCTTTTTCTCTCCTCCCCTCCTCCTTTTTTTGCTTATCCTCTCTCTCCTTCCCTCCTCCTTTTTGCTTTTCCTCTCTCTCCTTCCCTCTTCTTGCTTTTCTCTCTCTCTCTCCTTCCTCCTCCTTTTCTTGCTTTTCTCTCTCTCTATCCTTCCTCCTCCTTTTCTTGCTTTTCTCTCTCTATCCTTCCTCCTCCTTTTCTTGCTTTTCTCTCTCTCTATCCTTCCTCCTTTTCTTGCTTTTCTCTCTCTCTCCTTCCTCCTCCTTTTCTTGCTTTTCCTCTCTCTCCTCCTCTCCCACCCGCGATGGAATTCGAACTCATTAGCAGATTCTCGAAGACACGGTCTAGGGAAGAGAAGCGGAGAAGTCAAAAATTGTATTTTTATAAAGTACGTATGCTTTTAATGTAGGATTTTCATACTCCTCTTATTCAGAGGCTAGAGAATAAAGTTGATTGTTGGTTCAGACTGCGATGTGATGAGACTGCTAAATAAAAGAAGTTAATGAGTTGTTTCAAAGTTGAAGCTTATAATGTAAGTAATATTGCTTAAAGTGTAATTAATATTGCTTATAAAAACACCCATCAATTCTGTTGCATTAATCAAACTTATTATCTGTAGATGATTTCTCGTACGTGATCAATATGGAATAAAATAAGGATTTGAAAATGTCTATGACCACATGTACACGATGGCAGGAATGCCTACTCAATCATGTATTTCCGGGAACGTTCAGTACTCATACATTCACAGTAATTATTTTGTTACGAGTGCAGGTTCGATAAGATGTTTCTAGGAACTAAATTAGAATATCAATGAGTTCACTCATTCGAAACGTTACGGAACAGCACAACAATAATTTCTGTAACGTTTTCAACAAAGCGTAATGTAAAGGCGTTGCTGAGGAAATAAAACTCGTTTATTGTCGAGAGAAAATGTGCACGCATGCATTCATGCATGCATGTGTGTTGCGGGTGACGCTCCATATGGCGCATACATATGGCGCAGCCAGCAAACCTTGCGCGAAGTCAGTCTCGCGGCGCCAGGCGCGTCCCACCACTGCTTGGCATGCAGCAGCGGACGTTTCATTACCGGTTTGGTCGCCGCTGCGTCGCTCTGATGTTCTGTGTGCTCTATCCTGTTCTGCCTCCGCGTACTTGGACGTACGCCTCCGGTCGTCTCTGTACGCCTCCGGTCGTCTCTGTACGCCGCCGGTCGTCTCTGTACGCCGCCGGTCGTCTCTGTACGCCGCCGGTCGTCTCTGTACGCCGCCGGTCGTCTCTGTACGCCGCCGGTCGTCTCTGTACGCCGCCGGTCGTCTCTGTACGCCGCCGGTCGTCTCTGTACGCCGCCGGTCGTCTCTGTACGCCGCCGGTCGTCTCTGTACGCCGCCGGTCGTCTCTGTACGCCGCCGGTCGTCTCTGTACGCCGCCGGTCGTCTCTGTACGCCGCCGGTCGTCTCTGGACGCCGCCGGTCGTCTCTGGACGCCGCCGGTCGTCTCTGGACGCCGCCGGTCGTCTCTGGACGCCGCCGGTCGTCTCTGGACGCCTCCACCCGCCCTCCCCCTATCTACATCCACTCCGATCCGCCACCCCGCGATTCCGTTTCTTTGCAACACTGTTACCAGGCAACCACGCGGCTCCGCCCTCGGATATGCCATATTCTTCCGCACGGCGTCTCCGAAATTCCCCTTTCCGATGCGCGGGGTCGCCCCAGCGGATGGGGAGATTTCCGCGAAGAGAAAACTTCTTCGCTGTCGACGCGGCGGGATGCGGGATTTGTTTCGCGACTGCCTTACTTTCGCAGAGGAGCGGCTTCGGGAGAACGTGAGTTATGCGAGGGATTCCTTCATTCTTTTCTGCCTTCAAACGAATTGCGTTCTTGTCGTGCTCTTCCTTTCACTCCGCGTGATACCAGGGGCGGATGGATGAGGGTTGCCGAGCTGGGGGATTTTAATACCGTCTTATAGGATTATGCCCCCCGTATAGTACAGGCACGTGTGGTGCGGTAGGAGGGAAGAAAGGAGTAGGGAAATGGATATTCAAGGGAGAAGAAACCTGGTAGATAGAAGAAAATGCGGTGCGAAGTTAATGGAGTGGTACGTGCTGAAAAAAGTGTTAGTGGTAATGATGCTCTAGCACTGTGTTATTCAACGTTTTGTCTACCAAACTCTAGTGTAAGAAATTGCAAGCCAGACACATTAAAGAAGGAAAACGAATTACATTACTTTGCTGTATCACTTTATTAAAACGGCCTGCCGCCAAAAAGGGATGATGCGATTGTTCTACCGGCTGGAGTGGCTCAGGGCATAAATTGATATCACTGCGATACCACTGACCGGGGAGGTCGTAGGCTTAAGTGTCACGACGCTGGCAAAGATTTCTACCTAGATAGCTCGGGGGGGGGGGGGAGTTCAACTGCCGCCAGGAGGAAATTTTTGCTGGAGGTTATAAACATTTAATTTTATTTTCACACAATTGCGAAGAGGTAACTTGTTCAATCAATTACTGCCAAGTGCTGCAACATCCAAACATGTTGATTTATCGTGAAAAATGTTTTTCTAAAAACTAGCTGATAGCTTTTTCTGGGACAGACATCTTCCTGTAATGGAATTTAGTTAAGTAAAAAATATTACCACTAGTGTCTCAGAAACATGCAATCAAATAGTAGACTACGTGATAGTTTACCTGCGAACCTTGTTCTTTCAGAGGAAGGGAGTTCTTCTGTATATTCATTCGTTATTAAGTTCCATAAATCTTTATAAGATAGCTGACAGCGGGGAAAAGAACAAGCTAAAGTAGTAGTTGGTCGTAGAGTATGCCTAAAATATCACATAACTGCTCGCGTAGGCCAACTACCTCTAAGATTATCCCCCTGAAATTCTCCACTTTTGCAGGAGTTGATTGAACTAGTTACCTTCCCACTGAATTGAGTTCTATATCCGAGATAATAGCCGAATGATGGGCAATCAGAGGGCCAGTCTCAGGAATTACCTTTGCATATTTCTGGTCTCGGAACTCGCAAGTTGCGTCACTTACCAGCTCGAATGACAAGCCGTCGAGGAAACTATTGTCCGAATGAAATGAGAGGGGAGCGACAGTAAGGTAAATCTATGGAAAAATGGCGTAAAGGTCTACCCAACAACAGCCGTATTGAAATCATTAATCTATGGATACACGTAACTAAACAAATGATACTGCAAAAACTGTTAAAGAGTAAACTGAAATTCACATGCAGCCATCAGAAAATTTAATATTCGAAAGTCATTTTCTCAGAACAGCATTTTCGCCTATGAACGCCTTTTCCTGAGACCCTCTACTGTAACACGCGGAGAAATTTTTAATCGTATTTCGTATTTGTTAATAGAGTTTCGCAAATCTCTATGGACTTACTGTGCGTGACATGTCATAGTATTTTGTATATTCACTTCAAAACAAAGATTGGAATATTTTCTTCAAAATTATATTTAAAAATTTGCCGCCATTAATTCTCCGTGGGGAATCTACACCACTTCTACCGGTCCTATGCTATGAAAGATGTACGCTTTGAAATATTGTGGTACGATATATATTTTTATTCTGTTGTATTCTTATTGCTATTATTAGCTATTAGAAATGTGGTGGAAAACCGCAATGCAATGTAAATATTAAGTTCTAAATAAACGTATTTTTTTGTGTTATTACATTGTCTCAGCGTTAGGGGCATCAGAATGCGTCAGTTACATTCGTCACAGATGAAGGAAGAAAAATATTTTCATAGCACATTTGGTTTTGAAACCTTTTGAATACTTATCTTCGCTTTCAAGGGTGCCGATCATTTCAGTTGTCGTAATTTTATATCTTTCCATCAATTATATGTGTAAGATACACTACTTTCACATATTTTCCGTCATGCGTGATTTATCTTAACCTAACATTACTTGTATTATCACAAAGTGTGCGAACTTTTCTCCATCACATCCCAAATCTCGAACAAAGTTCATATGAAGGGCTTGGCTTTAATACACCTATACCACTTTGAGATCTTTGTAAGAAATAGGAAAATCAATAAACGTTCCTTGTCACAGACTAAAGAAAAAACATATTTTCACAGCACAGCGTCATTTATTACACAAGCTTTCAAAACTACTACAAATGTAAGAGTCGATATATCGACTACCTTATTAGGGCTCTTTAATTTAGACGAAAATCTGGCATAGGTGAAATAGATCAGGCTCTTTATACAACCAGTGGCGATGAAGCGCGCTCTCTCGGAAAGAACTCCTCTGAGGGTGCTTAGTGAAGTTACAAGCCTGGAAAATAGTCACAGAAATATTGTTTGAAACGGTCAAAAAAAGAACGGGAAAACGCAGGAAAATTGACTTGAAAAATATTCTCACATAATTTGTAGTTTCTTGTAATATGTACGGAAGCAATAAATTAACAATTATCAAATAAAATGTAGGTAATGACGTGAAAGAAGTTTACCGAGGAAATTAGAGAATTTCATTAATTTAGTTTCTCAAGATAGACAATATTCTTCATTATTTAATTGCATTTTCTTTATCTTGTGAAGTGAATTAATTGGTGCTGATTGTGTTTGACTTCATCAGCAAACAACTTCCCAGTCGTTAATACAATTACATTGGACAATGGAGCTAACGTAAAATAACCTGAAAAATATATATCAAAATTTTATTTTTACTTAGTCGATTATTTGAAGTTATTTTACGTTAACAATTTTGATTTAGTTTAATTAATTCACTGTATATATTTCATTGTCTTTCGCGGTAAGAGTGAATACCTAATTACTTCTTCACACTGTTGCATTAAGCTTTTATCTAATTTACAGATAATTCATCTTTTAGTAATTTTGTATTTTTTTCTTAACAATTGTCAGAGTTACAGTGGCCGAAATGCGATCAAGAATGCTTCCTATGTTAATTCACTTTTATAATTAGATTACGTCAGATTATGTGATGCACAGAATATACCCTACTTCACTTCCACTAGATTTTATCATATGCGGTAATCAATAGACTGTTGGAAACTACAAGAATAAGTGAATTGCCTCTTTTAAAGCTTGCCACGTGCGTAAGTACACCGGAGGCAGCATGCAGGACGAGATATTCCCGAACCTTAGATCTCGGCGAGGCTCCAATTGTCCGATGGAATTCATTAGACGTCGTCCGAACCAGAACCAGGAATATGGCTGTTCCAAGTCAGGGAAACGCAAGGCAAATGTTGATTTCCAAAAACCCACCTCTGACCATCCTGAACTGGGAGAGGTGGCACAGCGCATCAAATGATGTCATTGCAATGCCTCTAGCCGGGAGATCCTAGGTTCGAATCCCGATGGTGGCAAGATTTTCGACACTAGCTTGTCAGCTAGGTCGATTTCAGTCGCTGACTGGAGAAGAATTCTGGTGGCCGGCTGCTCTGATCGGTAGTTTTCCGTGTTTTCTCCGATCAACATCAGGCGAATGTCCGAGCAGTACGCAACAAACGGGCCACGGACCGCGCGCGATCTTTCCTACCTCTTCTTTGTTCTATCCTCTCCCCTTACATACACTAACATGCACTACATTACTACACATGCTGGGAGACCGGTCGGGAGCTTATAGCTTGTCCCGGCTAAAGCAGTGCCCTGCAGGTGGGAGATACCTGGTTGGGGAAAACCCCGCTAGCGGACCGTAGGTCGGCGCCGGATCTCGCCATCCAGCGGGGAAAGATCACTACCTCCTCCCGATGAAAAGCATGAACTACTTTTACGGGACTAATGACCTCTGTAGTTGACGCGCCCGTAATCACTAACGACTAACCCACCAACCAACCAACTAACCACCCTGGCCTAATAATCCTTGCAGAGGGCAGGCTGTGGGAGTGGTGAAACCAGGCGCCGGCTGGGCGTGGCAGGAAACGGCAGAGCGCGTGACTGACGCTGGTTAATGAAAGTGCGTGCAGCACGTGTCGTCCAGCCTCACTCCCCCCTCTCCCTCCCCTTTCTTTCCTCGCTGTAGGAACGGCGCGTCGCGAAGCGGTCGTCTAATAAGTTCCGCTGTCTGGCGAGCGGCCGTGTGACCGTGCGTGGGTGCGCACGCGTGCGTTGTCCGTGGGTAAATTCAATATGGCGCAGTTGGCTGTTTGGAGAAGGGTCAATAAAGGCCGAGAGGTTGCCCTCTCCGCCGCCGACCGTTCGAATGCTGCTGCTTAGAGCGCACCTGGCGCCGGCCCTGGGCCAACACCGGCCGCAGACGCTGTTGGTCGGAACGGTCAACACCAGGGGCAGGGAGGGCAGGTATTGGGGAGGCGTCTGATCATCGTGGCGGAGTTGCGCCCTTCCCTTTTGGTCGCCGCTGGCCTGGTCGTGGTTGCTCCGCACACGCGGCCTCTCTCGCCGCCGCCCTCATAACGGCAGGGCGTTGTGTGTGGAGAGTGACGGGTAGTCCCCAACTTATCTGCGGAAGATAAAATTTTATTTACCCACGGAATGCTATTGTTTACCCACGCAATGTTTTATTTACCCACGGAATGTGTGGTCCAACATGCTCGATGTGTCCTTATGACTTACAGGCATGGCATTTTCCTCTAGTGTCATCTGAATGTACAGAACCACTACGTGGAAGGGAAGAACATAATTTTCATTTCTGATTTTTAGTGAATGATATCTATGGTGTAAATACTAATGTATCCTAAGAGTCCTAGAGACAGCTCTCGACTCAAGAAACACGAGAGGTAGAATAGTAACAATTAGTGGCCGCAACTGCTCGATGTGACTCAGGGCACTAGTTGGTACTGCGGCGACCTGGAGATTCTAGCGTTAAGAGTTCCGAAGGTGGCGGATTTTCGACACTAGCTACAGAGCTAGATCGGATTCAACAAGTCACCGGAGGAGAATTCTAGCGGCCGGCGGCTATATTCCGCATTCCCATTCTAGCGGCCGGCGGCTATGTAGACTGTGGTTAGGCGGAAGAGCAGGCTCTATGGCCTGAGCCTCGCCATTAATAAAGACATTATTATTATTATTATTGTTATTATTGTTATTATTGTTATTATTGTTATTATTGTTATTATTGTTATTATTGTTGTTATTGTTATTGTTATTGTTATTGTTATTGTTATTATTATTATTATTATTATATTCCGTAGTTATCGTGGTTTCTCGGATAAACAAACGAACCCCGTAATACTTCTTATCCAACGAGCCACGACCACGCGCGTGCGCCTTCTTCCCTTTCTTCTCTTTGTGCCCTCATATCAATTTACACCCATCCTTAAATGCACTACACTACCACACATTTCGAAAGTCCTGTCGGGAGCTTAGAACTTGCCCCGGCTTGGGCCGCGCCCCCACTGCCAAAGCTCTCTGCAGGGGGAAACTCCGCAAACGGACGTAGGTCAGCACTGGATCACACGAGGGAGGAATGCCGTTACTTTCCGCTCTATGGCATGCAAACATCTACGGAACCAATGACCAAAGCACTTCACGCGCCCTGAAACACACAAATCAAGGCTGAACCAGTTTCCAATAAGAGAATGGAGTCCACAGTACAGAGGCTCAAAAGCGTCCTTGCGCGTGCGATTACTTCCGCAGTCGCCATGCGCGCTACCTTCCACCGGCCACTCGGCCCGCCCGCGACCCCGCCCCCGCCCCCGCCTCCACCCCGCATCGCGTCAAGAGGGAAATCTCGGGCGACGCGTGCGGGAGATATCTCCATTGAGCACGGCGCGCCGCTGCCGCCACCGCCACCGCTGCCGGCGTGCGCCTACTTAAACCAATTACTTTCTCGTTAGAGCGTCCATAAATTCATTGCTTAAACGGCGTTTCGTCGCGCTGTTTCATGCGTGCTCGTCATACAACCTTGTTTAGTCCAGGAGACCTTGCGTTTTGCGCGAGTTTGTGACTGGTGTGTGCGTGAAATGCGAGAAAAAATGAAGGACCCTCCAGAAGACGAGTCTGCCGAAAAAATTCCCAGTTGTAATTGTGTTGTGGACTGTTTGCCCGAAGACCATGAACTCAAATATTTGGTAAAATTATTTTTCGCAATTTTGTCATTTGTGTAGAAGATATTTTGTATTTCACAATTATTTGAAAGAAAGTCTTTCATTCGGTTTTGAAACTGCATAATAGTACCTCAATAAAACAAAATCTGTTATAAAGAATGTGTACGTGATCGTGAATGTAATGACAAGAGATGCACATTTTATCACATTTCCCAGAATCTTGAGAGCTCACCCTTATAAAAAAACTTACGTGCCTTAACATAAATGCACCACAGTCGTCTTTAGCATGCCTATAAAACGCGTGGCAGTTTCGTCCAGGCCACAAACCTGCTCACCCCATCATGGTTTCTTTTTCGCTCGTTGAGGGAGAGACTTCTGCTCTCCTCTCCTCTCCTCCTCCTCCTCCTCCTCCTCCTCCTCCTCCTCCTCCTCCTCCTCCTCCTCCTCTCCCTCTTCTGCTCTCCTCTCCTCCTCCTCTCCCTCTTTTGCTCTCCTCTCCTCCTCCTCTCCCTCTTCTGCTCTCCTCCTCCTCCTCCTCCTCCTCCCTCTCCCTCTTCTGTTCTCCTCTCCTCCTCCTCCTCCTCTCCCTCTTCTGTTCTCCTCTCCTCCTCCTCCTCTCCCTCTTCTCTTCTCCTCCTCTCCCTCCCCTCCTCTCCCTCTTCTGCTCTCCTCTCCTCCTCTCCCTCTTCTCCTCCTCCTCCTCCTCCCTCTCCCTCTTCTGTTTCTCTCTCCTCCTCCTCCTCCTCCTCCTCCTCCTCTCCCTCTTCTGTTCTCCCTCTTCTCTCCTCTCCTCCTCCTCCTCCTCCTCCTCTCCCTCTTCTCCCTCTCTCTTCTCCTCTCCTCCTCCTCCTCCTCTCCCTCTTCTGTTCTCCTCTCCTCTCCTCCTCCTCCTCTCCCTCTCCCTCTTCTGCTCTCCTCTCCTCTCCTCCTCCTCCTCTCCCTCTCCCTCTTCTGCTCTCCTTTCTTCTCCTCCTCCTCTCCATCTTCTGCTCTCCTCTCCCTCGTCCTGTTTTAGGGTCGCGACGGCTCTCGTATAAGAGCGCTTTACGAGGGCGTGCCGGAGGCGGTTGCAGGCTCCACGCGGGAGTGTGCGCGTGCGAGTCATCTCCCTGTCAAGAAGAATTACGAGACTCGCGGGCGATCTCCCGCGATACCCCGTCCCCTACGTACAGACATACACTCAGGGGAAGGGAAAGGGGTTGCGTTCGGGAGCGGGGCAAAGCGACGGAAGCTTTTGCTGGGGTAACTGCGCACGCGCATTGAGCCGCACCTGACGAGACACCGCCGGCCTCTAGAGGCTGGGATGGCCGCACGCGATCCTCGCCCCGCCCCGCCCCGCCCGTCCTACCTCTCCCCAACCCGCCCCGCACTTCCCCTCCACTCTCCTCCCCGCCCCGCTGGCCCCGCCCCGCCGACCCCACCCCGTGAACCCCGCCCCGCTCCGTCCTCCGCCTCACGTTTCGCGATGATTTTTTACGGGCCCTAAGCGCCCTGGGCTCGCACACGGAGTCGGAGACAGAATATATACGTGAAGTGTATCTCTAGACGAGAGGAAGCGTTTGCTTGAACCGCGACGTGAAGTGCTAGAGTGTGCGTGCTGTGTTACGAGGTTGGCGCGCGCGCGTGTGCGTGTGTGTGCGTGCGGTTGGTTGGTGTGGGTACAAGGGGAGCAATGCGTGTTAGTGGTGCATGACAGATGAAAGCTCACGTGCTTGGGAGGACAGTGTGATGCTGGGCTCGGCGTGCGTGTGTGTGTGGGGGGGGATGTCGGGTAGGTCGTGGATGGATATGCATATGATAAAAGTACGATGCATGTGCAGGTGTATAACTTTGTAGTAGGTTCTGCCTGTTGGGCTTTAGAAATTGATAGCGAGGGTGGTCAGCTGCTAGGGCGGAAGGTAGAATTGAGATTGGTTGGTGAGCTCGAAGTGGAGGGTGTATGTTTCGGCGGGCGGTCATGTGGTCAGGGCAGGAAATTCCTACTTCATTCGTATGCTTGCAAAGAGAATGCTGTCGGCCCAAAGGGAGAGTTATGACTGATATGCTTCTCAAATGACATTGCTCCGGACTAGCCGACACTGATCTAATGAAACCATTCAAAATTAATTCAAGTAAATCAAATCTATTCCTTTCATTCGTAAGATCGGCCTTAAAAAAGGTAACTTTTGTAAAATTTCTTTCAGAAATAGTAAACGGAAAAAATAATAAAAACCAATGAAAAGATAAAATTCTGGAAAATTAATGTAACTTGTATTACATACATGCCTCGACGACCTTTCGTGGTCGGATACGATTATTCGTTCACGAAGATAAATATTTTTTTTTTAGGTTTTTAAAAAATATTCCGAAAATTCGTGAAGGAACAACACAACAGCCTCACATGCCCTGACAAGAAAGGATTTGTTGGTCTTGTGAAAACATTTTTCGTGAGCTTAATGCATCTAATTATATGTAGAGGAAATATTAGTCCTCCGTCCGTAAAGAATATTGGTACTGAATATATAGTAAAGATGTTTTTGTAATCAAGATGCGAGTTTCTTAAAATCTTTTTCTCTGTGTTCATCTTACCGTATATGTTGTCAGGAGGGAGACGTTGATACGCTGCGCTCAAATAGCCATGCGTTCATCATTTCGTGGTGCCAACGGATAACCCACTGGCATTGACCGTGGCCTTGGTTAATCTCTTTAGTTTCCACTTGATACTCATTATCTGCACGATAGTCGAGACATGAACTACATAGTTGAATGTGTGTTCTGAAATTATTCAGGAATGTTTTCTAACTTTCCCTCTCCGTTGTTACAGATTGCATCACCGAAGCCCCCGATGACCCGGATATAAAGACAACCTTTATTGGTTGAAGATACTGGTAAGTACTGCAATTAAATGTTGAATCATTAAGATTATTTTAAATCGATTAAGATGTCAGTATTAGTTCTTATAAGCTGGTAGTCCTGTCGCTCTGAAAATTATGAAGTTACAGAATCCGAATAATTGGTAAATCTAGATTTGTCCCAGCCACATTTCTAGTGGCAGTAGGAGGTTCTGTAAGATCGGAATAGGCTTCTGTGCACGCTTCATAAAGGAAAATTGAAGTATTCTTGTTTTCTACTCCTAACAAATCCGCGACAGAAAACAACATATCACGTGCAGGAATTACATCTGTTTTCTCCCTCATCACAAATGAAAAGCGACGTCGGTAAAATAAATTTGCGACATTATTTACTACCAACAAATAATGTTCAGTAATCATATTCACCAGGTGCCAGTATGTTTTCACCACAAGAAAACTATGTATAATACTACTGAAGATGTTACGACACTTTACTAAATGATTTTACGCTTTAGCTCGGTACACATCCAAAAGCCAGTGAAGTATTTTTGCGCTATTACTATTTCGAATCAATTGGTTGTATTTGAAAATTTAAAAAAGTGTTTTTTTTTCAAATATTCATGCAGCCAAAAGGCTATTTGCTATAGTCTTGAGATATTTATAAAAATAAATATCTCAAGACTATGTCTGTGACATTAAATTTGATATTCTGGATCTGAAGTCTCTCATCTCGATCCAGTCTTTCATTCAAACTCCCTTGATCCAAGGAGCAGATACTGAAATGGTGACTGCCTTTGTTCCTTGACACTATTTCCCGACGGCTTCAGCCACGTAAATGTTGCACAGTTTTTAATTATTTTTTCATTAAACGAATAACGCATTTTTACGTATTTCTGCTGTTAAAAGAACACAAAACCGTGAACTCGCCTCAAAAAGGAAAAATAGTTATCAAAGAGTAAAAATATCTCCATATATTTACTTCAATCGTGCAAATCAAAATTAAACTTCAGGTAATAAGTATCTTCTTAATAAATTCGAGGTCATTTCATTATTTCAAGTTTCATTATATGTACGTGCGAAATATGCATATTTGACATAGTTAAACCCCTTCAATTTTTTTGTGCAGCGTACCTTCGAGTTAGTATTCCGAACGGTTGTTTGCCTTGGATGGCTTCATTTCCTGGCGAACTGTATGCCCGTCGATACTCCTGTCCCGCGAGAAGATTCCCAGACCGGAAGCGCCAATAACCAGTCGTGCCGGCGCGGCGTTGCGCGTCGGATGAATGAACGAACGTGTCTGGCTGGCTGGCTGGCTCGACCCGAGGGACGTAAACGCCTTTCATCTAATTGTCGTCGGCAATTTCCGGCTGCGTTTCTCTCCGACGTGCCTAGTCTCCCTCCATCTCCTCCATGTGTCCCGTTCACCCTTCGCTTCCTGTCCACACGCGTGGAGGCGGTGTGGGCGGGGGCGGAGCTACGGGACTTGCTCCTTCTTTCCCCGGTTCTAATCATTCTTCGGAACGGCCGTCGACGCGAAACAACTGACGCTAGCCGTGGCGCAGCGCTGTTGCATTTCGACTTCTGGGTACCGTGGGCAAATCCCTCGTGCTCTTTGTAGAATTTGCGTTGGACGAAAATCATTCCCGGCAGATTTTGTCGCGATTCTTCGATTTGCTTAGTCTGGAATTTCAACATTCCTCTAGATCTCGACTTCACTAACCATTTCTGATTTAGTACATCGGAAGTGGCTCAGGGCATAAACTGATGTCGCTGCAGTGACTGACCGAAAGGCCGTAGGCTTAGAGTACCGACGGTGGCTGAATTTTCGACACTGGCTAAATAGCTAGGTACTAGATAGTTTCACTCACTGGGATTGACATGCCTAGAACTTTATTTGAAACTTACTGATGTAACCTGGCGGTACCTGGGTATTTTTTATCAGGATAATCATTTTAACAGGAAAAGGACTAAACTCTGCAGTTCATAAAAATGGAAAGTTATTTCATTTACAACCCCATCCTGCTCCGCCTTTTTACTCTACTCCCCGTTCCTGTCTATCCCCACCCCGCCCCGTCTCGCGCCCCCTCGACCAGCGCGGTCCCGCCCTCACCGGACGGGGCCGCTGTTCCATTTTCCTTTACTGTCTAAAGGCATTGCATGTTCATGAAAACAAATTGTGTAAAACATTTAAGGGCAACATTTTTGAATCGCGAACTCCCTTACTTTTTATTCTGAGTCGCTAAAATTTATTCGTGCGAAAATGAATTGACATTGCTAAGCGTACCACATTATAATCGCATATATTCAAATTTAAGTTTTGAAATTTTCTGTAAGTTATCGTATATTTATCAAATCTGTTATACCATGCGTAAGGTTACATGGTTAAACCATGGTTTTGGGTACATGGAATCTTCACCTTTTGAGGCCCCGAGGAATTTTGGCAAGATTGTTTAATGTGAATTGTAGAAAGCAATATCTAGCATTTAGTTTCTTCCTATTGATGTGAATTAGCAATTCGTTTTTTTTAACTACAGAATAAAGCGTGTGCATAATGTCCAACAAAGAATATTTTGGAAACTCGTGTATCTTTGAGAAGATTGCCGGGGTTCGGAAAGGACAACACGCATTTTGTATACAAGTTCTTGTGAGTGCGTCAAGAAGCAAAATTATAAATCTCTCAATGAAAACAAAAAAAATTGCGGTAATCTGATTTTGGAGATGGGGTTAAGCGTCGCTGGAAACCTCACAGATACTTCTGTAGGAGTTCGTGCTTTTTCATCAGTAGGCATGGCCTTACCTCTCCCTACACCCTCCTTCCTTCCGTTCCTCCCTCTTCGCCCATCCCTTTACGTCCCTTTTTTTCGCTCATCGTTCCCTTCCTCTTTCTTCGCTCATCCCTTTTCCCTCCATCCCTCCCTCTTTTCCCATCTCTCTCACAGCTCTACGTCGCCGAGCTTCACCTTGTTTCCCACCGCTGCGCCCCGTTTCACCTCTCCGTTAAGCCCATTCCCCGACCCCAACAAATCTCCCTCGCCGTCTGTTGCCTCACCTCCGTTCCTGCCTCACCTCCGCGAACTCTCATCCCCCTCTCTTTGCCACCGCTGCAGTTCCCGTAGACGGAATCGGACGCCGGAGCAACGTAGTTAAGCGCGTGGGAGGCGGCGGCGCCGAGAGGGCAATTTGCCGGGATTTGGCGCGCAGATTGCCGCTGCCCTCGCCGCCGCCACCGCCGCCGCCGGGTCGTGGGCGTGGTGTAGGCGGGCGCGACCGGCGGCGGCGTCGCCGCTTGCTCTTCTCGCTCTAGGGTTGTGCGAACCGTGTGTCCGGTCGGCAGGGACTGGCAGTGTCGGCGACGCGCACTCCCGTCTTCTAACGAGCTGCAAACGCGTGCAAACGCCCGCTCGCCCGCGCCTTTTCTGCGATCTCCGGTCTCCTCAGTGCCGGGTTCATCGGTGTGGAACAGCGAAGTTTCCTCTTAACTTTCGAGCCGTTGGAAACTGTTGGAGCTGTGAACACGAAAACTAATTGGTTCAAGGGACTCGTACAAGGCTACTTATGGTTCAGCTGTGGCATTTTTAATTGCCAAGGTGAATGCAATTGAGACGTTTATTTGTTAAATTGTAGCACTAAAATATTCCTATGTTTTGAGTAAATATTGTCAATATTCATTAACGCTGCTTTGAATCGAGAAAAAAATTCATTCGGATTCGTACCAGGAGTCCTGTCACGCACCTCCTCGCCGTAAACGAAGTATCGCGCACATATTTTCAGTTAGTCGCCCAAATAAATGATCTTCTTTCTGGTCAGTGGATCCTTTCCTCGAGAACGGTATTTTTCGTTCGTATTGAATTCACGCCCCGCACTTTTCTCCTCCGCCATTCCTTCGTTTTCTGTTCTTAACGGCGGCAACGATGCTGCTCGAGCCAGTTTCGTGTGCCGATCATTATTTCGGGGTGAACGTAGGGGTAGGTCGGCGACGTGGACGCACGTTATATATATATATATATATATATATATATATATATATATATATATATATATATATATAAAATAAGTGGCTTTCTGGCCGGTCCCCCTCGGAGCACATCGCTCTTCGTTAACCTCGGGACCTTTTCCCGAAAGGCGCGGCGCACCATTCTACACTCTCTCAAGAAAGGTCGCTTGGAGCTTTTGTGGACGAAGTTAAGGAGTTCCTTTGAAGTCTGCCTATGCCATTCTAGGGCACCGTTTCGTTTGCGGTTGGAAAATTAGTCTTTACTGCATAGTTTACAAGTGAAACTTCTAAAGACGTACGAATTTTGTTTGGATACGTAATTTGAAAATCTGTGCAAATAAAGCATGGTTTTAAAAAATGAAATATCAAATGTGAAAATGTGTAGTTAATGAGGAAGAAAAGAGCAACGAAATTAATATTTACTTAATAAAATTGTGATTTTCAGTCATTGGTATAAGATAACTCGAGCAAAAGAGGTTTTATTACGCGTTTTCTTTTAGACACCAACAACAGATACTGAAAGAAAAAATATATTCGCTGTACACGCAAAGTAAAGCAGTTCAAATTGGGTCCCAATAATGTGAGCCCGGTTATATTAACATTTAATATACTTGAATTTCATTATTTAATGCTTCACTCCTATAGAATACACTGTAAGACGAAATATCGCTTCATGGAATTTGATTTTCAGAAGTTCAAATGTTTCCCTTAAACGGCGAGTGTCACGTGTTTTTTTCATTTCCCTCTTTCTTTCAAAATCATTTTTATTTATTATTTTCTTTAGGCCAGGAACACCGATCTCCCATTGCATGTGTTTGATAAGGCAAGGTTTGATGATCGTTTGCTCTAGAAAGGCACTAGTAGATCGTGTACAGGCCACAACATGACAGGAACTAACCGTAACGTCCTCCCGGTCTTCGACGTCGCCGGTGATTTCAGAGCGTTGTTCCGAGGAGCACAAAGTTGCCCTTTGTATTTCACTGATAATCGATGTGGACAGTGAGTCAGAAAGGAAAACGACAGGGTGAGACCAAAGTCAAGATCTATCTCAGTGTTTCTTTCCTCCATGAAGATAATATTTCGCATCATCACGGTAGCTTCCAATCATTGCTCAATAATATGTTTGAAAATGTGTTAATATAGAACTGGCGGTAGGATTCGACGCTAACGTGTTTTATATTCAGGCACATGTTGGCCGACTTTAAACCCAACACAGTCTTGAGGGAACTTCGAATCTAGCTTAATTTTTTATGTGAGCAATGTGCATCATGAAATGAAGTTGAGTGCGAATTTTAATACCAGATAGTTGTAGTTTTAAATATAAATCATATTAACAACCTCTAAAGTGAATTAAAAATGATAAATTCGTAACCGTTGGCTCCATAAAAAATCGTAAATTTGCGTTTCATCTATATATGAATGGCCAAACTATCGAAACATGCCGGTGTGTGAAATCTGAACCTCTGGACACTTTTCGTTCCATACGTGCTTAAATTAGGTGAATTGGACAGTTTTGAAAATGCGCCCAGTCGTCTTCTACAAATTTCCACGTCGCCGCTGCAAGTGAGCGTTCACGTTGCTAGACGAAGCTGGCGGCAAAAAGCGTCCAAAGTCGGATATTTTGTCTGTAAAAAGGATACGTAAAAAACCTGTTATTAGCCGCAACTTCGATGCGGACTATGCGAAATTTCTTGTACACTCTGATTGAACGGTTGTCGTACATAAGCTAAGACGGTTTTAGAAGAAGATTGGATCCGTCGCAGAGGACGAGTACGCCCTGGTCAGGGGCGTATGGTTCGGCGATCTTGATCAATCAAAAATTAGGCGGAAATGCCCCAGATATGTGAAGTTTGGCGTTCGGATCTATCAGAAATTTCAAAACAAGTTTACACTGTACGTATAGGGTGTGCAAATGAATTGCGGATATAATTTTCAAAAATTTGATCAAAGGGTGGGGGAAGGTACGTTGAGTAGCAGTGCGCGTCTTCAAATGATAAGGGTAAGCGTTGATGTATTAAATACAGTAAATCGGACAGTTTTTAAAAAGCAGCACGGTAAGAATTGTCATTAAATTTAATGTAGATTAATGTATTGTACATGAAACTTAATGTAACATTTACATTAAAAATATATATTTTTTATTAAATTTAAGGCATGGGTTGAAATCGGTGTAGATTTAATGTAGAGGTTCTCCGTTTCTCTTGCATCATTTCAAATGATATATTCATAACCACCAGTCCATCAAGATCATTCGTTCCTTCTGGATATGACCACAATAAAGGTTTGACACTTGCATCATAATATACACGTGTACATTAACTTTAATGTGCATTCATTAAAATTACTTAAAAGTAATTTACATTAAAGTAATGCGGAAATTTCTGACAGTGTAGTCTTGTCCCCGTGCTGGTCTGAAAGCACCGTGCCGCCGGCGCCGCTGCACCTGAGCGCACACGTTGCGCAACGAAGCTCGCGGCCAAACGCGTCCGAAGACCGGAATGGTGCGAGACGGCGCGGCGCGGCGGGGAGGGTGGGGCGGGCGGAGCGGGGTGCGGCGCGGGGGCGAGGACGGCCCGGCGTGTGCGGGGAGGCCCGCGCCGGGGTGAACGGGAAGCGCGCCCAGTCGGTCGGGCCTACTGGAAGGGGCTTGCGATGGGGTGGAGCTCTTCGTACGCGAGTGGAGGAAAACCCACACTGGAAGTCTTCAAATGAAGGCCGGCGTAGGTGGCTCAGGGCGTCAGCGGATGTCGCTGCAATGCCTCTGATCGCGAGGTCCCGGAGTGGCAGGATTTTCGACACGAGCTACAATGTGTGTGGAGTTTGGCCGCCATTTGGAGGAGAATTCTACCGGCCGGGTGGTCTGATATGAAGTTTCCGTTGTTTCTCCGATCAAAACGAGGCGGTTCCCGGAGCAGTACCCTGATAAATAGGCCACGGACCGCCCGCGATCTTTCTTTCCTCTTCCTTCTCACCCCTTACTTGCATGTGCCATCACACATGGCGGGAGCTTTTCCTGGGTGGGACGCGGATCCACTGGTGGGACATACTTAGTTGAAGGAAAGCCCCGGAAATAAATGTGAAGGTCGACGCCGGATCTCGCCATCCAACTAGGGAAGATCACCACCACCTTCCGCGAAAACCTGGAAAACACTTACGGGACAAGGACCTTAGCAGTTGACGACCGATCCGGTGGCCGAGATCGCTAAGGCAGTAGTGTCGTAGTGATCTCGTACCGAATGGTCGCGGTTTCGAGCCCCGCCTCGGGCATGGTTGTATTTGTGTTCGTCCTTTCACCCCTTATCATATCGTTTCATCTTCACCGTTACCATAACGTTAACTTCAATAGAGGTCGCTAATGATCTAGATGTTGAATAAAAAGGAAACTCCAATCAAACAACTAGGGTCTTCGCGTTAAACGAAACGAACTCCCCCGCCTTCCTTTGTCCTACCGTCAGTTGATGACGTACCCGTGTTTCATTAGTTCACAAAAATCGTTGTGGTTGACGACAAAAGTTACCGGTTTATTAAAGTACACTCGCAGTGGGTGCTGGTGTTCGCACCTCTTTCTTGATGCGAGCTATTATTTAATAATTAGCCCGGTTACTAGATTGCGAGCATGTTCGCGTATGGTAATGGGATAAAATTTGCTGTTTACTTGAAGTATTATTATTATTAAATATTACTTCAGGCCAGTGGACGATTCTTTGGCAGGTTCTAAAACAGTTCATCAGCACCGTCACCGCATCGCCCCGATTAACTATGTTCTGCCGCCACGCTCATAAGCGAAGCTCCAGCTGTGACACATCTCGAAAGTGTCAGTTCGGCGATTGCGGTTGGAGGTTAGGGGTAATTTTTAAGAATAATGAACTGTATTCCAATATCGTTGGTAAAATAATACTGTGAGGATTGATACAAACCATATCGAAGGGCAAATGCAGATATTCAAATGAATTCTGTGATAAACTAACACTGTTCATGTTTCTTCGAAGGGAAACGGACAGCCTATTATTACCTAATATCAGGGAGCTCGCGCTTTTCACTTTTATCACGGTTTCAAACTCGCAATAGACCAGAAATTCATATTTCTTTAAATAAAATTTTAAAAATACAAAGAAGTAGTTGAATGTGCACATTGCTTCAATTGTAATAACGCAAATAAATGGTTTTCGTGTGAACATTTTTCACTTGTCCAAATAACGTACTGTATAGCAACTCCTATTGACACGACTACTATTTTCACAATGGTTCTATTCATCCGACGACCACAAAAATGTCAGGTGTCTTGGCACAGGGCCTTGCTCGGAAGTATGCAAATTAATATCTACCTAACACATAGTCACGGTCATATATCGTAAGGAACGCTAGAGATATTCAGCACCTACTATCGGCACTTTCCGTTTCCTCCACCATCCTACCAAGCCAACCAGCCACAGTTTTCGCCATCGTCGTGTTCGTTTTATCTTCCACGCCGCCTACCGGCACTTTGTTGTCACCACTAGCCAAGGTAGTATGCTGTACCTCCATATGCCTCCACCTCTAAAGAAATAAAGGAGGTCCTCTCCGTCAACTTAGTAGATTTATTGAGAGAGCCGGCTTTGCCGTCATCATCAGTCTATAATGTAAAGACCTTATGCCTGTACCTCTGTTTCTACATTCACCACTGTCTTTTGATGCAGCAGCCGCCGCCCCAACAACCACCACCGCCCCCCCCCCCCCCCCCCCCCCCCCCCCCCCCCCCCCAACCACCACCACCACCACCACCGCCCCCACCCCAACCACCACCACCACCACCACCCCCCACCCCAACCACCACCACCACCACCACACCGCCCCCACCCCAACCACCACCACCACCACCACCGCCCCCACCCCAGCCACCACCACCACCACCACCACCGCCCCCACCCCAACCACCACCACCACCACCACCACCGCCCCACCCCCCAACCACCACCACCACCCACCACGCCCCCACCCCCCACCACCACCACCACCACCACCACCACCACCGCCCCCACCCCAACCACCACCACCACCACCACCACCCCACCCCCACCCCCACCCCAAACCACCACCACCACCGCTGCCCCACCCTCGCCCACCCCGCCCCCAACCCCACCACCACCACCACCGCCGCTCCCACCTCACCCCCACCCCAACCACCACCACCGCCGCTCCCACCCCCACCCCAACCACCACCACCGCCGCCGCTCCCACCCCAACCACCACCACCGCCGCCGCTCCCACAGATAGGCGACACCTTTTACTGTCCATCGCCGCCGCCACCTCCGCCTGTCGCCTTTTTCTCGCTTCCTCCCACGCATCCACCGGCGCCTGGCCTCGGCACGCGGAGGCTTGGGCCCCAAGGCTGCGCTGGCATTGGATCTATTTGCGGCTCAGGAGGGATGGAAGGTGCGCGCGCGAACCTGTTTCGCCCACGACCGCCCCCCTCTCCCGCGTCCACACTCCCGCCCGCGCGCCCATACCGATCTCTCGACGCATACTGTTGAATACCTGTTCTGGTCGTCGTTGCCGCCGCTGCATCGGCGGTTGTTCACTCTGCAGGGGCGCCGGCGCCGGACCGGCGCCCGCACATGCTGGAAACCCGTCTGAGACGGTCTCGTGACTGGGCTGAACGTGGAGACGGAAAGATGGCGCGGTTACGTTATGCGAAGATGCTGCGTTGTAGTACGTAACTGTTATTCGGAGGTCTGTTCCTTTCTTATGGAAAGTGGGACTCGAGCTGCGACCGCTATATCTTGTACGCGTTTCATAATCGCATAATTGCTGCTTTTTTCATATTTATATTAGGGAGATTTTAGTTATCATTGTTATAGATAAAAAGAAAATAAATTGAGAAAAAAGTTTATTTGTTGCCAATTTGATTATCGTATTTTTGATTTCAATTGCTAAGATTGCTTTAGCGCTGCAACATATATGGCCTTATTGTTAAACATTGAGTGTTGCGCGCTTATTGTTCCTTTCGTTTAGTACACAATGTAAGCTAGTTCACGCGTACAAACAACTGTTTTACTATATTCAGTAACGTAATTTTCTCTTGATGTTCATTTAAAATCATAAGTCAGTGTGTGTAATGGATGAATAATTCTTTTAAACTCATTTCTTCTCCTAAAATAATGTTCCGGAGGAAACGGTCAGTTTCTTTTTGGGGAATCTGTTTTACAAAGAAAGTGTTGACGTTTGTTCCGTATATTTCCAATAATGTTAGAAAACAATTTCTTGATAGAAATTAACATTTCCACCTCATTACGGCGTCTCGCGAAACGATTGCTCATATACTGCTCACTTTTTATAATCCTCACGCTCACTAAAAAAGTTGGTGGAATTTTTAATAATGAAATTCTGAAACATTTTTCGTAAAAATGTACACAAATGTGTGACTGCGACGACTAAATCAAAATTGCTGATGTTTCAAATTTTCAGTATTTGTTCCTCACGTTTCGTTTTCCATTCCCTGTCCCTGTAATTACGAAACTTTAATTATTTCTTGAGTTGTGTAATTGTTGAAGGAAGGTTGGGTCTTTCGTCTTTTGTCTCAAGCTGTGTCATGTGATGAGTAGGAAAATGTTACTTGTGAACATGCTTAACATTCCCTTGGTTTTAGAGTAACAGGTGAATGCCTTTAAATGAGAGCATAGGTAAACTTTTGAGAAAGCGAAATACAAATAGAATTTGTTGAAATTAAATCGTAAGTGGTATTCACTCGTGGATGATCGTAACAATAAAATTAAGACTATATATTTAAATTGTATCTCTTTACCAAGAAAAGTAGAAACGTGCGTCCATGCACGTACACGATTGGAAATGTACTTGTTCGAAATGGGAAATACAGATATTGTCCATCATTCATTCAGAATCCCCTTTCTGGTCATAAAGATACGAATATTACGAAATAAGATTGTGTGTCTTGGTAGGGGGCGATGAAGCTGTAATTTATGCGAGCGCGAAAATTAAACGAATGTAGGAGAAAAAGCTTAGCCGTGAAATATTACCCATCTAGCACTCTTAAATACTTTCGACAACGCAGCGAAGGAAGGCAAACAAACGCCGAGCACAGTTGTTTGTATCTTCGTTCGCGTGTGTGCATTCAAATATTTAGCTCCAAAGGTCATTCGAATGAGAACGGCACTCTTGTCAGATTGTGGTGTCTGGCCGACCCTACTCGAAAAACACTGCTTACAGCGGACGTAATTTCAAGTGGGAACACTTTTCACCATTTTCGAAGCGGAGTACTTGGGTTTTGCACATGTATGAGGATTTTATGGGTTTTTGTGTTTTGAAGTGTGACGTGTAAACATAGCGAGGAAGGGACACAATGGAACTATTTTTCATAATATACAATACTAAAATTTAGAATTTAGATTACAAAAATATTCTAATAAAATGGTAAAAGTAGTTGCTTTATAAAATCTTTAATTCACTTCATTCGTAAAAACAAAAAATTGAACTAAAGAGCAAGGCGGAATAATTCGACGATATTTGTAAAGAAATTACAGAATTTCATTTTATGCCAAGTTTATTTTTGATTTGGGCGTATTGGAATTACCTTATGATGATGTTCGCTATTGATTGTCATATTATTGGTGTTTATAAAATCCACTCAACTGGAGTATCCACAGTTCTCATGGCCAAAGACTGGTGTTAAAAGTTTGAAATCATTTTTCGGTATTTTTGCACGACTGTTATATGTAAGCTCTGTTCGCCATGGTTGACGTTCCTTACTTTTTCACAATGGCTTCCGAATGCGAGCGCGCTCTCCTACACCGCCTGAAACGGAATTAGTATGTAAATGGTTCCATTGTACTCACTCTCTCCCCCTCGTCCCTCCCCCCCAGTCTCCCCCTCGTCGAGACCCACGTTGGCAACCCTGACAAGTGGCGAGGGTGGTGGAGTTAAAACCGCACATTGAAACGAGCGAATAAAAAATTGCATGGCATTTTTAGAAATGGAATACTGAGTTGCAAAAAACCTACGTTTTGCTTGATACCGCCAGCCTTGTGGAGCAACTTCTCTCTGAAATGGGAAATGTAGTTATTTTTCTGGACATGGCGAGAGCATACGAGTTGGTTTCAAGAGACTTCGAAATACACGAAAATTAAAAAGGCTCAAACGCATTAAATTCATATTAATCACGAGCATGTTTTGTTTACAAAAAATGCTGGGAGAGAATTTTACGTGGACTGTATTGAAAGCTTTATAGTCCAAAAAATCGAGGCAAGTTCTTTCGAAATATTTGTTTAAAATAATATTAACGTTCATGTTAAACTCGTACTCAGTCGCGACTAATATTTTCTCGCAAAGATAGTGCAGTAACTCGTTCACGCTTCAAAAAGTAGAAGTGCGTCGGGCTCCATCTGCAGCAACGTGTACACGTGCGAGATAACGAAAGTATTCCCCGCCACCTCCCCGCTTGTTTTTTACGCTTATAGGCTGCCCCCTCATACGTCGCCAGCGGCCTCATTTCCCAGGAAGGTGGTCGTAGCGTTGGGCCATCGCCCGCTCCTCGTGAAGGGCCGGCGGCCGGGCAGAACGAAATCCGCCCGAGCGCTCGTGAATCTCCACTCCCACAAGCAGCGCGTTAAACTCTTCAGTGGACGCGGAAGCACAGGACATGGGACATTTCGTGTGGCGCTCGTTCACGAGGCATTCCTTGTTCGCTTCGGGCTCAGGATTGTTCCTTGAATTGCGATTTAGTTACGCATCCGTGTAGAGTGAAGGCTACATAACAATAGAAAAAAATTGAGAAATGAGCTCTTGTTAGTAAAATGTTTTGTTTCCCTACTCCGTGTACTTACCTTCCCGAAATATTATGCCCCTGCACGAGCCACGGAGTTTCAGGAAGCTGTAAATTTGGTACAAAGCCTTTTGGCGATTCGTCACCTTTCCAAACTGTAATTACTGACCCCCTTTCGGAAATTTAATTTCTGTAAAAAGCAATCGTAAGATATTAACAAATTATTGCGGGAAGTATGGAATATGAATAAGTTTGAAGGTAATGTTCAGCAGGCCCTGTGAGTAGGAGAGCCGAAAAAGAACAAGTAAGCTTTTTATAATTGCTTAGATCTTCGGAAAATTGAGGGGGGAGTGTAACGTAAATGAAACTTCAAAGTAAAAGTTTCATTTGTGTTTCTTTGAGTCATACGCTTTAGACCTGTGACAGCTTAATCTACTTTATTAAAATACAGAGAAATCAGGGCTGTAACTGTACAGAAATGTACAAAGTATGGTAGTTTCTGTTCTCCACTTGGAGAAATCGCAATTTGTTTCCACGGCTCGCAATCAAATTGTCCAAGGATGTATTGCGGTGTTAGCAACTCGTTGATGCACATACAGCAATGGGTGGTAGGTGCTACCAAGTAGAGCATTATACTATTTGTCGCGTAGAAAACAACCATGAGTCACACATTAGTTAGAATGACGCAACAGCATGCACTTTATTCCGGTTTAGGTTCGCTCCCACTGTAATAATAAATAAAAATCGTTCTTTTCAGAGTTCTAATGGCATATTTTATTATTTGGGAACTGGTGACGTTTCGGTATCATTTAAATGTTTCCCATAGCTGCAAATAGAGACGACATAGCACAAATAACAGACAAGGAAAGCTCATAAATGGATAGCACATAAAACCTTTCCTCCTCCCCAGTTTCATCTTTCCTGCGCTTCTTTACAATCTTCATTATAACTCCCACGCGTTAGGTAAGCGGTAAGCTTGAAACGTTTCCGATATGCTCCTATGTCCAGTCCATCAACATGTTATAAAAGTCTCCAATAACGCAAGCACTGTTTTGAACAAGCGACTTACTCCACTGCCGGTTTCTCGGCATCCGGCGATAGTGTGTAGCGTCCACGTGGGGGAAACGCCGGGCTAAGCCGTCGAGTAGTGTGAACCGCAGGC